>BLSH010029111.1:79386-97964 GCA_018402905.1 Glandirana rugosa
TAGGTGGACCGATGGGGGAGGAACACGAGGGTAGGTGGACCGATGGGGGGGCAGGAGGGTAGGGGGACCGATGGGGTAGGGACTAGAGGGTAGGTGGACCGATGGGGGAGGGACAGGAGGGTAGGTGGATGGGGGAGGGACAGTAGAGTAGGTGGACCTATGGAGGAGGTACAGGAGGACGGGGGGGTAGCCAGGTGGATGGGAGCACAAGGAGGGGGTAGCCAGGTGGATGGGAGGACAGAGAGGGGGTTACCTCTATGGTCATCCCCGGTCCCCCCATCTGGAGGTAAGTGAGAGAGGGGTGGGGGTGGGAGAAGGAGGGGGTGTCTGCAGTCCTTCCCTCCTGTGCCCCCCTGCCCCAGTGCATGTGTAATGCCCAGTTACCTTCCTGCCAGCAATAGGAGGACGTTCATAACCATCAGCAGGCACGGTGGTCCGTTCTCTGGTGGCGATGGGGGTGCTGTGCCGCTTTCCTTCCAGCGGATCCTGTGATAGCCGGACTGTCCCAGCACCTCCCGCACATTCTCGTCTTCAGGGCCCCCTGGGTGCCTATCCTCTGGGCCACCATTGCTGCTCACCTTCCCCTCAGCGTCCGTCTGTGAGGCCGGCTACTCGCATGTGGCGATGGTACTTGGAGCTGCGGGGTGCTGTCATCCTGCCCGTGTTCCAAGGCTTTCGCTGCCTGCTCTGCCGACCTGGACTCTCCATGATCAGGCCCCTACTGGCCCCGGCAGTGCCCGACTGCCCAATGGGTCAGTCCACCCCTGCGTGCGCATAAGAGCTGCTCGGCTTGGGAGGAAAAGGGGAGTGGTGGAAATCCCCCGAAGCTGCGGCTCTGCTTGTGCCCCTTCAGCATGTTTATGGAATGTGCGGGGGTCGGCGGCGTCACTTCCGGTATCGGTTTCCGGGATCAGGAGCATTTTCGCGAGTACCGATACTCGCAAAAATGCGAGTATCGGCACCAATACCGGTATCGGTGCATCCTTACCGATAATGGCATGCTGCATCCTATTGACTTTAATGCAAAATTGCGTCCCATTGACTTCAATGCAAAAATGCCTCCTTATGATTTCAATGCAAAATCACGTCCCATTGACTTAATTGTAAAAATGCTCCCTATTGACATCAATGCAAAATCTCATCCCATTATCTTCAATGCTAAATCGCGCCCCATTGACATCAATGCAAATACACCCCCTTATGACTTCAATGCAAAATCACTTGTTGACTTTAATGCAAATATGCCCCCCTATTGACTTCAATGCAAAATTGCATCCCATTGACTTCAATGCATAAACACCCCCTTATGCCTTCAATGCAAAATCACGTCCCATTGACTTTAATGCAAATACACCCTCTATTGACTTCAATGCAAAATTGCGTCCCATTGACTTCAATGCAAAAACGCCATCCACATTAATTAACTACTGGCCGTCTGCCCACCGTCAAATGACGTCGGCCCTTTAAGCCGGAATTGTGTGCGATCGAGCGCGCATCCCGGCTCTGTCGATGGCGGAGTGTCCCCGGGGTGAACAGCCATTGGTCATGGCTGCTTGCCATGTGATCGGTCGTGATGAAGTCACGGCTGATCACAAATGGTCCTGCATCCATTCTCACGGCGCATGCACACGATCAGGAGCGCGTCGGTGGCGGCGTGTTCCCTGGGAAGACTGCCTGTCACCAACACTGGTATCAGCCGCTGGCCGGCGTCTGTTACCTTGTGATCGGCTGTGATCTACTCATGTAATGTAAACAGAGCGGTAACTCACTGTTACCAGCTCTTCTCTCTTCACACAGTTTCCAGTGTGTGGAGAGAAGAGCTGGGATCACTGAGTTACTGATCTGTAAAGCACCACTCACTTCACTCCTGCCCCCCCCCCCCAATGCACCTGCCACCCAACAGTCACCCCATACTCTTTGGTATGATATATTGCCATTTTTATACAGGTGGGATAGTATTGCGCCTACACTTGTGCATGCCTCATTGATTATATGTTGGGGTGTTTGCTTTCCAAAATGGGGTCATTTTGTGAGCAATTTCATTGTTCTGGTGCTCCAGGACCTTCAAAAATGTAATAGGTGGTTGAGAAATGAGATGTGTAATTTATGCTTGTAGAACGCCTGAAGGTGCTAGTTCAATGTTGGGCCTCTGTATGTAGCCAGGCTGTGTAAAAGTCTCACATATGGTATCACCATACTTGGGAGGAGTAGCAGAAAGTATTTTTGGGTATCATTTTTGCTATGTACATGCTATGTGTTAGAAATATCTTATACAGTAAATGGACAACTTTGTGTAAAAAAAAATGCGTTTTCATTTTTTTCCCACATTTTCCAAAAACTACTGGAAAAAAATGAACCATTCAAAAGACTCATAATGCCTCATAGATTATACAATGGGTTGTTTGCTTTCCAAAATGGGGTCATTTTGTGGGCAATTCCATTGTCCTGGTGCTCCAGGGCCTTCAAAAGTGTGATGGGTCGCCATGACATTAAGATGTGTAATTTATGTCCCTAGAATACCTGACGGGGCTCCCTGCATGTTGGGCCTCTGTATGTGGCCAGGCTGTGAAAAAGTCTCAGACATGTGGTATCGCCATAGTCAGGAGGAGTAGCAGAATGTATTTTGGGGTGTAATTTGTGGTATGCATATGCTGGGTGTGAGAAATAACCTGTTACAATGACAATTTTGTGAAAAAAAAAGAAAAAAAATCTTCATTTTGCAAAGAATTGTGGGAATAAATTACAACTTCAAAAAAAAATCACCATGCCTCTTACTAAATACCTTGGGCTGTCTACTTTCCAAAAAGGGGTCATTTGGGGGGTATTTGTACTTTCCTGGCTTGTTAGGGCCGGTTCACATTGTAGCGAGGCGGAGCGGCGCGATGCGGCGCTCCAGGCGATCTCAAAGCGGCTTGCTAGGAGACTTCTATCATAGAAGTCAATGCAAGCTGCCTGAGATCACCCTAAAAATAGTGCAGGGACCATTTTTCTAATGCGGAGCGAAGCGATTCGCTCCTATTAGAACGGTCCCATTTGCACAGCAAATGTGAACTGTCAGCGAAGTCGCGCCGCTCCGCCCCACTGCAGTGTGAACCGGCCCTTAGGACCTCAAGAAGTGAGATTGGCCATCAGTATATCAGGTGTGATCAATTTTCAATGATTGGCACTATACCTTGTAGACTCTATAACTTTCACACAGACCAAATAATATACACGTATTTGGGTTATTTTTTACCAAAGATACGTAGCAGTATAAATTTTAGCCAAAATTTATGAAGAAAAATTACTAATTTGCAAACTTTTATGACAGAAACAAAGAAAATGCATTTTTTCACAAAATTTTCAAATTTTTTTTATTTATAGCACAAAAAATAAATAACCCACTAGTGATTGAATGTCACCAAAAGAAAGCTCTATTTGTGTGAAAAAAAGGATGCAAATTTCATATGGGTACAGTGTTGCATTACTGAGTAATTGTCATTCAAAGTGTGATAGCGCTGAAAGCTGAAAAATGGCCTAGACAGGAAGGGAGTTTACGTGCCCAGTAATCAGGTGGTTAAATTAAACTTTTGTTTTTTTGTTTTTTTTTTACCGTCTATTTTGGTTTCGGTTTTCACCCAATTGCGTCCTAAATTTTTTGAATTTTCATTTCGATGCACCACCAGTTTATTTATTTAGATGCTTAATGTGTACAGTAAGGCAATGGTCCCCACACCTGCTGGTGGGTCCCACCAACCATGTATGTTAGACGTAAAACCTTACACGTGCATTGATGGAGCTCCACTGCTTGCTGTGAGGATAACTCGCTGCCCCCTGGGATCTCCATGTCGCACATCCCAGGAAGTTGATTTACTGATGGGCTCATGTATACAAATGTACAACAGGCCTCTTAGACCTGGCAGATACCTGCGTCTTATTTGCCCACGTGTGGAGGATTCCCATGCATGTGCACAAATATTGCAGCAAGTATCTACATGGTCCCAGATACCATAATTCCGCTGTGCGTGAGAATCCCCCAAAGACATGGCTGAGACTGATGGCACATCTGTACAGGATATGTTAAGATAGTTGTATTCAACTACTGTATTGGATACAATAGTATCCTATTATACTATTGGATTATCCTGTTATCCTAGTATACTATTGGATTCTCTTGGATACATACTAACTACATGTTTCTAAATTCAGTCCCGATTGTTGGATACATACTTACTACATGATTCTAAATTCAATCCCGATTGTTGGATACATACTTACTACATGTTTCTATATTAAATTCTGATTGTTGGATACTATCCAACAATCGGGATTGAATTTAGAAACATGTAGTAAGTATGTATCCAACAATCGGGATTGAATTTAGAAACATGTAGTAACTATGTATCCAACAATCAGGATTGAATATAGAAACATGTAGTAAGTATGTATCCAACTATCGGGATTGAATATAGAAACATGTAGTAAGTATGTATCCAACAATCAGGATTGAATTTAGAAACATGTAGTAAGTATGTATCCAACAATCGGGATTGAATTTAGAAGCATGTAGTAAGTATGTATCCAACAATCGGGATTGAATTTAGAAACATGTAGTAAGTATGTATCCAACAATCAGGATTGAATATAGAAACATGTAGTAAGTATGTATCCAACAATCAGGATTGAATATAGAAACATGTAGTAAGTATGTATCCAACAATCGGGATTGAATATAGAAACATGTAAGCTAGTATGTATCCAACAATAGGGATTGAATTTAGAAACATGTAGTATGTATGTATCCAACAATAGGGATTGAATTTAGAAACCTGTAGTTCGTATGTATCCAACAATCGGGATTGAATATAGAAACATGTAGTAAGTATGTATCCAACAATCGGGATTGAATTTAGAAACATGTAGTATGTATGTATCCAACAATCAGGATTGAATTTAGAAACCTGTAGTAAGAATGTATCCAACAATCAGGATTGAATTTAGAAACCTGTAGTTAGTATGTATCCAACAATCGGGATTGAATTTAGAAACATGTAGTAAGTATGTACCAACAATCGGGATTGAATTTAGAAACATGTAGTAAGTATTATCCAACAATCGGGATTGAATATAGAAACATGTAGTAAGTATGTATCCAACAATCGGGATTGAATTTAGAAACATGTAGTAAGTATGTATCCAACAATCGGGATTGAATTTAGAAACATGTAGTAAGTATGTATCCAACAATCGGGATTGAATATAGAAACATGTAGTAAGTATGTATCCAACAATCAGGATTGAATATAGAAACATGTAGTAAGTATGTATCCAACAATCGGGATTGAATTTAGAAACATGTAGTAAGTATGTATCCAACAATCAGGATTGAATATAGAAACATGTAGTAAGTATGTATCCAACAATCGGGATTGAATTTAGAAGCATGTAGTAAGTATGTATCCAACAATCGGGATTGAATTTAGAAACATGTAGTAAGTATGTATCCAACAATCGGGATTGAATATAGAAACATGTAGTAAGTATGTATCCAACAATCGGGATTGAATTTAGAAACATGTAGTATGTATGTATCCAACAATCAGGATTGAATTTAGAAACCTTTAGTAAGAATGTATCCAACAATCAGGATTGAATTTAGAAACCTGTAGTTAGTATGTATCCAACAATCGGGATTGAATTTAGAAACATGTAGTAAGTATGTACCAACAATCGGGATTGAATTTAGAAACATTTAGTAAGTATGTATCCAACAATTGGGATTGAATTTAGAAACATGTAGTAAGTATGTATCCAACAATCGGGATTGAATTTAGAAACATGTAGTAAGTATGTATCCAACTATCGGGATTATATATAGAAACATGTAGTAAGTATGTATCCAACAATCCGGATTGAATATAGAAACATGTAGTAAGTATGTATCCAACAATCGGGATTGAATTTAGAAACATGTAGTAAGTATTATCCAACAATCGGGATTGAATATAGAAACATGTAGTAAGTATGTATCCAACAATCGGGATTGAATTTAGAAACATGTAGTAAGTATGTATCCAACAATCGGGATTGAATATAGAAACAATAGTAAGTATGTATCCAACAATCGGAATTGAATTTAGAAACATGTAGTAAGTATGGATCCAACAAACGGGATTGAATTTAGAAACATGTAGTTAGTATGTATCCAACAATCGGGATTGGATTTAGAAACATGTAGTAAGTATGTATCCAACAATCGGGATTGAATATAGAAACATGTAGTTAGTATGTATCCAACAATCGGGATTGAATTTAGAAACATGTAGTTAGTATGTATCCAACTATCGGGATTGAATTTAGAAATATATAGTAAGTATGTATCCAACAATCAGGATTGAATATAGAAACATGTAGTTAGTATGTATCCAACTATCAGGATTGAATTTAGAAATATATAGTAAGTATGTATCCAACTATCAGGATTGAATTTAGAAATATATAGTAAGTATGTATCCAACAATCAGGATTGAATATAGAAACATGTAGTAAGTATGTATCCAACAATCGGGATTGAATTTAGAAACATGTAGTAAGTATGTATCCAACAATCGGGATTGAATTTAGAAACCTGTAGTTCGTATGTATCCAACAATCGGGATTGAATATAGAAACATGTAGTAAGTATGTATCCAACAATCGGGATTGAATTTAGAAACATGTAGTTAGTATGTATCCAACAATCGGGATTGAATATAGAAACATGTAGTAAGTATGTATCCAACAATCCGGATTGAATATAGAAACATGTAGTAAGTATGTATCCAACTATCAGGATTGAATTTAGAAATATATAGTAAGTATGTATCCAACTATCAGGATTGAATATAGAAACATGTAGTAATTATGTATCCAACTATCAGGATTGAATATAGAAACATGTAGTAATTATGTATCCAACTATCAGGATTGAATATAGAAACATGTAGTAAGTATGTATCCAACTATCAGGATTGAATATAGAAACATGTAGTAAGTATGTATCCAACAATCGGGATTGAATATAGAAACATGTAGTAAGTATGTATCCAACTATCAGGATTGAATTTAGAAACATGTAGTAAGTATGTATCCAACAATCGGGATTGAATTTAGAAACATGTAGTAAGTATGTATCCAACTATCAGAATTGAATTTAGAAACATGTAGTAAGTATGTTTTCAACTATCAGGACTGAATATAGAAACATGTAGTAAGTATGTATCCAACTATCAGGACTGTATATAGAAACATGTAGTAAGTATGTATCCAACTATCAGGACTGAATATAGAAACATGTAGTAAGTATGTATCCAACTATCAGGATTGAATATAGAAACATGTAGTTAGTATGTATCCAACTATCAGAATTGAATTTAGAAACATGTAGTAAGTATGTATCCAACAATCGGGATTGAATTTAGAAACATGTAGTAAGTATGTATCCAACAATCGGGATTGAATATAGAAACATGTAGTAAGTATTTATCCAACAATCGGGATTGAATATAGAAACATGTAGTTAGTATGTATCCAACTATCAGAATTGAATTTAGAAACATGTAGTAAGTATGTATCCAACAATCGGGATTGAATTTAGAAACATGTAGTAAGTATTTATCCAACAATCGGGATTGAATATAGAAACATGTAGTTAGTATGTATCCAACAATCAGGATTGAATATAGAAACATGTAGTAAGTATGTATCCAACAATCGGGATTGAATTTAGAAACATGTAGTAAGTATGTATCCAACAATCGGGATTGAATTTAGAAACATGTAGTAAGTATGTATCCAACAATTGGGATTGAATTTAGAAACCTGTAGTTCGTATGTATCCAACAATCGGGATTGAATATAGAAACATGTAGTAAGTATGTATCCAACAATCGGGATTGAATTTAGAAACATGTAGTAAGTATGTATCCAACAATCGGGATTGAATTTAGAAACATGTAGTAAGTATGTATCCAACTATCAGAATTGAATTTAGAAACATGTAGTAAGTATGTATCCAACTATCAGGACTGAATATAGAAACATGTAGTAAGTATGTATCCAACTATCAGGACTGTATATAGAAACATGTAGTAAGTATGTATCCAACTATCAGGACTGAATATAGAAACATGTAGTAAGTATGTATCCAACTATCAGGATTGAATATAGAAACATGTAGTTAGTATGTATCCAACTATCAGAATTGAATTTAGAAACATGTAGTAAGTATGTATCCAACAATCGGGATTGAATTTAGAAACATGTAGTAAGTATTTATCCAACAATCGGGATTGAATATAGAAACATGTAGTTAGTATGTATCCAACTATCAGAATTGAATTTAGAAACATGTAGTAAGTATGTATCCAACAATCGGGATTGAATTTAGAAACATGTAGTAAGTATGTATCCAACAATCGGGATTGAATATAGAAACATGTAGTAAGTATGTATCCAACAATCGGGATTGAATTTAGAAACATGTAGTAAGTATGTATCCAACAATCGGGATTGAATTTAGAAACATGTAGTAAGTATGTATCCAACAATCGGGATTGAATTTAGAAACATGTAGTAAGTATTTATCCAACAATCGGGATTGAATTTAGAAACATGTAGTAAGTATGTATCCAACAATCGGGATTGAATATAGAAACATGTAGTAAGTATGTATCCAACAATCGGGATTGAATATAGAAACATGTAGTAAGTATGTATCCAACAATCGGGATTGAATTTAGAAACATGTAGTAAGTATGTATCCAACAATCGGGATTGAATTTAGAAACATGTAGTAAGTATGTATCCAACAATCGGGATTGAATTTAGAAACATGTAGTAATTATGTATCCAACTATCGGGATTGAATTTAGAAACCTGTAGCAAATATGTATTCAGCGGTCAGGATTGAATCTAGGAACGTCTAGGAAGTCCTTTGAGGATTTGTCCCGTCAGACGTGTGACGTGTTCTGGGTGGACTGTTGGACGGATTGGCTTTAGAGGGTATAATTCATGCAGAACATATTGTAGACTCAGAGTGACAGTAGCTCCATCCTTCCCATAAACTCCGTGACCCCGGCCCCTTTTTCTGCCTCCGGTTTTATTAGCGTTTTATTCTCGGTAAATTGCCGAGCTCTGATTCATCCCCCCGCGGCCTCTGTGTAAGGTGAAAACAATGATTTGCTTGGCCGGGGGTTTGGTAGTCTGTTTATGCCACACGGGCCCAGACGCACACCGCCAAAATCAACAATCAAGTCGAGTTGAAACCACAAGTAAACCAAAGGCTGAAATTGTTCTTGGAGGCCGAACCAAAACCACAGGTGTGCTATATAGCATGCCGGAGACACAAATGTCCTGATAGCAGCGGCACTAGCGATGATCTTGCCATCAGAAAATAAATGTATTACCCCCCCCATTCACACACCCACCCCACCATTCACACACCCATCCCCCCCTTCATTCACACACCCATCACCAACCCATCCCCCTCCCCCCTCTTCCACACTTGCATAGCATGACATAGGGCAGGGGTAGGCAACCTCGGCCCTCCAGCTGTGGTGAAACTACAAGTCCCATGAGGCATTGCAAGACCCTGACTATCAGAGGCATGACTCCTAAAGGCAGAGGCATGATGGGATTTGTAGTTTCACTACAGCTGGAGTGCCGAGGTTGCTTACCCCTGACATAGGGTGTGACACATTCAAATGTTTACTGCATTGCCACGCTTTGCAAGCAGAACAGCTATAAGTGCGACAACTGCAGCAAAGACGCTCGTGTTACTTTTTTCAGCTTTTCCCAATCCATGGTTTCAGTACCACATGCCCTTGAACACACAAGAACTTGCTTATTATTTTTTTTAGGGCATTTTGGGTGCCATTAATGATAAATGGACAAAAAGCGCATCTAGTTTCATGTGCGTCAATCCCCTGACTCCATCTTGTCCACTCAGAGAACCCCTTGCTTTCATTATAAGAAAATGACAAGGTATTTTGTGAATGGAGCCTATGCTGAGTGAACGCCCCTCTGTGGTTACTATGCAGAAGGGCAGCTGCTAGGCACAGGACCCTGATGGCAGCAGGGATCACTGTATTAGCAGCAGCTACTACAGTGATTCACCGCTGGCACAGAGGTCCCTAAGATATGGCACTTGCATACTTACATTGAGCCCAGTTGGACCATTGTAACTATGCAATAACATCCATGCTGGGATTTCAGCTTTAAAAAAGGCTAAGGACTATCCCCAACACAGTGTGACCAGTGGCTGCCGCTCCTTACGAGGGCGCAGGGGCGCCACCCCCCTAATCCATGCGCCTGGCCCCTAATCTGCATGCAGGGCACCCAGCAGCATGGATTTCAATGGGGTTTTTTTTTTTAAGCACATGATTAGAGCCTCAGGCTCTAATTGGCTTCAAAGAAGGGAGGGCTTGGGACGCAGAGCACTGCGTCCTGAGCCCGCTCAGTTGTGTGACAATAGCAAATTTAAGCGGAGTTCCACCCCCAAATACATCTTTATATATTTCAAATTCTCTATGCATGGTGAATCACCTTTGGAAACAAAATTTGTTATACTCACCCTTTTGCTATGTGGTCCCTGTTATCTTCAACTTCCTGATCCACGGCACTCCGCATCACTTCCTGCCTCGTCTGGGCTCATGGGAGATGTGAGTCATCGTTCCCCATGAATCAGTGGGCATCCCTGAGCTGTAAAATCGCATTATTTGCAGACAGGAAATGACATGATTTTGTGAGGGAGAGACATGTTATCTATGTTGCCATAACTACGGGCATACACTTGAGATCGAGAGGTGCATGCTGGTTACCCAGCATGCACCTTATCCAGGAAGAGACTTGAGGAGGGTGCGAGTGGGCTTCACATGCCCACAGCTAAGATGGGAACTCCCAGTAAAGAAAAAAATCAGCAATGTAAGTACAAAATAAATAGGAAGACTACCCAGATTTAAAGCTATTGATTACTTTCTGTAATGAATACTAACTAAGTGGATGCCAGCAAAAAAAAAAAAATGATGTGGGCAGAACCCCGCTTTAATATTCCCTATTGTCTCCCTGCTTCCCCTCCCGGCCGATCAGGAAGAGGGTCTAAAGACCCGATTGGCCTAGAGGAGCAGCGATCCTATTGGCCGCTGAGGAGGAAGCTGACCAAGGAGGAGACGCAAGGGGAAGCCAAAGCTGCCCGTGACCTAGATAAGGTAAGTGCAGGGCTGGTGGGCGGACAGGCAAGCGACATGGGGGTGATGTTAAGTTTACCAAACGATGGAGGGGATGGGGGGGTTTGACTGACGGACCCACCAACCGAACGGGGGGGGGCTTGCTGGGTGGTTTGTTTGCCACCCCTGCCCCCCCCCCCAAAAAAAAAAAATGGAGCACCAGCCACCACTGCATGTGACAGCACTGAGCCAATCTCCAAGCACCTATTTTCTCAAGGAGTGAGTCACATTGCCCCTGGTCTGCTGCTGCCATTAAGCAGAATAAAGTAGTAGATAGGAATAGGATTCCTTTTCTTTTATAATTAACAATTTTTAGAAAAATTAAGTTTTACCAAAAGAACAAACCATAAAGCAGTATGCAGTGCACATTTCAACATTATACAAGGGTCATCATGCGGAAAAGTAGGGGCATCATTATTGCAATCAGGGCCGATGCTACCACTAGGCAGACGCCTAGGGCACAGTGCTGCCTAAAGGTGCCCGGCCGCTGGTTTCCTTCCACGTCTGCATGCTCTGCAGGATGCAGCGTTTGACTAACTCAGTCTCAGTCAGCTGATCCGTCCGACCGGTAGTGTAATTAGAGGCGCAGCACTGGAACCAGCGATAGAGGGAGCAGAGCCGATGCTTCTTGTATAGCGCCACCTCCTGTCACATGGGCAGGGCAAAGGGGGTGGAGTCAGGGGTGGAGCCAATGGGGGGTGTGGCAAAAATCCTTGCAGCGGCCCTGATTGCAATAACATAAAGCACAGCTAATGAGTCCACCTACTTGCTGCATGGTGGCCTCCAACAGATATCACTTACTAATAAGTAGCACCAGGTCCACTTAAGAACCCGGGAACAACACTATAGGGTTGCTTCACTAAAACCGGAGCGTGCAAAATCTGGTGCAGCTGTGCATGGAAACCAATCAGCTTTCAGGTTTTATTGTCAAAGCTTCATTGAACAAGCTGAAGTTAGAAGCTGATTGGCTGCCATGCACAGCTGCATCAGATTCTGAGTGCTTCAGTTTTAATAAATCTTCCCCCTATATCCCTAGTCGGGTCCAGAGCATTGCACAGCTCAAGTTAGGGCTAACCTCAGAGGCTTACCATAACTGTAACATCTTGTACTGCAGTACACCGGTGGTTCTCAACCTCAGTCCTCAAGTTACCCCCAACAGGCCATGTTTGCAGGTTTTCCTTTATCTTGCACAGGAGCTTTAAATCAGAGTCAATGGCTTTGGACAGCTACTTTATATTGGGAAGAGAAATTCCCAAAGCATGGCCTGTTGGGGGTACTTGAGGACCGAGGTTGAGAACCACTGCAGTACACCACTATATCAGTACAGATATTTAACCACTTCAGCCCCGGAAGGATCTCCCACGGTAGGACCAGAGCACTTTTTGCGATTCGGCACTGCGTCGCTTTTACAGACAATTGCGTGGTCGCGCGATGTTGCATCCAAACGAAATTTGAGTCCTTTTCCCCCCACAAATAGAGCTTTCTTTTGGTGGTATTTGATCCCCTCTGCGTCATTTCTGATCGCCGCTATAAACAGAAAAAGAGCACAATTTTTGAAAAAAAAATATTTCTTACTTTTTGCTATAATACATATCCAAAAAACATATATATATAAAAAAATTATTCATCAGTTTTGGTCGATTTATATTCTTCCTCATATTTGTGGTAAAAAAAAAAAATTGTGATCGTCGTATATTGATTGGTTTACGCAAACGTTGCCACGTTTACAAATCATGAGAATTCGTTAATGACATTTTTACTATTTTTTTTTTACTAGTAATGGCGGCGATCTGCGATTTTTATCGGGACTGCGATATTGCGGCGGACACGTCGGACATTTTTGACACTTTTTTTTGGGACCAATGACATTTATACAGAGATCAGAAATGTAAATATCCACTGATTACTGTATAAATGTCACTGGCAGTGAAGGGGTTAACCTGCAGGGGGCAATGAAGGGGTTAACTGTGTTCCCTAGGCGTGTTCTAACTGTGAGGGGGTTGGGCTGCCAGGGGCGCCAGAGATCTAACTGATCCCAGTGACAGGGATCAGTAGATCTCTTACATGCCGCCTGACAGAGCGGGAAACCGCCGTGTTTACATCAGCGATTTCCCCGTTTTTCTTCTGTTTCAGGCAATCGCGGCTCGCCCGCGGACATCGAGCCTGCCCGACCCGCAGCCATACTGCTGCAGAGCGCGGTGGGCACGAGAGCGCGCCAGTGGCGGCGTGCTCCCGCCCGCTAGCCACGCACGCGTGAGCCACCATTTATAAACAGCGATTCGTGGGACCATGCCACTCTGCAGCAGTAAATGTACGCGAGGCGGTCGTTAACCAGTTAAACAATAATGATATTGAAGAAGCAAGAGAGAAATGGATTTCAGGTACTGGATGTCCATAGCAGCATCTTCCCCAGGGCAAGCCACAAAGATAAAGTGTAGGTCATGCTATGAGATCCAGATATCCATAGGTGTGCACACAGGGTGTACCAGGTGTGCCTGGGCACACTCTAATCAACCTGTGTGGGCCATATTCCCCCTGTTTAGACCCCTGATATTTCACCAAATCAAAAAAAAAATCTTTTTTTCTGCTAAAAAAATTTTAAAAAATAAAAATAAAACCATCCACTGCTCTACTGACACCAATCTCTGCCCTTATGACACATCCACTTCTCTACTGACACCAATCTCTGCCCTTATGAAACATCCACTGCCCTACTGACACCAATCTCTGCCCTCATGACACATCCACTGCCCTACTGACACCAATCTCTGCCCTTATGACATATCCACTGCCCTACTGACACCAATCTCTACCCTTATGACACATCCTCTGCCCTACTGACACCAATCTCTGTCCTTATGACACATCCACTGCCCTACTGACACCAAT
Organism: Glandirana rugosa; assembly: GCA_018402905.1. NCBI lineage: Eukaryota > Metazoa > Chordata > Amphibia > Anura > Ranidae > Glandirana > Glandirana rugosa. The sequence continues at coordinate 93,519 of BLSH010029111.1, forward strand.
CTCTGCCCTTATGTCACATCCACTGCCCTACTGACACCAATCTCTACCCTTATGACACATCCTCTGCCCTACTGACACAAATTTCTACCCTTATGACACATCCACTGCCCTACTGACACCAATCTCTGGCCTTATGACACATCCATTGCCCTACTGAGACCAATCTCTGCCCTTATGACACATCCACTGTCCTACTGACACCAATCTCTGCCCTTATGACACATCCACTGCCCTACTGACACATCCACTGCCCTACTGACACCAATCTCTGCCCTTATGACACATCCTCTGCCCTACTGACACATCCACTTCTCTACTGACACCAATCTCTGTCCTTATGACACATCCACTGCCCTACTGACACCAATCTCTGCCCTTATGACACATCCACTTCTCTACTGACACCAATCTCTGCCCTTATGAAACATCCACTGCCCTACTGACACCAATCTCTGCCCTTATGACACATCCACTGTTCTACTGACACCAATCTCTGCCCTTATGACACATCCACTGCCCTACTGAGACCAATCTCTGCCCTTATGACACATCCACTGCCCTACTGAGACCAATCTCTGCCCTTATGACACACCCATAGCCCTACTGACAGCAATCTCTGCCCTTATGACACATCCACTGCCCTACTGAGACCAATCTCTGCCCTTATGACACACCCATAGCCCTACTGAGACCAATCTCTGCCCTTATGACACATCCACTGCCCTGCTGACACCAATCCCTGCCCTTATGACACATCCACTGCCCTACTGACCCCAATCTCTGCCCTTATGACACATCCACTGCCCTACTGAGACCAATCTCTGCCCTTATGACACATCCACTGCCCTACTGACACCAATCTCTGCCCTTATGACACATCCATTGCCCTACTGAGACCAATCTCTGCCCTTATGACACATCCACTGCCCTACTGACACCAATCTCTGCCCTTATGACACATCCACTGCCCTGCTGACACCAATCCCTGGCCTTATGACACATCCACTGCCCTACTGACCCCAATCTCTGCCCTTATGACACATCCTCTGCCCTACTGACACCAATCTCTGCCCTTATGACACATCCACTGCCCTACTGAGACCAATCTCTGCCCTTATGACACACCCATAGCCCTACTGAGACCAATCTCTGCCCTTATGACACATCCACTCCCCTGCTGACACCAATCCCTGCCCTTATGACACATCCACTGCCCTACTGACGCCAATCTCTGCCCTTATGACACATCCTCTGCCCTACTGACACATCCACTGCCCTACTGACACCAATCTCTGCCCTTATGACACATCCACTTCTCTACTGACACCAATCTCTGCCCTTATGACACATCCACTTCTCTACTGACACCAATCCCTGCCCTTATGACACATCCACTTCCCTACTGACACCAATCTCTGCCCTTATGACACATCCACTGCCCTACTGAGACCAATCTCTGCCCTTATGACACACCCATAGCCCTACTGAGACCAATCTCTGCCCTTATTACACATCCACTGCCCTACTGAGACCAATCTCTGCCCTTATTACACATCCACTGCCCTGCTGACTCCAATCCCTGCCCTTATGACACATCCACTGCCCTACTGACACCAATCTCTGCCCTTATGACACATTCGCTGCTCTAGTGATACAGACAGTATATATACACACGCATACAGTATGTGCTTGAGCTTTGGGGTGCACACCTTAAAGCGGTCGTCAACTCATGACAACCACTTTAAACTACAGGTAAGCCTACAATAAGGCTTACCTGTAGGTCCCAGGAATATGTCCTACACCTGTACGGTTTAGGACATATTCCCTGTATCTGCATGTGCCAATGTCATCGGCACATTCACACTGAAGAATCGGTACCCGAGGTAGCCCAGGGTGCCGTTTCGTCTGTTGACGTGCCGTAAATGACGGCTCCCGTGCGCATACGTGAGAGTGACGTCAGCGTGGCTCCGCCAATCACAGCGCTGGTGGCCGCGCTGTGATTGGACGGAGCTGCAGACACGGAAGAAGCATTTCGCCGGTCACAGCGGTGTGCCGAGACCGCTGCAACAGCTTAGTTCCAAGGTAAGTATTTCATAATGAGCTAGTATCCGCTGCATGCTAGCTCATTATGCTTTTGCTTTGCAGGGTTTTTTTTTTTGGGGGGGGGGGGGTTGGCGGACTTTACAACCACTCTAATGCAATAGGCTGTGCAGACCTATGCAGATGTCTCTTAACTTTAAGTCACTATGCTCCTTTTCCATGAGTCCGGGGTTCTCCTTTAATCCCACTCCACCAGGTGTCTCTATAACTGATGCTTAGCTTCCAGGATAATTGGAGTTCAAGATTTTCTGCGGTTTCTCTCATAGTCCCGCTATTTTCCCGCTGGCCGTGATCAACACAGCATAACATTGCAAATAAGCAAGTTTGCATTCCAAGTTTCAGAGTTTTAGAGGTGATGTCACCCGTGGAGGCTGCAGCCAAACAGCGTTCGCTGTACTTGCATTTAATGCAGAGCTTAGAGTCCGTGGGTTTGGAAGTCTGTCTGCCCTGCTGTGAGATCATACTTGGAGCGGAACATCGTATCTTCAGAACAATATCTTCTTTCTGCTAGAGAGGGTCCTGCCACTTGGGCTATTGCTGTCTGTGCTACAAAGCAAGCAAGGAAGAATTACTCAAGTACATACAGTGTGTGTGTGTATATATATATATATATATATATATATATATATATTAGTATATACAGTCAGGTCCATAAATATTGGGACATTGACACAATTCTAGTCTTTTTGGCTCTATACACCACCACAATGGATTTGAAATGAAACAAACAAGATGTGCTTTAATTGCAGACTTTCAGCTTTAATTTGAGGGTATTTACATCCAAATCAGGTGAACGGTGTAGGAATTACAACAGTTTGTATATGTGCCTCCCACTTTTTAAGGGACCAAAAGTAATGGGACAGATTAACAATCATAAATCAAACTTTCACTTTTTAGCCACTTCAGCCCGGGAAGGATTTCACACTTTAGGACCAGAGCGCTTTTTGCGATTCGGCGCTGCGTCGCTTTAACTGACAATTGCGCGGTCGTACGACATTGTACCCAAGCGAAATTTGCGTCCTTTTTTTCCCCACAAATAGATATTTCTTTTGGTGGTATTTGATCACCTCTGTGTCATTTCTGATTGCCGCTATAAACAAAAGAAGAGAGACAATTTTGCAAAAAAAAAAACAAATTTCTTACTTTTCGCTAAAATACAAATAAAAAAAAAATATATTAAAAAACTTTTTTGGCCGATTTATATTCTTCCTCATATTTTTGGTAAAAAAAAAATCGCAATCGCCGTTTATTGATTGGTTTGTGCAAAAGTTGCCACGTTTACAGATGATGAGAATTAATTTCTGGGGTTTTTATTATTTTTTTATTTTTTACTAGTAATGACGGCGATCTGCGATTTTTACCGGTACTGCGATATTGCGGCGGACATGTCAGACCATTTTTTACACTTTTTTGGGACCATTGGCATTTATACAGCGATCAGTGCTATAAAAATGCACTGATTATTGTGTAAATGACATTGGCAGTGAAGGGGTTAACCTGCAGGGGGCGCTCTAAGTGTTAACTGTGTTCCCTCAGTGTGTTCTAACTGTGTGTGGGCTGCCCTGGCTGGGGAAAGGGGATGATCACGGCTTCCATATACAGGAAGCCTGTGATCATCGCCCTTCCCCCTCTATGAGAACGGAGATCCGTGTTTACATACACCGACCTCCGTTCTCTCACTGCGGGGGGGGGGGCATCGCGGGTAGCCGGCAGCGATCGAGTCCGCCTTACCCGCTCCCTGGCCCCACTGAACACAGTGAGTGCATAAGCGCGCCTCCGGCGGAGCGCGCACACGCTCACAGTGAGTGATATCGCAGCCGCCATCATATGACAGCGGTTTGCGATATCGAGCCACTTTGCCGTCGTCAGACGCCGGTCGGTGGTCGGCAAGTGGTTAATACTTGGTTGCAAATCCTTTTCAGTCAATTAGTGGAACGCATAGACATCACCAGACGCTGGGTTTCATCCCTGGTGATGCTCTGCCAGGCCTCTACTGCAACTGTCTTCAGGTCCTGCTTGTTCTTGGGGCATTTTCCCTTCAGTTTTGTCTTCAGCAAGTGAAATGCATGCTCAATCGGATTCAGGTCAGGTGATTGACTTGGCCATTGCATAACATTCCACTTCTTTCCCTCAAAAAACTCTTTGGTTGCTTTCGCAGTATGCTTCGGGTCATTGTCCATCTGCACTGTGAAAGTCTGCAGTGTAAAGCACATCTTGTTCGTTTCATTTCAAATCTATTGTGGTGGTGTATAGAGCCAAAAAGGTTAGAATTGTGTCAATGTCCCAATATTTATGGACCTGAATGTGTATGTGTGTATGTGTGTATATATATATATATATATATAT
>BLSH010029111.1:156643-170795 GCA_018402905.1 Glandirana rugosa
ATTTATCCCCCCCCCCCCCCGCCCCCTTCCTGGACCAGAGCACTTTTTGCGATTTGGCACTGCGTCGCTTTAACTGACAATTGCGCGGTCATGCGTTGTATTATCACATGCCATTTGCAAATATATATAGAAATAGTGATTGATCTGCCAAATACCCCCCTGCCCCCGTCCCCCGTGAGGCTGTATTTAATGGGCACAGTTTAAGCTGTATTTGATGGGCACAGATGAGGCTGTATTCTGTATTTGATGGGCACAGGTGAGGCTGTATTTGATGGGCACAGTTGAAGCTGTATTTGATGGGTACAGGTGAGGCTGTATTGATGGGCACAGGTGAAGCTGTATTTGATGGATACAGGTGAGGCTGTATTGATGGGCACAGGTGAAGCTGTATTTGATGGGCACAGATGAGGCTGTATTTGATGGGCACAAGTGAGGCTGTATTTATGGGCACAGGTGAAGCTGTATTTGATGGGTACAGGTGAGGCTGTATTGATGGGCACAGGTGAAGCTGTATTTGATGGGTACAGATGAGGCTGTATTTGATGGGCACAAGTGAGGCTGTATTGATGGGCACAGGTGAAGCTGTATTTGATGGGCACAGGTGAGGCTGTATTGATGAGCACAGGTGAAGCTGTATTTGATGGGTACAGGTGAGGCTGTAGTGTTTGACGCAGGTGAAGCTGTATTTAATGGGCACAGGTGAAGCTGTATTTGATGGGTACAGATGAGGCTGTATTTGATGGGCACAAGTGAGGCTGTATTGATGGGCACAGGTGAAGCTGTATTTGATGGGCACAGATGAGGCTGTATTGATGGGCACAGCTGAAGCTGTATTTGATGGGCACAGGTGAGGCTGTATTGTTTGACGCAGGTGAAGCTGTATTTGATGGGCACAGGTGAGGCTGTATTGATGGGCACATGTGAAGCTGTATTTGATGGGTACAGGTGAGGCTGTATTGATGGGCACAGGTGAAGCTGTATTTGATGGGTACAGATGAGGCTGTATTTGATGGGCACAAGTGAGGCTTTATTGATGGGCACAGGTGATGCTGTATTTGATGGGTACAGGTGAAGCTGTATTTGATGGGTACAGATGAGGCTGTATTTGATGGGCACTAGTGAGGCTGTATTGATGGGCACAGGTGAAGCTGTATTTGATGGGTACAGGTGAGGCAGTATTGATGGGCACAGGTGAAGTTGTATTTGATGGGCACAGGTGAGGCTGTATTGATGGGCACAGGTGAAGCTGTATTTGATGGGCACAGGTGAAGCTGTAGTGTTTGACGCAGGTGAAGCTGTATTTGATGGGTACAGATGAGGCTGTATTTGATGGGCACAAGTGAGGCTATATTGATGGGCACAGATGAAGCTGTATTTGATGGGCACAGGTGAGGCTGTATTGATGGGCACAGGTGAGGCTGTATTGATGGGCACAGGTGAAGCTGTATTTGATGGGCACAGGTGAGGCTGTATTGATGGGCACAGGTGAAGTTGTATTTGATGGGCACAGGTGAGGCTGTATTGATTTACACTGGTGAAGCTGTATTTGATGGGCACAGGTGAGGCTGTATTGATTGGCGCTGGTGAAGCTGTATTTGATGGGTGCTGGTGGGCCGCATTTGATTGGCGCTGATCAGGCTGGGCAGGGGAAAGGGGGTGGAGTCAGGGGTGGAGCCAAGGGGGGCTGCAAAATGAGGTTTCGCCTAGGGTGTGAAAAATCCTTGCACCAGCCCTGTCTGCGTTTTTTATTTTTTGCGCTATATACAAAAAAAGAGCGACGATTTTGAAAAAAGAAACCAATATTTATTACTTTTTGCTATAATACATATGCAAAAAAAAATTTATAAAAAAAAATGTGTTCATCAGTTTTGTCTGATATATATCGTAATCGGCGTATATTGATTCGTTTGCGCAAAAGTTGCCGCGTTTACAAACTATGAGAATTAATTTATGGCGTTTTTTACTTTTTTTTTTTTACTGGTTATGGCAGCGAGCTGTGATTTTTATCGGGACTGCGATATTGCGGCGGACGGATCGGACACCTTTGACACTTTTTTGGGACCAATAACATTTATACAGCCTTCAGATCTAAAAATAGCCACTGTGTAAATGTCACTGGCAGGGAAGGGGTTAGCCTGCAGGGGGCGTTCTAGGGGTTAACTGTGTTCCCTAGGCGTGTTCTAACTGTGTGCGGGCCGGGCTGGCAGGGGCACCAGAAATCTTACTGATCCCAGTGACAGGCATCAGTAAATCACTGGCATGCTGAGTGTCAGAACAGGGAACCGGCGTGTTTACAACGGCGGTTCCCTGCTTTTCTTCTGTATCAGGCGATCGCGGGTCACCGGTGGACATCAAGTCCGCCCGACCTGTGGCCACACTCAGGGAACCTGCGGTGGGCACGAGAGTGCGCCTCTGGCAGCGCGCTCCCGCCCGCTAGCCGCTTCTGCGCGAATCGCTGTTTATAAACGGCGATTTGCGCTGTGCTGCCACTTTGCAGCAGTAAATGTATGCGAGTCGGCCGGGAACTGGTTAAATTAAGTTTCAGCCCGCCCACCATCCTCCATCATTTGCCTACATGTCACCAGTCAGTATTCCTGATCACCGCCACACCAGTCATATGATGATGCTGTACTGCACTGGTGACAGTATGTAAATTTTTTTTTAACCACTTTTTAACCACTTGCCGACCACCCGCCGCAGTGTGACGGCGATAAGGTGGTTCGTTATCTCGAACCGCCGTCACAGGACAGCGGCCGCGATTACTAGCATTGTGAGCACGCGCCGCCGAAGGCGCGCCCGCGCGCTCACTGTGTTCGGGGGGAGCCAGGGAGCGGGTGTAGCGGACTCGATCGCCGCCAGCTACCCGCGATGCCCCCCCGCACTGAAAGAACGGAGGTCTGTGTAAGTAAACACGGATCTCCGTTCTGTCAGAGAGGGAAGGGCTGTGATCACAGCCTTCCTCTATATGGGAGCTGTGATCACTTCCCTTCCCCTGCTAGGGCAGCCCCCATACAGTTAGAACGCCCAGGGAACACAGTTAACCCTTAGAGCGCCCCTGCAGGTTAACCCCTTCACTGCCAATGGCATTTACACAGTAATCAGTGCATTTTTATAGCACTGATCGCTGTATAAATGCCAATGGTCCCAAAAAAGTGTCAAAATGTTCCGACATGTCCGCTGCAATATTGCAGTACCGCTAAAAATCGCAGATCGCCGCCATTACTAGTAAAAAATAAAAAAAATAAAAACCCCAGAAATTAATTCTCATCATCCGTAAACGCGGCAACTTTTGCGCAAACCAATCAATAAACGCCGATTGCGATTTTTTTTACCAAAAATATGATGAATATAAATCGGCGAAAACCGATGAAAAAAAATGTTTTTTTATATTTTTTTTTGGATTTGTATTTTAGCAAAAAGTAATACATTTGGGTCTTTTTGTAAAATTGTCGCTCTTCTTTTGTTTATAGCGGCGATCAGAAATGACGCAGCGATGATCAAATACCACCAAAAGAAAGCTCTATTTGTGGGAAAAAAAGGACGCAAATTTTGTTTGGGTACAACGTCGCACGACCGCGCAATTGTCAGTTAAAGCGACGCAGTGCCGAATCGCAAAAAGTGCTCTGGTCCTAAAGTGTGAAATCCTTCCGGGGCTGAAGTGGTTAAAAATTGCGAAAAAAAAAAAAATCCTGACCACTTCCTCAGAGTAGTACAATGTTACTATGGTGTGTAAAAGAAAAAAAAATCATAACAAATATGTAATATTAGATTGTAAGCTCTCCTGAGCAGGGCCATCTTGATCCTCTTGTATCTTATTGTATTGTAACTGTATTGTCTCCCTTTTACATTGTAAAGCGATGCGTAAACTGTTAGCGCTATATAAATCCTGTATAATAATAATAATTAAAAAAAAGAAAAAATAGTATTATTTTTTTTTTTACTGTCATCAGTTAGTGTGCCTGATCGCTGCCACAGCAGTCATATGATGACCCTGTACTGCACTGGTGACAGTATTTTAAAAAAAAATCAAAAAAATTGCGGAAAAAAAAAAAAAAAAAAAAAATCCTGTCTGCTTCCTCAGAGTAGTACAATGTTACTATGGTGTGTAAAAGAAAAAAAAATCATAAAAAAATAATGTAATATTAGATTGTAAGCTCTCCTAGGCAGGGCCATCTTGATCCCCTTGTATCTTATTGTATTGTTACTGTATTGTCTCCCTTTTACATTGTAAAGCGCTGCTTAAACTGTTAGCACTATATAAATCCTGTATAATAATAATAATTAAAAAAAAGAAAAAATATTATTATTTTATTTTGTACTGTCATTAGTCAGTTGCCTGATCGCTGCCACACCAGTCATATGATGATGCTGCACTGCACTGGTGACAGTATGTAAAATTTTTTTTAAAAAAATTGCGGGAAAAAAAAAATCCTGACCACTTCCTCAGAGTAGTACAATGTTACTATGGTATGTAAAAGAAAAAGAAAATCATAAAAAATATGTAATATTAGATTGTAAGCTCTCCTGAGCAGGGCCATCTTGATCCCCTTGTATCTTGTATTGTAACTGTATTGTCTCCCTTTTACATTGTAAAGCGCTGCTTAAACTGTTAGCGCTATATAAATCTTGTATAATAATAATAATAATCATAATAATAATTTAAAAAAAGAAAAAATATTATTTTTATTTTATTTTGTACTGTCATCAGTCAGTGGGCATGGTCACTGCCACACCAGTTATATGATGACCCTGTACTGCACTGGCGACAGTATTTTTTTATGTAAAAAATTGTGAAGAATTAATTTCTTCATTTTCCAAAAAATTATGACAAAAAAAATGACAACTTCAAAAACTCGCCATGCCTCTTACTAAATACCTTGGACTTTCTATTTTCCTAAAAAGAGGTGATTTGGGGGGTATTTGTACTGTCCTGGTGTTTTCGGGCCTCGAGAAATGAGATAGGGTGTCAGTACATTCATTTTCATATATACCATAGATTTTGGACTCCATAACATTCCTACAGACTAAATAATATACACTGATTTGGGTTATCTTCACTGAATAAATGGAACAGAATACATTTTGGCCTAAATTTATAAAGAAAGATTATTTATTTGCAAAATTTTATAGCAGAAGCGAGAAAAATGTGCTTTTTTTTAAAAAAAATGTTCAATCTTTTTTAATATATTTAGAGAAAAAAAAAATGTAAAAACCCAGTGGTGACTAACCAGTACAGATCCGAAAGACGGCTACAGCACGGACCCGAATTGCCGGGGAGACATCCATGGACGTCCGCCCCTTTGTGCGCTCCCCACGTGCATTCACAGCCAGAGCGCCCACCGCACGCTGCATGGGCGTGACCGCGGGTTGGGCGAACTTGATGTCCTCTGCCGAGGCGTGGTCGCCTAATAGAGAGACAGAGCGGGGAACCGCCAATGTAACCATGGCAGTTCTCCGTGCTGTGAGGGGGGGGGACATGACCGATCTACTGATCCCTGTCATCGGGATCAGTGAGGACTCTTATGTCCCTGCCAGCCCAGCCCCCACACAGTTAGAACACATACAGTTAACCCCTTGATTGCCCCCTTAGCGTTAACCCCTTCCCTGACAGTGACATTTACACAGTAATCAGTGGTTATTTCAATTTCTGATCGCTGTATAAATGACAATGATCCCAGAAAAACTGTCAAAAATGTCCGACATATCCGCTGCAATGTCGCAGTCCCGATAAAAAAACACAGCCATTACTAGTAAAAAAAAATAATAATAAAAACGCCATAAATCAATTCCCATAGTTTGTAGATGCGATAACTTTTGCGCAAACCAATCAATATATGCCAATTGCGTTTTTTTTTTTACCAAAAATATTTAGAAGAATATAAATCGGCCAAAACTGATGAATAATTTTTTTTTTATTTTTTTTTTTAGATATTTATTATAGCAAAAAGTAAAAAATATTGTTCTTTTTTCAAAATTGTCAGTCTTTTTAGGGCAAAAAATAAAAACTGCAAAGGCGATCAAATACCACCAAAAGAAAGCTTTATTTGTTTTACAAAAAATTGACAAAATTTACTCTGGGTACAGCGTTGTATGTCTACGCAATTGTAATTTAAAGTGTGACTGCGCTGAAAGCTGAAAATTTACTTGGGCAGGAAGGGCGTAAAAGTGCCCGGTATTGAAGTGGTTACAATTGTTGGGTTTTTTTTTACCAAAGAAATGTAGCAGAATACATTTTGTCCTAAATTTATGAAGAAATTGATTTTATTGGATATGTTTTATATGATTTTTTTTTTCCAGTATTTTTTCGTTTATATATAGCAAAAGAATAAAAGAAAATCCAGCAGTGATTAACTATAACCAAAAGAAAGCTTGAGGCATAACTAGAACCTTCAGGGCCCCGGTGCAAGAAATTATGAAGGGCCCCCCTGACCCCTGGCCAGGGCCCTTCCCTCTTCTCACTGATCCTGGGGCCCTTTACTCCCATCGGGGGTCCCTTTATTACGGTCCCGCAGCGGGGCACCTTTCACAAGTTCTGCAGTGGGGGGCCCCCTTTCTGCCATCTTCGGGCCTCCCCATGGTGGTGAAATGCCAGGGCCCGGTCACAATTGCAACCTTTGCAATCCTGATAGTTCCCTCGCTGGTGTCAGTAGTTTTTATTTAAACATTCTTTTTTTTCATTTTATTTCTTTTACAATTTTATTTTTACAATATTTTTTTTAAGATCTCTGTTGAGGGGGCTTTGATGTGATATCAGGGGTCTAAACAAACCTCAGGCCTCAATCTCCATCTGTGTAGCCTCAGCTGCACAGAATGAATGGACAGGAATAGCTGTGCACCGAGCCTCCCATTCATTCAGAAACGGATGTACAGTAAAAACAGTTTGCTATGCTTCAGTTATGAATGAACCAATTGGTACCAATCACTGACTCTGTCCATTCAGAAAAGGAAGGAGGGGGTAAATGACAAATTTACTGACCCGTTCCCATCTCTCCATCATGACTCATCTTCTACAGGAGGGGGGGGGAGACAGCAGCTCTGTGGGGGGCCCCCCGGGAAGCACACAGGGACCCTGGGAACAGCAGAAGACAAGTAAACTGGATAGGAGGGGCGGCGGGGGCAGCATATAGAGCAGGGATATGCAATTAGCGGACCTCCAGCTGTTGCAGAACTACAAGTCCCATTAGGCATAGCGAGACTCTGACAGCCACAAGCATGACACCCAGAGGCAGAGGCATGATGGTACTTGTAGTTTTCCAACATCTGGAGGTCCGCTAATTGCTTATCCCTGATATAGAGGAACCAATCTCCTGCATTAGGAGGAAAATGGAGGAGATTGGTTCCTCTAAATGCCGTCCCCGCCATCCCTCCTATCCAGGTGTACAAGGGAGGCACATGGGCCCCCTGGAGCACGGGGCCCGATTGCAACCCCTATCGTTACGCCCCTGTCTATTTGTGTGAAAAAACTGCTAAAAATTGTAATTTGGGTACAGTGTTGCACGACCGCGCAATTGCCAGTTAAAGTAGCGCAGTGCTGAATAGCAAAACAATAGCCTGGTCGGTCGTACAGGGGAAAAAAAACCTTCCGGAAGTCAAGTGATAGTTACAGTGTATCTAAATCCAAGAAAACAAAAATGTATAGAGTTTGCTTTGGAGCGGAGTGGAAAACCACAAAATAAATAAATAAACATTTAGGTTAAAGAAAAATGGGAAAAAAATTAGAAAAAAGATACTTTGTTATTCAGTGGATGATTACAACTGTCATGTGACTGATGGGCTGCAGCCAATCAGAGAGGAACAGATTCTTTATAGTTCTAATTTAAAAATCAATTTGAAAGGATATTTAAACCCAATCAATCTGAAGATCTAGGTGGCTGCATTATTTTTCCTTTTATCAGTCTGGGAACATTTTAAGCAAATGCAGAAAATAACCCATCAATCCTGCCAGAAATGCAGCCTCCTTGTCACTTCCTGTGAATTGATCTGAAATTGGAAACAATGTTACCACTGTGTAACCACTTGCCGCAACAGGTATATATATACGTTGCCGTTTTTACCAGGGTTATGGCTGAAGATATCAGCCATAACCCCGGTATTTTTGTTTTTTCAGCCAGCGGCTGGCTTTCTCATGAGCCACTGGAACGCTTTCAAAAGCGGCGGGAGTCAACATGCCCCCTCCCCCTCCACCCCTCCCGCCGCTCACCGATGTCTCTAGGGCTTACCGTTTTTACCGGCCAGCGGGTCACAGAGGCGATAAAATACTATTTTGTCTTTAATCACCTCTATGGCCTTGAAGGATTGGAGTGACGTCATGACCTCACTTCCGGTCCGGGGCAGAAGTAAACATTTTCTTTTTTTTTAACCACTCCAGATCCGCGCTATTGCCGAAGTACGGCTCCAGCACGGATCTGAAATGCCGGGATGACGTCCATGGACGTCGTCCCCTGTGCACGCTCCTGGCGCGTCCCCTGGCGGCAGCGGCGGCGCGCGCGCCGGTGCCCGTGGGTCGGGCGGACTCGAGGTATCCGCCCGATACCCGCCGATCTCTTTTAGCAGCCTCAGAACGGGGAACCACCGTTGTAAACACGGCGGTTCTCCGTTCTGTGACAGGGGACAAGCAGATCTACTGATCCCTGTCACTGGGATCAGTTAGATCTGTTATGTCCCGGCCAGCCCTGTCCCCCACAGTTAGAACACACCCAGGGAACATTGTTAACCCCTTCACTGCCCCCTGCAGGTTAACCCCTTCACTGCCAATGACATTTACACAGTAATCAGTGGATATTTAAATTTCTGATCGCTGAATAAATGTCATTGGTCCCAAAAATGTGTAAAAAATATCCGACATTTCTGCGGCAATATCGCAGTCCCGATAAAAATCGCAGATCGCCTCCATTACTAGTAAAAAAAAAAATAATAAAAACGCCATAAATCAATTCCCAGTTTGTAGACACGACAACATTTGCACAAACCAATCAATATACGCCGATTGCGATTTTTTTTTTTTTACCAAAAATACGTAGAAGAATAAATATCGGCCAAAACTGATGAATAATTTTTTTTAATGGATTTGTACTTTAGCAAAAAGTAAAAGATATTGTTCTTTTTTGCAAAATTGTCGCTCATTTTTTGTTTATAGCGGCGATCAGAAATGACGCAGAGGTGATCAAATACCACCAAAAGAAAGCTCTATTTGTGGGAAAAAAAGGACGCAAATTTTATTTGGGTACAACGTCGCACGACCGCGCAATTGTCATTCAAAATGCGACAGCGCTGAAAGCCAAAAATTGGTCTGTGCAGGAGGGGGGTTTAAGTGCCCAGTAAGGAAGGGGTTAAAGCAAAAGATCCCATTTTTTTTGTATTTTTTATCTTTTGCTTTTAAGGCTCCATGCACACTGGACGCTATCTGGGCTCTCTCGGCGTCGGGCAGGGGACGCTGCTTACAAACCGTTCTTTTGCACCGTTTTGTAAGCAGCGTTTATCTGCGTTTTTGGGCGTTTTTTTTTTCTTCATTAGCTTCCATTGACTGCAAAAAACGCCGGACGCTGATAAACAGCCGTTTACCAGCGCTTATGAGCGTTTAGCTGTGTCCGGCGTTTTTTGTGGTCAAAAGAACGACTTTTGAACGCCAATCCAGGGCGTTCAGAGAACATCCCAAACACGCCACTGCTGATAAAAAGACAATTAACGTCCATGTGTGCATGGACATATAGGATAACATGAAGTGGCTTTTTGGGCTGTTAAAAAAACGCCCAAAAACGGTCGTTTATCAGATACAGTGTGCATGGAGCCTTAAGGAAAAGAAGAGATTTGGGGTCTTTTTCACCCCCAGGCCTTTGGCGTCAGACGACTTGGTGTGGAGATGCGAGCCGTCTCCATAGAGAATAATTGATTTATTTTTCTTCTCCGGCGTTTCGGAACTTCCAGCGACAAAACGCCGAGGTTTGAATGGGGGGGGGGGGGCCTAAAAGCCTATGTGTCCATGTAAATGAGTTTTAGGAGTTGCTGAGTTTGGGGGAACGTGGGCGTTCAGGATGGGGACGTTTTGACCGACGGCCGTGGGAAGACGCGAACCTTGGTAAACCCGCAGAAAAAAGAAACGCGGCAAAATAGCGTTTTCCCGCAGTCAGACTAGGCAGCCTGTACATGAAGACTTAATAATGCCTATAGTTCTACTTGAAACTTTTCACCATGAAGGTGAGTGGAAGGTTTATTGAACGCTGAACGCGCCGAGATAAAGTGAACCTGAAAGCTGTTGACCAAATCTCCCATAGTTTGCGCCAATGTTATTTTTGTGTCTTCGACTTTTTTTTTTTTTTTTTTTTACAATTCAACACCAGACGTCGCCTTTGGAAAGCGCTCACAGCGAAAGCATAGCGTTACCTTTTATGTCGGCTCCAACAGCCAAAAGATACATTTTTTTTCACGATCGCCGTAAAATTGTCCGCCATCCATCCAGCATTTGAAGGTAGAGGCAGCGAGTATATAAAACGAAATGTTCTCCCGAAGTTTTATACTCTACACATTATATATGTTATGAAAACACTCCACGCTGGGCGGAGGGGGGGAGATGGCTTGGCTTGCACACCTTACCGGAGCCGATAGGAACCGCACAATTTGCTCCCCAGCGACCCCCGTTTTTGGGAGATTTCACCGAGGGGGGGGAGGGGAGGAATGGGCTCAGGTGGCCGCATTTGGTACAGAAATATTGACAGTGTGATGTTATTGGCAGCCGATCAGTGAGTCTGTGGTCTCCGCCCCGGGAATAGGAGTCGAGCTTACCAAATTTCAAGTTTAATGGGCAAGCGCACAATCCCGCGCGGCGTGTAACGTTTTATGGAATGAGATTTGTCATTCAGGGCCGCATGCATTTTTTGATGAAAATTTAATGCTGATCCCTGTTGAGCGCTCAGCGGGGTAATAATGGGAAGAAGAAAAAAAAGTATTTAAAAATATATCTGTATTGGTTGACAACGTCGTCAAAATAAATGTGAGGATGGGCTCGCCAAAAACGAGTCATAGTTATTGGGGTGTGACAAGGCTGCCCGTGTTCTGCTGTCTATTAATCTGTCTGTTATTTACTTGTGGGCCTCAGACCTTTTCATTCTCCGTCTTTTTCTCTCTTCCCCATCTCTTTTCATCTCCTTGTCACTCCTTCTGTTTTTCTTTCTCTTCCCCCTTTCCATTTCTCTGTCTGTTTCTCTTTTTTTTTTACTCTTTCTTTCTTTATCTGTCAATATCTTTTTTCTTTTCTTCTCATCTCTCTCCATGTCTCTCGCTCTCTTTTTCTCTCCGTCCCTCTCTCTCCTTTCCTGCTCACTTTCTCTCCCCATAACTCTCTCCCCGTATCACTCGTTCTTCCATTGTCATGCTCTCTGTCTCCCCGTATTACTCACTATTTCCCTGTATCATTCGTTCTTCCATTGTCATGCTCTCTGTCTCCCCGTATCACTCACTATTTCCCCAAATCACTCACTATTACCCCGTATCACTCACTATTTCCCCATATCACTCACTATTTCCCCATATCACTCACTATTTCCCTGTATCACTCACTATTTCCCCATATCACTCACTATTTCCCTGTATCACTCACTATTTCCCTGTATCACTCACTATTTCCCCATATCACTCACTATTTCCCCGTATCACTCACTATTTCCCCGTATCACTCACTATTTCCCCATATCACTCACTATTTCCCCATATCACTCACTATTTCCCCATAGCACTCACTATTTCCCTGTATCACTCACTATTTCCCCGTATCACTCACTGTTTCCCCATGTCACTTACTATTTCCCTTTATCACTCAATATTTCCCCGTATCCCTCACTATTTCCCTGTATCACTCACTATTTCCCTGTATCACTCACTATTTCCCCGTATCACTTACTATTTCCCTTTATCACTCACTATTTCCCTGTATCACTCACTATTTCCCCGTATCACTCACTATTTCCCTGTATCACTCACTATTTCCCCATATCACTCACTATTTCCCCTTATCACTCACTATTTCCCCATAGCACTCACTATTTCCCTGTATCACTCACTATTTCCCCGTATCACTCACTGTTTCCCCATGTCACTTACTATTTCCCTTTATCACTCACTATTTCCCCGTATCACTCACTATTTCCCTGTATCACTCACTATTTCCCCATATCACTCACTATTTCCCTGTATCACTCACTATTTCCCCGTATCACTTACTATTTCCCTTTATCACTCACTATTTCCCTGTATCACTCACTATTTCCCCGTATCACTCACTGTTTCCCCATGTCACTTACTATTTCCCTTTATCACTCACTATTTCCCCGTATCACTCACTATTTCCCTTTATCACTCACTATTTCCCCGTATCACTCACTATTTCCCCATGTCACTTACTATTTCCCTTTATCACTCACTATTTCCCTGTATCACTCACTATTTCCCCGTATCACTCACTATTTCCCTATATCACTCACTATTTCCCTGTATCACTCACTATTTCCCCAAATCACTCACTATTTCCCTGTATCACTCACTATTTCCCCGTATCACTCACTATTTCCCTGTATCACTCACTATTTCCCCGTATCACTCACTATTTCCACATATCACTCACTATTTCCCCGTATCACTCACTATTTCCCTGTATCACTCAATATTTCCCCATATCACTCACTATTTCCCCGTATCACTCACTATTTCCCCGTATCAGTCACTATTTCCCTGTATCACTCACTATTTCCCCATATCACTCACTATTTCCCCATATCACTTATTATTTCCCTGTATCACTCACTATTTCCCTGTATCACTCACTATTTCCCCTTAGCACTCCCTATTTCCCTGTATCACTCACTATTTCCCCGTATCACTCAATATTTCCCCATATCACTCACTATTTCCCCATATCACTCACAATTTCCCCGTATCACTCACTATTTCCCCATATCACTCACTATTTCCCCATATCACTCACTATTTCCCCGTATCACTCACTATTTCCCCGTATCACTCACTATTTCCCTGTATCACTCACTATTTCCCCATATCACTCACTATTTCCCTGTACCACTCACTATTTCCCTGTATCACTCACTATTTCCCCATATCACTCACTATTTCCCTGTATCACTCACTATTTCCCCATATCACTCACTATTTCCCTGTATCACTCACTATTTCCCCTTATCACTCACTATTTTTGTGTCTCACTCACTACTGTCTCTCTCTCTCTCTCTCTCTTCCAGTATCTCTGTCTCTCTTTCCCTGTCTCTCTCTCTCTCTTCCAGTATCTCTGTCTCTCTTTCCCTGTCTCTCTCTCTCTCTTTCCCTATATCCCTGTCTCTCTCTCTCTTTTCCTGTATCTCCCTCTCCTCGCCTCTCCTCTCCTCCAGTGTCTCTCTCCCCATATCTCTCTTTCTCTCACTTTCCCTGTATCTCCCTCCCTCTCTTCCTGCATCTCTGTCTCTCTCTTCCCGTATCTCTGTCTCTCTCTTCCTGTATCTCTGTCTCTCTCTTCCCGTATCCCTGTCTCTCTCTTCCCGTATCCCTGTCTCTCTCTTCCCGTATCCCTGTCTCTCTCTTCCCGTATCTCTGTCTCTCTCTTCCCGTATCTCTGTCTCTCTCTTCCCGTATCTCTGTTTCTCTCTTCCCGTATCTCTGTATCTTTCTTTCCCTGTATCTCTGTCTCTTAATTTCCCTGTATCCCTGTCTCTCTCCCTGTATCTCCCTCTCCCCTCCTCCGGTGTCTTTCTTTTTCTCCCTCTCTCTCGCATTCCCTGTATCTCTCTCTTCCCATATGTCTGTCTCTCTCTTTCCTTGTATCTGTCTCTCTCTGCCTGTATCTCCCTCTCCCCTCCAGTGTCTCTCCCCCCATATCTCTCCTTTTCTCTCTCTCTTTCCTTGTTTCTCTCTCTCCTTTCCTGTATCTTCTATCTCTCTTTTCCTGTATCTATGTCTCTCTCTCCCTGTATCTCCCTCTTCCCTCCCCCAGTGTCTCTCTCTTTCTACTCATATCTGTCTCTTTCCCTGTATCTATTGCCCCTCCCCCAATATCTTTTTCTCTGTTTCTCTCTCTCCCTGTATCTTTCCACCTTCCCCCCATATTTCCCTTGCACTCTTTGTATTTCCTCCATATCTCTCTCTCTTTTCTTGT
>BLSH010029111.1:184054-197773 GCA_018402905.1 Glandirana rugosa
ACTAGTGAGGGGGGGTTTTGGCCGATTTATATTCTTCCTCATATTTTTGGTAAAAAAAATTGCAATCGGTATTTATTGATTGGTTTGCGCAAAAGTTGCCGCGTTTACGAACCATGAGAATTAATTTCTGGGGTTTTTAATTTTTTTTACATTTTACTAGTAATGGCGGCGATCTGCGATTTTTAGCGGTGCTGCGATATTGCGGCGGACATGTCGGACCATTTTGACACTTTTTTGGGACCATTGGCATTTATACAGCGATCAGTGCTATGAAAATGCACTGCTTACTGTGTAAATGCCATTGGCAGTGAAGGGGTTAACCTGGAGGGGGCCCTGCAAGGGTTAACTGTGTTCCCTCTGTGTGTTCTAACTGTATGTGGGCTGGGCTGGCAGGGGGAGGGGAGTGATCACGGCTTCCACATACAGGAATCCTGTGATCACATCCCTTCCCCCTCTGTCAGAACGGAGATCCGTGTTTACATACACGGACCTCCGTTCTCTCACTGCGGGGGAGCCATAGTGGGTAGCTGGCGGAGAACGAGTCCCCCCTACCCGCTCCCTGCCCCCCCCAGAACACAGCGCGTGAGCTGTAATACTCGTTATCGCGGTTGCCGCCTTTTGGCGGCGGTTTGCGATAACTATCCACTTTGCCGCAGTCAAGCTGCGGCGGGCGGTCAGCAAGTGGTTAATGAACATAGACAATGGTGGAACTCCGCTTTAAGAAGTGGAAGGTCCGCTTGATTGTTAGGCATCCTTATATTCACTCATGATTAATTAACAAACTTCCACCCCCACCCTTATAACAGCACCCTTATGGGGTCAGCATGTTGCAGGGGCTTCTTTCTCGAAGTGATTGTATGAAGCGAATTTACATAGCAAACTGCACTGAAAACAGCTGCAGGTCACCCTGTCTCTCTATTCAGCTCTCCTTCCACTCTATAACATGCACTCTCTGCCACTCCTGACACTTGCATCCTCTCTTCTCAAACTCACTTACCTTCACCCCTCTTCTCCACTGCTCAGCTTTTATATATCACCCTGCCTTTTGTCCTCTCCCTATTACTGCTCCCACCAACTCTTGCTCATTCTACATCCATATACTGATAGAACCGCCAGGACTCTGAGCCATGCCCCTCCGTATAAATCAAACTCCCACATTATCTCCATCACCCTCCTGCTTCTCCTAACCTCTGGTGGCATATCCCCAAACCCTGGGCCTCCATCATCTGTCTTTGCCCGACGCGCCCATCTCCCAACAACCTCTGGTAGCAGCCGCAACCCACAGAATTTACTCTCTGTTCCTCTTCTTCCCAATACCAGCCTCCCCTTCTCCCATGCCCCCTGGAATGCCCGCTCTGTCTGCAACAAACTCACTGCCCTACACAACCTCTTTATCACAAATTCTTTTAACCTACTTGCCATCACCAAAACCTGGCTTCATGAATCTGACACTACCTCTCCTGCTTCCCTCTCCCATGGTGGCCTTCTCTGGACTCACGCCCCCAGACCAAGTGGACGCAAGGGAGGTGGAGTGGGAATCCTTCTAGCCCCATGCAGCACCTATCAGGTACTTCACCCACCACCCTCTCTGACACTCTCCTCTTTTGAAGCTCATTGCATTTGTCTATTTTCTCCTATTTCTCTAAGAATTGCTGTCATTTATCGGCCCCCTGGACCGGTATCAACTTTCCTTGATGACTTCTCTGCCTGGCAACCCTACTTTCTCTCTTCTGAAATCCCAACAATCATTCTTGGCGACTTCAACATCAATGTTAACGCTATCACTACTATTACTTCTAAACTTCTCAGTCTAACCCCATCTCTCGACCTGAAGCAATGGATACGGGCTCTTACTCCAACGGCAACACCCTTGACCTTGTCTTCCTTTATCTGTGCACCCCATGCAACCTCTCCAACAATCCTCTCCCACTCTCTGATCACCACCTTATTAGTTTCACGCTCTCCCTGTCTTCCACCTCCTCTCCCTCCAACCGCCTAACAGTTACCCATAGAAACCTTCGCCACTTCAACCCTTCTCTTCTCTACTCTGTTACTGATTACCTGTATGACAAAATCTCACCCCTGTCCTGCCC
Source organism: Glandirana rugosa (assembly GCA_018402905.1). Taxonomy (NCBI): domain Eukaryota; kingdom Metazoa; phylum Chordata; class Amphibia; order Anura; family Ranidae; genus Glandirana; species Glandirana rugosa. Next base: position 186,148 of record BLSH010029111.1, read on the forward strand.
CAACCTAGCCACACTCATCTACAACAGCTCACTGTCATCCTCCCTAGACAAGCTCTCCCCCCTTACTACACGCAGAATCAGGCCCCGGCCTCTACAACCCTGGCAAAGGGACAACACCAGAAGTCTCAGAAAACATAGCCGCGCTCTTGAGCGTCTGTGGCATAAGAAGACTAAGTTCCAAGAAGACTTCAACCAATACAAATCTGCCCTCCTAAAATACTATTCCTGCCTCCACACTGCCAAACAGACCTATTTTTATCACACTCATTAAAACATTATCATCCAATCCCCGTCAACTCTTCTTTACCTTTAACACTCTACTCCGTCCTCCACTGCCTCCACCCTCTAATTCACTCACTGCCCAGGAGATCGCTAATCACTTTAAAGCTAAGATTGGTAACATTTGTGAGGATATCTCCAATGCGCAGAAACCACCCCCACTAAATGCCCCAGGTCCACAGATACAATCACTACTTTTCACATTCAACCCTGCTAGAATTAGCGAGGTTGCTAAACTTTTATCTAAAACCCATCTAACCACCTGCCCCCTGCTCCCTGGCAAATGCTACGCTCACCGTCTGACTCTATCTTACACTCTCTAACTCACATTTTCAACCTTTCCCTCTCCCCTGGCATCTTACCAAACTCTCTAAAACATGCCCTAGTTGCCTCTATCCTTAAAAAGTCCTCACTGGACCCCACCGATCTTAACCACCTATGCCCAATCTCCTTACTCCCCTTCTCCAAACTCCTTGAAGGACTGGTCTACAACCGAATGAGCGACTATCTGACCATGAGCAAACTTCTTGATCCCCTTTAGTCTGGATTTTGTCCTCAACACTCCAGGGAAACTGCTCTCCTTAAACTCACAAATGACTTACTAACTTCTAAAACCAATGGACACTATTCTGTACTACTACTCCTGGACCCCTCTGTTGCCTTTGACACAGTGGACCACCCCCTCCTCCTCAAAAAAACACTCCTTTGGTCTCTATGACTGTATACTCTTCGCTGGTTCTCATCCTACCTATCCCACCACTCCTTCAGTGTCACTTACAACTCTACTTCCTCCTCTCCTCTTCCTTTCTCTGTCGGTGTTCCCCAAGGTTCTGTTCTTGGACCTCTCCTTTTCTCAATCTACACCGCCTCCCTGGGTCAGTTGATTGCCTCCCATGGCTTTTGGTATCATCTCTATGCTGATGACACACAAATTCATCTCTCTACCCCTCAGCTCACTCCCATCAGTCTCCTCACGAACCACCAACCTACTAACAGATATATCAGTCTGGATGTCACACCACTTCCTCAAACTCAATCTATCCAAAACCAAGCTTATGACATTTCCTCCCCCTCGTGCCACTTCTCCAGATTTTTCTGTCAAAATCAATGGCTCAACTATCAAACTAACCTTTCGGCCCCACATCCAATCGCTGTCGAAAATTTTCTGCCTCAATCTCCGCAACATCTCCAACAGGGGAGGGCTGGCAGCCTTAGGCCTGGGGGGCAAGTCCAGTAAAGTGGCCCAATGAACCACCGAATCAGCTCACCATCCATGCCCACCTGGTTTTAGAATGGATATTGATGTTATGAAGCAAGACAAATATGATACAATGTGGTGACATAATTTAATGTTAATAGCAACAAAGGAGGTGCAGCCTCATCAGTGCCCATCAATGCATCCTCATCAGTGCCCTGTAGCCTCATCAGTGCCCATCAATGCAGCCTCACCAGTGCCCATCTAATGCAGCCTGCAATGCAGAAAGAGGAGAGCCGCCGGAATACAAAGAGTGGGGATCCCCTGCTTACCTGGCGCGGATGCTGTCATACGAAATCCCGCCTCCTGGACCGGCTCCTATAATAGACATCATTCATGGTAGGGCCAGCCCTGGGTGACCCCCTCTGCTTGAAGTTAGTTGGTGGCTGTGCCCCTTGCCCCTACTTCCTCCACAAAAAGAAAATATTGTCAGCGGGCAACGGCCGCCAACCATTTTGAATGTAAGTTGGGGTGGCCTGGGGGGCAATGGCCACCCTGCCCCCTGGCCCAGCCCTCCCCTGATCTCCAAGATACGCCCCTTCCTAACCACATGTCACCACAAAGCTTCTAATCCACTCCCTGGTCATCTCTCGCCTACTGCAACTCCCTCCTGACTGGCTTACCTCTAAATAGGCTATCCCCACTTCATTCCACTATGAACGCTGCCGCCAGGCTCATCCATCTTAAAAAATGCTCGGCGTCTGCTACACCCCTATGTCAATCCCTCCAATGACTGCCACTTAGCCAATGAATTAAAGTCAAAATACTAACAATAACTTGTAAATCATCCACAACCTGCCCCCAGCTACATCACTAACCTGGTCTCAAAATACCCACTTTTTCCTACTTTGTCCACCTTCAGACGATCCCTGAAAACTCCTATCTGGCTCCCACCTAACAACTGCATATTTATTTTCTACTTCAGCCCCCTTCAGTTATTACCTCTTGTATGTCTTGACCTTCCCTCTTAGATTGTAAGCTCTAACGATCTGGGCCCTCTGATTCCTCCTGTATTTAAGTGTATTGTATTTGTACTGTCTAACCTCAAGTTGTAAAGCACTGCGTAAACTGTTGGCGCTCTATAAATCCTGTATTATAATAATAATAATATAATACTCCGATCTTCTCTTTGGTGCACAGGACTTTATTTGCATAAGTTGCATGAGGAGAGCTTCCAGTTGGCTGCTGCCAGCTATTTATTGTCTGTTTTTATTTATTGCTGATGGATTACTCAGTACTTCTACAGATTGCTTGTTTAGGGGAAAATGTACAGCATATACAGTATCTCACAAAAGTAAGTACACCCCTCACATTTGTGTAAATATTTTCTTCTATCTTTTCATGTGACAACACTGAAGAAATGACACTTTGCTACAATGTAAAGTAGTGAGTGTACAGCTTGTATAACAGTGTAAATTTGCTGTCCCCTCAAAATAACTCAACACACAGCCATTAATGTCTAAACCGCTGGCAACAAAAGTCAGTACACCCCTAAGTGAAAATGACCAAATTGGGCCCAAAGTGTTCATATTTTCTGTAACCACCATTATTTTCCAGCACTGCCTTAACCCTCTTGGGCATGGAGTTCACCAGAGCTTCACAGGTTGCCACTGGAGTCCTCTTCCACTCCTCCATGATGACATCACAGAGCTGGTGGATGTTAGAGACCTTGCGCTCCTCCACCTTCCATTTGAGGAGCCCCACAGATGCTCAGTAGGGTTTAGGTCTGGAGACGCTTGGCCAGTCCATCACCTTTACCCTCAGCTTCTTTAGCAAGGCATTGGTCATCTTGGAGGTGTTTGGGGTCATTATCACCTTGAAATACTGCCCTGCGGCCCAGTCTCTGAAGGGAGGGGATGCTCTGCTTCAGTATGTCACAGTACATGTTGGCATTCATGGTTCCCTCAATGAACTGTAGCTTCCCAGTGCCGGCAGCACTTATGCAGCCCCAGACCATGACACTCCCACCACCATGCTTGACTGTAGGCAAGACACACTTGTCTTTGTACTCCTCACCTGGCTGTCGCCACACAAGCTTGGCACCATCTGAACCAAATAAATGTATATTGGTCTCACCAGACCACAGGACATGGTTCCAGTAATCCGGGTGACTTGCATTGACTTCTATCACAGAAGTCGTTTGCAAGCCGCGCTGAGTCGCTCCTGAAGTCGGATCGCCCCGGCTCTTATACAAGCTGTACACTCACTGCTTTACATTGCAGCAAAGTGTCATTTCTTCAGTGTTGTCACATGAAAAGGTAGAAGAAAATATTTACAAAAAATGGGAGGGGTGTACTGACTTTTGTGAGATACTGTATAAGTTTTATATTACAAACAGGCACCAGGGTTGGCAGAACTTCTGGCTAATCATGGCCTCAATCTTGGTATTTCTATGGAACCAACCAGGAAGGTTACAAGGGAGAAAAAAGGAACATAATTACAGGGCTCTAATCCTTGTTTTGAAAATCAGCAACATTGTATTATAGTGAGATTTTATTTTTTTAACATTTGCAATTAGGAATTGTACCGTGATGTGTGGCTAAGCAAACTTCCTTACTGATAATTGTTGCTGTAGTAAAAGACCACTGCTGTTCTGTCCTATGGTAAAACAAAACCTTTGCATTCCTATTGAGCGACAAAGCAAAAATGGCAGTTGCTCCATTGAGGTTATAACTAGCAATATGAAAAGTATACATGGAAAGGACAATCCATTCCCCAGCACACTCTCCAGTTAGACAGAAAACTTATTTCAACTTTTTCAACATTAAAAGTGTTTTTTTTTTCATGACTTTGCAAATAAATATGAAGGCACAATGCTGGGACTTGGCACCTATACACATTGCAGTCCCCGGTTCCCACCTAGGCGGTCCGACTTCAGAGGCGACTTTGCAAAGCGATTTGAATGCAATTTCAAGGTGACTAAAGTGTGACTTTGGGCGACTTACAACGCAACCTCCATGCCAGGCGACTTTTGGTCTTACAAGCAGCACCATTCGTTTGGTAGGGTGTTCCCCCCAAATATGTATTTTTTTGTAATCAGAGAAGAACGGGGTTGCCTTAAAAAATTATTTTCTTTTCCCTGTAAAGTCGCGTTGAACGTAACTTCAAGGTGACTAAAGCGTGACTTTGGGCGACTTACAACGTGACCTCCATGCCAGGCGACTTTGCCTGTGGCCAATCAGAGAAGAGCGGGGGGGGGGGTGCCTTAAAAAATTATTTTATTTTTTCCTGTAAAGTCGCTTCTTCGGTGATCCGACTTGGAAGCAACTTCCATTGACTTGCCTAGAAGTCGCCTTGATGCAGTACAGGAACGTTTTTAGAAATCGCCCTGAAGTTGGAGCGACTTGAGTAGCGCATGTTAAGACGACTTCCATTCATTTCAATGGGATTTCTGATGTCAAGCGATTTGAGGCGACTTGGGGCGACACAAGTCGGATCGCAAATCACCTAGCTGTTACTTTAAAGGATCTGAGCTCCAAACTTGGGACATTTTTTTTTTTATTACAGTTATTTCTATTCATATTTTTTCTTAAACAAGGCCGTTGTTCTAGTTTATCTACAGATGTATATATTATAGACTATGCCAGGCGACTTTGCCAGGCCAACTTCAAACTCGACTATGCCAGGCGATTTTGCCAGGCAACTTCACACTCAACTATGCCAGGCGACTTTGCCTGGCAACTTCAAACTCGACTATGCCAGGCGACTTTGACAGGCAACTTCAAACTCAACTATGCCAAGCGATTTTGCCAGGCAACTTCACACTCGACTATGCCAGGCGACTCTGCCAGGCAACTTCAAACTCAACTATGCCAGGCGACTTTGCCAGGCAACTTCAAACTCGACTATACCAGGCGACTTTGACAGGCAACTTCAAGGCAACTTCAAACTCGACTATGCCAGGCGACTGCCAGGCAACTTCAAGGCAACTTCAAATTCGACTATGCCAGGCGACTTTGCCAGGCAACTTCAAACTCGACTATGCCAGACGACTTTGCCAGGCAACTTCAAACTCGACTATGCCATACGACTTTGCCAGGCAACTTCAAACTCGACTATGCCAGGTGACTTTGCCAGGCAACTTCAAGGTAACTTCAAACTTGACTATGCCAGGCCACTTTGCCAGGCAACTTCAAGGCAACTTCAAACTTGACTATGCCAGGCAACTTCAAGACAACTTCAAACTTGACTATGCCAGGCGACTTATCCTGAGGCCAATCAGAGAAGGGAAGGGAGGGGATTGCCTGGGAATTCACTGCGTAAATTCTTTACTTTTTCCTGTAAAGTCCCTTCATTATAGATAAGGGATCCGACTTGGAGGCGACTTCAATTGAATTCTATGGGCACAAGTCACATAGAAGTTGCCTTGAAGTAGTACAGAAACCTTTTCTGAAGTCGGAGCGACTTCAGTAGTGTAAATTAAGACGGCTCCCATTCATTTCAATGGGTTTTCTGATGTCAAGCGACTTGGCGCGACGCAATTCGCGGCAGTGTGAACCAGCCCTTAGGGCATATACTTGGAGGGCACAGACCATAGAGCATCCCAATCCCATCCAAATACAATATTACAGGAAAACCCAGATGTGACAAAAGGTGTTCAAAACTGAAAATATGGTGAATGACCTTAGTGCCGGACACATGGCACACATGTAAACTCAACGTTTCCCCAAGTACAAAGAACAGCCCATAAAGAAAAAAAAAATACAAAGAGAGGAGCTGTCCAATCAGATACACAAGAAAAAAAAACAAGCAGGGAAGGAATTAATAGAGAAGAGAGAAAAGAAAAAGAGAACAGGGAAAAGAATACACACAGAGGGGGTCCTCTCCAACCAAGGACTCCTAATGCCACCATACTACAATCAACATCTCCAACTCCACAACAGAATTCATAGACCGGATCTCAAAGTGTCATGGCCTAAAAATTTAATCCAGATAGACCACGCTGCTATAAACTTCCTGCAAATTCAAGGAGAGGGGCGATTTGTTTTGGGACTTAAAGCAGAGTGCCACCCTTTCCGAATGTTCATTAACCACTTCCCCACTGTCTGCCGTGTATTCACAGTGGCAGTGTGGATGCTGTGCGCAAATCGCCGTAAAAAGACGGCAATCTGTGAATGGCCGTTAGGCTGCCTGAGGAGTGTGCCCGCAGCTTGGGCGGACCCGATGTCCACCGGAGAGCCGCGACGAGCGGCCACAGGCAAAGAACGGGGAACCGCCAATGTAAACACGGCGGTTCCCCATTCTGACAGTGCAGGCATGGGTAATCTACTGATCCCTGTCACTGGGATCGGTTAGATCTCTCATGCCCATGGTAGCCCAACCCCTCACAGTAAGAACACACCCAGGGAACACAGTTAACCCCCCCAGGTTAACCCCTTCACTGCCAATGACATTTACACAGTAATCAGTGGACATTTAAATTTCTGATCGATGATTAATTGTCTTTGGTCCCAAAAAAGTGTCAAAAATGTCCGACATGTCCGCCCCAATATCGCAGTACCGCTAAAAATCGCAGATCGCCGCCATTACTAGTAAAAAATAAAAAAATGAAAAAAAACCCCAGAAATGAATTCTCATCATCCGTAAACGTGGCCACTTTTGCGCAGACCAATCAATAAACGCCAATTGCGATTTTTTTTTTATCACAAATATGAGGAAGAATATAAATCGGTCAAAACCGGTGAAAAAAATGTTTTTTTATATATTTTTTTTGGATTTGAATTTTAGCAAAAACTAAGAAATTTGGGGTTTTTTTGCAAAATGGTCGCTTTTCTTTTGTTTATAGCGGTGATCAGAAATGATGCAGAGGCGATCAAATACCACCAAAAGAAAGCTCTATTTGTGGGGAAAAAAAGGACGCAAATTTTGCTTGGGTACAACGTCGCACGTGCAATTGTCAGTTAAAGCGACGCAGTGCAGAATCGCAAAAAGTGCTCTGGTCCTAAAGGGGGAAATCCTTCCGGGGCTGAAGTGGTTAAAAGTCAGCAGCCGCAAAAAGTGTAGCTGCTGACTTTTAATAAAAAGACACTTACCTGTCTCCAGTGATGGGGCCGCATGAATCCTCGCTCCTCTCCCCCCTCCCCTCCGCGGCGCCGGCATTGCTACTGTGGGCTCCACGGCCAGGCACGCACTGCGCGTGCGTGAGTGGCACTGCGCTTTGCGATTGGTCCAGAAGGGGGGAAGGAGACCTTTCACTTCCGATCGCAACTTCCTAAGGCAACCGGAGGGGAAGTACCCCTAAAAATAAGGTATCCACATCCTCCCCTCCTCCCCAAAAGCTCAGTTTCAGCATCCGGAGCTGGGGAGGAGGCCTTAAAGCGGAAGTTCCACTTTCACACCAGAACATTTTTCAAGCGCTTTTGCGCTAAAAATAGCAACTGAAAAGCGCCTGAAATACTACCCCCCCCCATCCACCGGAGTGTGAAAGCCCGGGGGTTTTCACTCTGGGTCGGTGCGCTTTCGGGACGGTATAAAAAAGTCCTGCAAGCCGCATCTTTGAGGCGGTGGGGGAGCGGTGTATTCATCGCCCCTATACCGCCCCTGCCCATTGAAAACAATGGGGCAGCGCTCCCGAACGCCTGAACACCGCTTCAGAATCGCCGCTAACCAGCACTTTTGACCCTTTTTTAACCCCTTGTGGGGGGATTAAAAGCGCACCGCTGCCTCCCGAATAGCGGAGGCAAAGCGCCGCTATAAACAGCGGTAAATCGCCGCAAATTAAATTTTACCGCTAACACTCGGGCGGCCCTGGAATGAAAGGGGAAGAGCATAGCATGCTAGGGCTCTATGCCTCCATCCCTGTTATAAAAAACAGAAAAAAGAAGAAAAAGAGGTTGGGATTTTGGCACGTGGCAAATAGTTGGTGAATGGTAAACACATAATTATTTCATATATATACACACGGGTGGACTCATAGCACGATACAATGTACAGAATTATTATTGTTGAGAATGAATTTTATTGAAAAGCTTCATCGACAAATTGGTAAAAGATGATTACAACAGTACATCCATGTGGTGAAATACGTTTGTCGATGATTCAGCTGGATCATAATACATTAAAACCATATTAATATGGGTCAAGAGCTGGTTGTATACAGATATCAATAAAACAATGTACAGTTGGCACACGATTGGCAAAATTTATGTATGGGATCAGGTACATCAGGGGTAGGCAACCTCGGCCCTCCAGCTGTGGTGAAACTACAAGTCCCATGAGGTATTGCAAGACCCTGACAATCACAGGCATGGCTCCTAGAGGCATGATGGGATTTGTAGTTTCCCCACAGCTGGAGTGCCGAGGTTGCCTACACCTGAGGCACATAATAGTATCATAGAAATTGCATTCTAAAATCGCAACGCGTTTCATGGAGCGAGCTCCACTTCCTCAGATGCAATATGGGTAAAACTCAGCTCCAAGCGCAATACGTAGTGTTATGGATATCGGGTCTGCACCGGGAACTGTGGGAGGATTGTCTGCCAAGGCTCAAAGGAGGATCTCTCAGAAGGTGGAGATCTCCATTGTGTAGTCACTGGTGACAGAAGTAGGGGTTCTCCTAATGCATGATGTGGCCATAATCCAGGTTGTAGAACAAAATGTCCCAGAGGAGTGAAAAAGGAAGCAAAAAACAAAACATTCCTGTAAACTAGCAGTAGAAATCCTCTATTCTCATTTGACAGTTCAGTTCAACTAATCATTCTTCAATAGTAGGAATGACCAGAATGGTCGAATGGGTGGCACAGTGGTGAAGTGGATAGCACTTTGCTTAGCAGCAAAAGGGGTCGCTGGTTCGAATCCCGACCATGACACTACCTGCCTGGAGTTTGCATGTTCTCCCTGTGCCTGCGTGGGTTTCCTCCGGGTACTCCGGTGACCCTCTTGCTGCTAGGCGAAAGTGCTATCCACTACACCACTGTGCCGTAGCACTTTTGCCTGTCAGCAAAAGGGTCACTGGTTCGAATCCCAACCATGACACTCCCTGCTTGGAGTTTGCATGTTCTCCCTGTGCCTGCATGGGTTTCCTCCGGGTACTCCGGTGACCCTTTTGCTGCTAGGCGAAAGTGCTATCCACTACACCACTGTGCCGTAGCACTTTCGCCTGGCAGCAAAAGGGTCGCTGGTTTGAATCCCAACCACGACACTCCCTGCTTGGAGTTTGCATGTTCTCCCTGTGCCTGCGTGGGTTTCCTCTGGGTACTCCGGTTTCCTCCAACACTCCAAAGACATGCTGGTAGATTAATTGGCTCCTGTCTAAATTGGCCCTAGTATATATGAATGTGAGTTAGGGACCTTAGATTGTAAGCTCCTTGAGGGTAGGGACTGGTGTATATGTAAAGCGCTGCATAAATTGACGGCGCTATATAAGTACCTGAAATAAATAAATAAATGTCTAGGTACAAGTGTCTCCACTGCATAATTTATGTAGCACTTTACATTCAAATAAGTCCCTGCCCTTAAGGAATTTACAGTGTAAAGTCCCTAACTCACATATTAGGGCCAATAGAGACAGGAGCCACTTCACCTACCGGCATGTCTTTGGAGTGCGGGAGGAAACCAGAGCCACGCAAGCACAGGGAGAAATTGCAAGCTCCATGCAGGAAGTGTCCTGGTTGGGATTGGAACCGATGACCCCACTGCTGCTAACCCTAACCCCAAGGCAGGAGTGCTAACCACTAAACCACCATGCTGCCCATTTTAAGTTAAAAACAGAGTTTTTTTCAGCATTACTTTGCAAAATAATATAAAACCATACCGGCTGGGTCAAGGGACCCTTGCATACCGCAGTCCCTAACTGGAGACCCCTGCTCCAAACTGAGCTCTCAACTTGGGACCCATTTATAGCAGGAAATTAATAACAGATGCGCTTTGGAGGTAACGGCTTGGTCCTTAGGTGGAGCAATACACCAGAAGATCAGGAGGAAGGGACTACACCCAAGGCAAAAAAAAAAAGTGAAACAGTGTAAATAGTATGTTTGTGCTGGCTAGCTGAAGATTGTGCTGGTCATTTTATTTTCCATCATATTGAGCTGAATCCTCGTGTCTCCTGCAGGCCGCATACCCTTATATCTAGCCACTGTTGAGTAGAAGAAGCGATTGGTCAGATTAGAAAACTCACCGCCATCATTATTATTGTATTTCATAAAATAAGTCATTTCTTGCCCTTTGCTCCCAAATCCTCGTTCCTCTCCTTCCGCTCGCCATGGATCTCCTGGCTGTGCAGATGGCTTGCCCTGAGGGCCTTCTGCTCCTGCAGGTAAAACAGTATAAATCCATTTTCCGTGCAACCCTGGATGTTAATTTAGATTACGTCTCACCGGAGGGTCACAAAGCAGACTTTCCTGAATTTTTAATTATAGATTGAAGCCCTCCCCGTATTAACGACAGCGCCGCTCCCCGCTGACTGACAGCCACCGCGCTGGAAACCTCTTGCCCCAGAATTCCTAGCACAGTGCGTCACAGGGCTGCGAGAGACAAAACTAATAATCCCTCCTTCCTGTGGCGTCCGATGGGGGCCCCTTCAGGTCGAGGGCACCCTGGAGTTCGGGAGAAATTGCCCTTCAACTCCCGGCTGTGGCTTTTCGATAAAGGATTCGGGGGGAAATGCGGCCTGACAGCCTTTCCAGGGGAAGTCGGAGGACGAGTTCTCAGCATTACCGCTTGACTTTGTGGATCGGATCAAGAGCGCAACGTATCGGGTTCCCCTCGGTGGATTAATTATGTGTCTTGTTTGCTGGTACAGAAATGCCAGCAGCATGATTTTAAAAAGTTCAACACTTCTGCCGTAGTTAGAAAAAAATAAATGTATTCGAATCGGGAGCTGCTAGCAGTAAATTCAAACACTGGTCCCTTTTACCTTTATTATTATTATTATTATACGGGATTTATATAGCGCCCACAGTTTACGCAGCGCTTATATTGTCCTTGCAAAAGTTAATTCTGTAAATAACATTCCCCCCCCCCCATAGGTGTGCGCAGCCTATTGCATTAGGGTGTGCACCCCAAAGCTCAAACACGTACTGTATGCGTGTGTATCTATATATATATATATATATATATATATATATATATATATATATATATATATATATATAT
>BLSH010029112.1:598-19765 GCA_018402905.1 Glandirana rugosa
TACACACATATACAGTTGTGCTCATAGGTTTACATACCCTGGCAGAATTGATGATTTCTTAGCTATTTTTCAGAGAATATGAATGAGAACACAAAAACATTTCCTTCACTCATGGTTGGTGTTTGGCTGAAGCCATTTATTATCAATCAACTGTGTTTACTCTTTTTATATCATAATGACAACAGTAACTACCCAAATGACCCTGATAGAAAGTTTGCATACCCTGGTGATTTTGGCCTGATAACATGCACACAAGTTGACACAAAGGGGTTTGAATGGCTATTAAAGGTAACCATCCTCACCTGTGATCTGTATGCTTGTAATTAGTGTGTGTGTATAAAAGGTCAATGAGTTTCTGGACTCCTGACAGACCCTTGCATCTTTCATCCAGTGCTGCACTGACGTTCCTGGATTCTGTGTCATGGGGAAAGCAAAATAATTGTCAAAGGATCTGCGGGAAAAGGTAGTTGAACTGTATAAACCAGGAAAGGGATATAAAAAGATATCCAAGGAATTGAGAAAGCCAATCAGCAGTATTCAAATTCTAATCAAGAAGTTGAAAATGAGGGGTTCTGTTGAAACTAAACCACGGTCAGGTAGACCAACTAAAATTTCAGCCACAACTGCCAGGAAAATTGTTGGGGATGCAAAGAAAAACCCACAAATAACTTCAGGTGAAACACAGGACTCTCTGAAAACATGTGGTGTGGCTGTTTCAAGATGCACAATAAGGAGGCACTTGAAGAAAGATGGGCTGCATGGTCGAGTCGCCAGAAGAAAGCCATTACTACGCAAATGCCACAAAGTATCTCACTTACAATATGCTAAACAGCACAGAGACAAGACTCAAACCTCCTGGCACAAAGTCATTTAGAGGGATGAGACCAAAATTGAGCTTTTTGGCCATAACCATAAACGCTACATTTAGAGAGGAGTCAACAAGCCCCATGATGAAAGGTCCACCATTCCTACTGTGAAACACGGAGGTGGATCGCTGATGTTTTGGGAATGTGTGAGCTACAAAGGCACAGGAACTTTGGTGAATTCAGTATGTTATCAAAAAATACTGGAGGAACATTTGCATTCATCAGCCAGGAAGCTGCACATGGGACGTACTTGGACATTCCAACATGACAATGATCCAAAACACAAGGCCAAGTGGACCTGTCATTGGCTACATCGGAATAAAGTGAAGGTTCTGGAGTGGCCATCTCAGTCTCCTGACCTCAATGTCATTGAGCCACTCTGGGGAGATCTCAAACATGCAGTTTATGCAAAACAGCCCAAGAATTTCCAGGAACTGGAGGCTTTTTGCCAAGAGGAATGGGCAGCTTTACCATCTGAGAAGATAAAGAGCCTCATCCACAAACACCACAAAAGACTTCAAGCTGTCATTGATGTTAAAGGGGGCAATACACGGTATTAAGAACTGGGGTATGTAAACTTTTGATCAGGGTCATTTGGGTAGTTTCTGTTGTCATTATGATATAAAAAGAGTTAACACTGTTGATTGATAATAAATGGCTTCAGCCAAACACTAACCCTGAGTGAAAGAAAAGTTTTTGTGTTCTCATTCATATTCTCTGAAAAATGGCCAAGAAATCATAAATTCTGCCAGGGTATGCAAACTTATGAGCACAACTGTATACTGACAGTGTCAATAGAGCATTGGACAGTGTCAGTAGGGAAGAGATCGGTGTCAGTAGGGAAGAGATTGGTGTCAGTAGGGGAGTGGATGGTGTTAGTAGGGAAGAGATCTTGTCAGTAGGGAAGAGATCGATAGCTGTGGGGCAGTGGACGGTGTCAGTAGGGAAGAGATCGGTGTCAGTAGGGAAGAGATCGGTGTCAGTAGGGAAGAGATCGGTGGCAGTGGGGCAGTGGACGGTGTCAGTAGAAAAAAGATCGGTGTCAGTAAGGGAGTGGACGGTATCAGTAGGGAAGAGATCAGTGTCAGTAGGGGAGTGGACGGTGTCAGCAGGGAATAGATTGGTGTCAGTAGGGGAGTGGACGGTGTCAGTAGGGGAGTTGACGGTGTCAGTAGGGAAGAGATTGGTGTCAGTAGGGAAGAGATCGGTGTCAGTAGGGAAGAGATCGGTGTCAGTAGGGAAGAGATCAGTGTCAGTAGGGGAGTTGATGGTGTCAGTAGGGAAGAGATTGGTGTCAGTAGGGAAGAGATCGGTGTCAGTAGGGAAGAGATCAGTGTCAGTAGGGAAGAGATCAGTGTCAGTAGGGGAGTTGATGGTGTCAGTAGGGAAGAGATTGGTGTCAGTAGGGAAGAGACCGGTGTCAGTAGGGGAGTTGACAGTGTCAGTAGGGAAGAGATTAGTGTCAGTAGGGAAGAGATCGGTGTCAGTAGGGAAGAGATTGTGTCAGTAGGGAAGAGATTGGTGTCAGTAGGGAAGGGATCGTTGTCAGTAGGGAAGAGATCGGTGTCAGTAGGGGAGTGGACGGTGTCAGTAGGGGAGAGATCAGTATCCGTAGAGAAGAGATCGGTGGCAGTGGGGCAGTGGACGGTGTCAGTAGGGAAGAGATCGGTGTCAGTAGGGGAGTGGACGGTGTCAGTAGGGGAGAGATCGGTGTCAGTAGGGAAGAGATCGATGGCAGTGGGGAAGAGATCGGTGGCAGTGGGGCAGTGGACGGTGTCAGTAGGGAAGAGATCAGTGTCAGTAGGGGAGTGGACGGTGTCAGTAGGGGAGAGATCGGTATCCGTAGGGAAGAGATCGATGGCAGTGGGGAAGAGATCGGTGGCAGTGGGGCAGTGGACGGTGTCAGTAGGGAAGAGATCAGTGTCAGTAGGGGAGTGGACGGTGTCAGTAGGGGAGAGATCGGTATCCGTAGGGAAGAGATCGTGGCAGTGGGGAAGAGATCGGTGGCAGTGGACGGTGTCAGTAGGGAAGAGATCAGTGTCAGTAGGGGAGTGGACGGTGTCACTCCACTCCCCAAGGCAAGCCGGTAGCGGCACTGTCCATGCTGTTTGGACCGGAGTTGTCATGGTCCTGGTAGTGGAGTCCGTCTTGTGCAGGGAACAACCTCTCTTGCGCACTCGATTCAGGGACCCCTGATAGAGCAGACAGGAAGTCCAAGAGTGCGGGATGGCACGAGGGCTGGGTGGTCACTGATGGTGGTGTGATGCTCCAGGTGGTCGTGCAGATTAGATGGCTGGCCGTGCAGGCTGGGTCGGCAACGGGCTGGCTGTGCGGTACAGATGGGTCAGGCAAGAGAGTGGTCAAGTCCAAGCAAGGTTCGTTACCGGGCTAGCAGCAGAAGTACAGAAGGATCAGGCAATCGGGTGGTCGTGGGAAGCCGGGGTCGCTACAGGCAGCAGATCAGCAGGTCAGGTCAGGCCGGGTCAACAGGAAACCGGTAGCAATACAGGAACAGAGGCTGAGCTGAGGCTCACAGGTACACAAACGCTGTAGAACGGGCAGCATTTTCTACTGGGTCCCACAGGTTCAAAGAGGGCCCTTTGGCGCCATTTGCGGCGCGTGCACCACCGCGGAAGATGTCAAAAAGCACCAAACACCCAGGCTTGGCTATTTTTCCTAACAGGAGTGGACTGGAGGGGACCGCCTGACATGGAGAGAAACTCTCCATGCCAGGCGGTGTCTCCTGCTGTGACCCAGCAGGAGAGATCAGATTATACGGGAATGGGGGGGACACAAGAACTCCCTACTTCCTCGCATTTAGGATGTAACTGTTGTGTGATTTACTAAGAAGCAGCTTTAGTAATAAAATATCCATGACCGAGGGAGAAGGGGAGAGTTTAATAAATAGATGGAATGTAGAAATATAATTATTATAAATAAATATAAGAAATCTTACATTTATCAAATTAATTAAATGTATATAGTAAAAAATATAAATATAATCACAGCTTGTAAAAAAAAATAAAAAAAATAAAAAAAGGAACAAAAGTAGTAGAGCTGATAGTTTTTGAGAAATAAATTTGCATTATTAACCACTTCCGCCCCGGAAGGATTTCCCCCTTAATGACCAGAGCACTTTTTGCGATTCGGCACTGCGTCGCTTTAACTGACAACTGCGCTGTCGTGCGGCGTTGTACCCAAACGAAATTTGCGTCCTTTTTTCCCCAAAAATAGAGCTTTCTTTTGGTGGTATTTGATCACCTCTGCGTTTTTATTTTTTTGGGCCACAAACAAAAAAAAAAAGAGCGTCAATTTTGAAAGAAAAATAATATTTTTTACTTTTTGCTATACAGTAATACATATCCAAAAAATAAAAAACAAATTTATTCATCGGTTTTGGCCGATATGTATTCTTCTACATATTTGTGGTAAAAAAAAAAAAATTGCGATCGGTGATTAGTGATTGGTTTGCGCAAAAGTTTCCGCTTTTACAAACTATGAGAATTCATTTATGGCGTTTTTTACTATTTTTTTTTTTCTACCAGTAATGGCAGCGATCTGCGATTTTTATCAGGACTGCGAAATTGGGGAGGACAGATCGGACATTTCTGACGCTTTTTTGGGACCAATGACATTTACACAGCGATCGGTGCTAAGGCTTCATGCACACAGGATGTTAAAAAAAAGTCCTAAAAACGTCATTAGCTTATCAGTGATTTTTTTCAGCTTTTATTAGAGTTATATTACCAGCGTTTTTTTTCCCTCAATTGATCTAAAACCTCAGAAAACATTGGGGATCAGCATTTTTGCACGTTTTTGAGCGTTTGACCGTTTTTACAGCTGAAAAACGTCTCTCAGAGCCCACTGGTATTGGGTTTTCTTTTACAGCTCAAAAACGTCACTGCCCAAAACAGTTGATAACAGCCTGTGTGTGCCTGGAGACATAGGATAACATGGAGACATAGGATAACATGGAGACATAGGATAACATGGAGACATAGGATAACATGGAGACATAGGATAACATGGAGACATAGGATAACATGGACACATAGGATAACATGGAGACATAGGATAACATAGAGACATAGGATAACATGGACACATAGGATAACATGGACACATAGGATAACATAGAGACATAGGATAACATGGACACATAGGATAACATGGGCACATAGGATAACTTGGAGACATAGGATAACATGAACACATAGCATAACATGGGCACATAGGATAACATGGAGACATAGGATAACATGGACACATAGGATAACATGGACACATAGGATAACATGGACACATAGGATAACATGGAGACATAGGATAACATGAACACATAGGATAACATGGACACATAGGATAACATGGAGACATAGGATAACATGGACACATAGGATAACATGGACACATAGGATAACATGAACACATAGGATAACATGGAGACATAGGATAACATGGGCATATAGGGTAACATGGACACATAGGATAACATGGGCACATAGGATAACATGATGGAAGGTTTATTGACTGTAGATAAAAACGTCTGCAGCTAAAAACTGGGCGGCACAGTGGTGTAGTGAATAGCACTTTCACCTGGCAGCAAAAGGGTCGCTGGTTCGAATCCCAACCATGACAGTCCCTGCCTGGAGTTTGCATGTTCTCCCTGTGCCTGTGTGAGTTTCCTCCGGGCACTCCGGTTTCCTGCCACACTCCAAAGACATGTTGGTAGGTAAATTGGCGCCTGTCTAAATTTGCCCTAGTATATGTATGAATGTGAGTTAGGGATCATTAGATTGTAAGCTCCTTGGGCGTAGGAACTGATGTGAATGTACAATGTATATGTAAAGCGCTGCATAAATTGACGGCGCTATATAAGTACCTGAAATAAATAAATAAAATCCCGATTACAGGGATCAGTAGATCACTGTCATGCCCACTGACAGAACGGTCAACCGCTGTGTTTACATCGGCGGTTCCCGGTACTTGCTCTGTCACAGGCGACCGTGGGTTGCGGCGGACATTGAGTCTGCCTGACCTGTGGCCACACTGAGGGAGTGCGTGGTGGCTTGGGCTCGCCCCCTCGCTGCGTTTGTGCGAAACACCATTTTTAAACAGCGATTCGCGTTAACATGTCACACTACCGCAGTAAATATACGCAAGGTCTTTAATTGGTTAAGGAAAGATCCTGAATAATGAGAAAAAAATGTAAAGTGATATTGTGAAACTGGAATGTAACATTATCTAAGCGCTACATCTTCCCAGAGCTAAGTGTGACCCTGCCAGCCATTGTTCGGTGGAGTTGAAGACGGCATTGACATCTTGTAGAAGTTCTGTATTTGGTTTCTGTGGGGGGTTTTTTTTTGTGTTTTAAGTTGTTTCGGTTATATCACTTTGTGTCCTGCGGTGATACGGTACTGATGGCTGAGAATGATGTCAGTATGAATATCGTATGGAAACCCGACAGACTGTGAGACGGGATACTGGCGGACAATCTCTGCACCGACTGTGCCATTTATGAATGATATCAGTATGAATATCACATGGAAACCCAACAGACTGGGAAACAGGATACTGGCGGACAATCTCTGCACCGACTGTACCATTTATGGATGTCAGTATGAATATCGCATGGAAACCCGACAGACTGTGAGATGGGATACTGGCGGAAATCTCTGCACCGACTGTGCCATTTATGAATATCGCATGGAAGCCCAACAGACTGTGAGACGGGATACTGGCGGACAATCTCTGCACCGACTGTACCGTTTATGAATATCGCATGGAAGCCCAACAGACTGTGAGACGGGATACTGGCGGACAATCTCTGCACCGACTGTGCCATTTATGAATGATATCAGTATGAATATTGCATGGAAACCCAACAGACTGTGAGATGGGATACTGGCGGACAATCTCTGCACCGACTGTACCATTTATGGATGTCAGTATGAATATCGCATGGATACCCGACAGACTGTGAGACAGGATACTGGTGGACAATCTCTGCACCAACTGTACCATTCATGAATGATGTCAGTATGAATATCGCATGGAAACCCAACAGACTGTGAGACGGGATACTGGCGGATAAGCTCTGCACCGACTGTACCATTTATGAATGATATCAGTATGACTATTGCATGGAAACCCAACAGACTGTGAGACAAGATACTGGCGGATAAGCTCTGCACCGACTGTATCATTTATGAATGATGTATACTGGCGGATAAGCTCTGCACCGACTGTACCATTTATGAATGATGTATACTGGCGGATAAGCTCTGCACCGACTGTACCATTTATGAATGATGTATACTGGCGGATAAGCTCTGCACCGACTGTACCATTTATGAATGATATCAGTATGACTATTGCATGGAAACCCAACAGACTGTGAGACAAGATACTGGCGGATAAGCTCTGCACCGACTGTATCATTTATGAATGATTTATACTGGCGGATAAGCTCTGCACCTACTGTACCATTTATGAATGATATCAGTATGAATATCGCATGGAAACCCAACAGACTGTGAGACGGGATACTGGCGGACAATCTCTGCACCGACTGTGTCATTTATGAATGATGTCACCGCTTTGAAGGACTCCTGTATAATTAGCATCGCTGCATTTTATTCTGCGATTTTTAGCGGTACTGCGATATTGCGGCGGACATGTCGGACCATTTTGACACTTTTTTGGGACCATTGGCATTTATACAGCGATCAGTGCTATGAAAATGCACTGATTACTGTGTAAATGCCATTGGCAGTGAAGGGGTTAACCTGGAGGGGGCGCTCTAAGCGTTGACTGTGTTCCCTCAGTGTGTTCTAACTGTATGGGGGCTGGGCTGGCAGGGGGAGGGGAGTGATCACTGCTCCCATCTACAGGAAGCCTGTGATCACAGCCCATCCCCCTCTGTCAGAACCGAGATCCATGTTTACATACGCGGACCTCCGTTCTCTTACTGCAGGGGAGCCATCGCGGGTAGCCGGCAGAAATCGAGTCCCCCCTACCTGGCCCCCCCCCGGAAAAACAGCTCACAATACTCGTTATCGGTTTGCGATAACGAACCTCTTTGCCGTCGTCAATCGATGGCGGGCAGTCAGAAAGTTGTTAAAGAGGCCCTGTCATCCTTTCTTTCTATTACAAGGGATGTTTACATTCCTTGTAATAGGAATAAAAGTGACCCTACATTTTTTTTTTTAAAGCACAGTGTAAAAAAAAAAAAAAAAGTAAAATAAATAAGGAAAAAATATAAATTTAAAGCGCCCCGTCCCTCCGAGCTCCCGCGCAGAAGCGAACGTATAGGTAATTTGTGCCCGCATATAAAAACGTTGTTCAAACCACACATGTGAGGTATCGCCGTGATCGTTAGATCGAGAGCAATAATTCTAGCACTACACCTCCTCTGTAACTCTAAACTGGTAACCTGTAGAAATTTTTAAATGTTGCCAATGGAGATTTTTGAGTGCCAAAGTTTGTCGCCATTCCGCGAGCGGGCGCAATATTGAAGCGGGACATGTTTATCAATTTACTCGGCGTAACATTCTCTTTCACAATATAAAAAAAATTAGGCTAACTTTACTTGTCTTATGTTTTTTAATTAAAATGTTTTTTTTTTCTTTTAAAAAAAAGTGTGTTTGTAAGACCGCTGCGCAAATACGGTGCGACATAAAGTATTGCAAGGACCGCCATTTTATTCTCTAGGGCAGTGTTCCCCAACTCCAGTCCTCAGGGCCCACCAACAGGTCATGTTTTCAGGATTTCCCTGAATCGGCTGTGGTAATTTACTAAGGCATGAGACATTGCAAGGGTGGCAGTTACAAGCATGACTCTCACAGTCAGAGGCATTATGGGACTGGTAGTTCAGCAACAGCTCCCTGCTCTAGGGTGTTTGAAAAAAAAAATATATATAACGTTTGGGGGGTTCTAAGTAATTTTCTAGCAAAAAAACCCCCGGATTTTAACTTGTAAACATCAAGTTTAAGACCCCTTTCACACTGTGGCGCTTTACAGGCGCTATTTAGCTGAAAAATAGCGCCTGCAAAGCTCCTCAAAAGTCACTCCCCATCCACCCCAATGTGAAAGCCGGAGTGCTTTCACACTGGGGCGGTGCGTTTACAGGACTTTACAAAAAGTCCTGCAAGCAGCATCTTTGGGGCGGTGCGGGTGAGCGGTGATACACCGCTCCTCCACCGCCCCTGCCCATTGAAAACAATGGGGCAGTGCTTCCGAAGCGGCTGTACACCGCACAAAGCAGGCACTTTTAACCCCTTGTGGGGGGGGGTTAAAAGCGCACCGCTCCCGCCGCCTTAGCGCCGCTCTAACAGCGGTAAATCCCCGCGGGGATTTACCGCTAACGCTCCAACGTCCCAGTGTGAAAGTAGCCTGAAAAGTAGGCCTGGTCCTTAACCTCCCTGGCGGTTTTCGCAAGTGTGGCTGGGGAACAGTTCTCGTTACCAAACGCGGTAGCCGCACTCGGATCGCATCGCTGGATCCTGGAAGAGTTACTTACCTTGCCCCCTGGATCCAGCGATGCCCCCCCCCCCGCTGTGTCATCCGGCTGATTTTTCGCCCGATGCCTCTGGGTTCCGGGCACCGTTCCCTGCGAGCGTCGCATGGGGGCGGCAAATTCAAAAACTGCAAAACGCCTACAGTACACTGCGATCTGTAAGATTCCATTAATGTATCAAATCATTTCACATCCCCTCTTATCCCTAGTGGTTTTCCCAGTGCCCTGCATGCACTTTTATATCATACATGCCGTTCTTTCTGCCTGGAAACTTGGCATTTTAAACTTTATCATACTTAGGATGTCCACTAGACTCTTGTTTGCACCGATTTAAGTGAGTTATTCCTAAGAATTGCAGGCCTACCATATAAAATGCTAAATTCTTATGTAAAACAATGCGCCGATTTGAGACGCAAAAATCTGACATAATCATCCCGCCAGGGAGGCTAACGCCCGGTACACACCATGCGATTATCGGGCGAATGATCGTCCATTTTTTTTTGGGGTTTTTTTTTGCATTCTAATCTCAGATCGAATCGGAAGAGTTTACTTTCGCGAAAATTGTCCTACGACAGAATAAAAAAATCGGACGCGATGCGATGTTTCGTAGTGGATTTGTATTGCATTTTCGAACGACAGCTGTACTGGTTAAACGAAAATCGTACGATCGGGCGCCGTGCGAGAAAATTTTTCTTGCGTGTGCGATCGTGTCTGGATGGAAAATATCGGATGAATTGTCGTGATCGGCTCTCGAAAGCTCTGTACTAACGATCCGGTTATCGTACGATCGATTCGAAACCGGGATTTTTCGTACGATTTTTTGATCTTTAGTGGTTAAAATCCTTTTCTTTAACCCCTTGCCGACCGAAGTCTGACGGCGACAAGGTGGCTCGTTATTGCAAACTTGTACTGTGAGCATGCGCGCGCCGCTGGAGACGTGCTCACTGTGTCGGGGGGGGGGGGGGGAGCAGGGAACGGGTAGGGCAGATCTTTAGTGGTTAAAATCGTTTCCTTTTCTTTAACCACTTGCCGACCGCCGACCGGAGTCTGACGGCGACAAGGTGGTTCGTTATTGCAAACTGGTACTGTGAGCGCCGCCGGAGGCGCGCTCACTGTGTCCGGGGGATGGGGGAGCCAGGGAGCGGGTAGGGCGGATCTTTAGTGGTTAAAATCCTTTCCTTTTCTTTAACCACTTGCTGACCGGCGTCTGACAGTGGCAAGCTGGCTCGTTATTGCAAACTAGTACTGTGAGCACACGCGCGCCGCTGGAGACGCGCTCCGGGGGGGAGCAGGGAGCAGGTAGGGCAGATCTTTAGTGGTTAAAATCCTTTCCCCTTCTTTAACCACTTGCTGACCGGCATTTGATGGCGACAAGGTGGCTCGTTATCACAAACTAGTACTGTGAGTATGCGCACGCTGCCGGAGGCGCGCTCACTTTGTCCGGGGGGGGGGGGCAGGGAGTGGGTAGGGCGGATCTTTAGTGGTTAAAATCGTTTCCTTTTCTTTAACCACTTGCCGACCGGCAGATAGTGCGGACTCGATTGCCGCCGGCTACTTGCGATGCCCCCCCTTCGCAATGAGAGAACGGGGATCCGTGTATGTAAACACGGATCTCCGTTCTGACATAGGGGGAAGGGCTGTGATCACAGGCTTCCTGTATATGGGAGCCGTGATCACTCCTCTCCCCCTGCCAGCCCAGCCCCCATACAGTTAGAACACACTGAGGGAACAGAGTTAACCCTTAGAGCGCCCCCTGCAGGTTAACCCCTTCACTGCCAATGCCATTTACACAGTAATCAGTGCATTTTCGCCGTATAAATGCCAATGGTCCCAAAAAAGTGTCAAAATGGTCCGACATGTCCGCCGCAATATCGCAGTACCGCTAAAAATCGCAGATCGCCGCCATTACTAGTAAAAAAAAACAACCCAGAAATGAATTCTCATCATCCGTAAACTCTGCAACTTTTGCGCAAACCAAACAATAAATGCCTTTTTTTTTGCAAAATTGTCGCTCTTTTTTTGCTTATAGTGGCGATCAGAAATGACACAGAGGGGATGAAATACCACCAAAAGAAAGCTCTATTTGTGGGGAAAAAAAGATGTACATTTTGTTTGGGTACAACGTCGCACGGCCGCGCAATTGTCAGTTAAAGCGACGCAGTGCCGTATCGCAAAAAGTGCTCTGGTCCTAACGTGGGAAATCCTTCCCGGGGCTGAAGTGGTTAATCTCTTCTTCTTACTCTGCTCCTCTTTTTACTTTTTCTTTCATCTTATTGCTCCCTTCATTTTTTATTTTTAATCCTTTATCCATGTCCTCTTTTATATCCTTTTGCTCTTCTTCCTCCTTACACTTCTGCTATACCCCTCTTCCTTCTCTTTGTACCTTCTTAAATATTCCTAAGGCTCCATTTACACGGGACGCTTTATCAACCTCCCCTGAACGATTTCTTTGACAGCTAGAAGCCAGCGTCTAAAACGGCCGTTTTGCATGCCGCGTTTTGCATGCCGCATTTGCGTCTAGGAGCGTTTTTTTTTTTTTTTTTAGAATGGAAACGGCTGTAAACGAAATGGTTCTAGATGCGGGTTACTGTGTTTAGCGGCGTTTACAAGCTGTTTGGAATTTCAAATGCCTCTGAACTGGCGCCTAAACCCATTTTTTTGCGTTCCAAAAAAAGCCTTTAAACTCAACTGCCTGGAAACGACCTTAAACGAACCTGTGTAAGGCTCCATACACACTAGACGCTATCTGGGCTCTCTCGGCGCCGGGCAGGAGACGCCGCTTAGAAAACGTTCTCCTGCAACATTTTGTAAGCAGCGTTTATCAACGTTTTTGGGCGTTTTTTTTTCTTCATTAGCTTCCATTGACTGCAAAAAACGCCGACAAACAGCCGTTTACCGGCGTCTATGAGCATTTATCGGCGTCCGGCGTTTTTCGTGGTCAAAAGAACGACTTTTGAATGCCAATTCAGGGCGTTCAGATAACAGCCCAAAAAGGCCACTGCTGATAAACGACAATAAGGCCTCATACACACGGACGTTTTTTGACGCCGGTGTTTTCTGGCGTTTTTTGCAGCTCTCCATGTTAGTCAATGGCCCCATAAAAACGCCAATGTTTTTGAGCTGTAGATGGCGTCGGCGTTAGTGAGCTGAAACTAGAACGCACGGCCAGCGCGTTCTGAGGCTGTAACGTTTTGACGTTTTTTGACGCCGCAAAACGCTCACTAACGCCGTACCGGCGTTAACCGGCGTCTTTTTGACGCCGACGTTTTTAGGTTGAAAAATAGCAGAGGGATGATTTTTTTTAAAAAAAACGCCTATTGACGCCAACGCTCACTAACGCTGATGCATAACGCCGAAAAATGACGATTTTTTTTTTTTTCCTTGACGTCGGGCCCGAACGAACGTCCGTGTGTATGAGGTCTAAGGCTCCATGCACACTGTATCTGATAAATCGACCGTTTTTGGTCGTTTGGGCGGTTTTTTTTTTTAACAGCCCAAAAACGGCACTTTATGTTATCCTATGTGTCCATGCACACATGGACGTTAATTGTCGTTTATCAGCAGTGGCGTTTTTTGGCTGTTATCTGAACGACCCTGAATTGGCGCTCAAAAGTCGTTCTTTTGACCACAAAAAAAAACGCTAAACGTTGATAAACGCTCATAAACGCCGGTAAGCGGCTGTTTTTCGGCGTCCGGCGTTTTTTGGAGTCAATGGAAGCTAATGAAGAAAAAAAAAAAAGAAAAGCCAAAAAACGCAGACGCCGATAAACGCCGATAAACGCTGCTTACAAAAAAGCTGCAAAAGACCGTTTTCTAAGCAGCGTATCCTGCCCGACGCCCAGAGAGCCCAGATAGCGTCCAGTGTGCATGGAGCCTTAAGGTCCATGTGTGCATGGACACATAGGATAACATAAAGTGGCATTTTTGGGCTGTTAAAAAAACGCCAAAACGACCAAAAACGGTCGTTTATCAGATACAGTGTGCATGGAGCCTTATTGTACTGATAAGATAACATAGAGGAAAGTTCAGAGGCAGCTGAAAAAAACGCCCAAATGCCTCAAAACGTCCGTTTGCCAGCAGCAGTGTAAATGGAGCCTAATTGTATGTTTCCATGCAGTCAGTATTGGTCTATAAGCAGATACACCAAGTGTTGTATTGACCCAGCGGGTGTAGTTAGGCACTGGCACTTTGGGTTTGTGATGCTAAGACCCCTTTCACACGTATGCGACTTATCCTGCGACTTGGGACTGCAAAGTCGCATGACAAGTCTTCCCCCATTATTTCCAATGAGTACCGTTCATATCTGTGCGGCTTTCAAGTCGTGCCGACTTCATAGTAGTCCCTGCATTGCTTTGGCCCAGCTTTGATGCAACTTGAGGTCCGTAGACTTCAATGGTAAACCCTCAAAGTCGCACCTGAATAATATAGATGCGATTTATTTACTATTTCTTTACGACTTTGTAATAGGTTTTCATTGTGCCAAAGTCGCAACAAAGTCAGGCCAAAGTACTGAACTGAAATCGCTGTTAAATCACGGGCAAAATTGCGGTAAAATCGAGTCACACAAGTGTTAAAGGGGCCTTAAAGTGGATGTAAACCCGAAAAAAAAAATGTAATTAATAATTCTGCCTGGTAGAGTATAGCATGTCATACCATCTGTGCCCAGTCTTGCCACAAAGAGTTAATCCAACTGTGAGTGACAGGGGAGGGCTGGGCCAGGGGGCAATTGCCACCCTAACTTACATTCAAAATGGCTGACAGCCGCTGCCCGCCCACACTTTTTTCCTCTTGTGGAGGAAGGAAGCAGGGGCCAGGGGCGCAGCCACAAACTAACTGCAGGTAAAGGGGGGGCGGCACCCAGGGCCGGCTGTGCCGATGGGCACTGGCGAGCCTGCATGATGGGCACTGATCAGATTGCATTTGATAGGCACCGGTGAGGCTGAATTGATGGGCACTGATGAGGCTAAGCTGATAGACACTGGTGAAGCTGCATTGATGGGCACTGATGAGGCTAAGCTGATAGGCACTGATGAGGCTGCATTGATGGGCACTGATAAGGCTGTATTGATGCATTATTTTTGTTAAACCTCCTTTGTTGCTATTAACATTAAATTATGTTGCCACATTGTATCATATTTGTCTTGCTTTATAACATCCTTCTAAAATCAGGTGGGCATGGATGGTGAGCTGACTCGGTGGTACAATGGGCCATTTGACTGGACTTGCCCCCCAGGCCTAAGGCTGCCAGCCCTCCCCTGGTGAGTAATTAGCTTATCTTTTTTTAGGAAGAGGAAGTCCGACTAACAGGGAAATACACAGTCGATCCGCCCCTTGCTCTGTGAATGACAAGCAATTTGCTTATCTCCTTCACACAGCAGAGAAAGTTTTACACGCCCCTCCCTCCCTCCTCAATGTCTCAGTATAGAGGTGGGTGGGGAGACTTGTGACATCACAACTCCACCCACCAAACTCCAGCAAACACAGACACACCCTCTAATTTCAGAGTTTTACAGAGCTATTGGTGCTTATAGGAAGGACATTTGCAAGGTAGGGATAGATGCAGGAGGCTTATACATTAATACTGTGTCATTCGTTTATACTGGGCGGGTGGTGTGTTTACAACCACTTTAAGGCTTTCCGTTTTCCCATCGGCGGGAAGAGGACACAATTTATTTAGAATTCTGTATGGCAGTTAGTGTCTTTACAAGGATGTGGTCTGCCAAAGTCCTCCAGCTACGTTGCGTTATTGAATGCCTCTATACAGACACAAAAAAGGAAATGATGTCCTAGATATTAGAGCAGACTAAAATTAGATTGTGGCACCAATGCTCCCAAGGCACCGTCCTCCAATCAGAATACACCTCCCGATGTTCCTCCAGCATGCTGCCAGTGACGATCTCCTCCCAAATGAGACCTCGTCTGCATATTGTGGGGGGGGGGGGGAGAGGGAGGGCAGAGGACTGAGCGGGCACCTTACAGCTTGATGTGATTACACCAGGCAGGTGCATTCTCACTGGGGCGCAGGTAATGAAATCTTTTCTCTATTAAGATTCCATGAGTGACGTCACTCAATGAAGGTACAAGCGCCCCCCATACAATTAGCAGGGTAATCGCCCAAATCGCAGCTCACTGCTTATAATTTACCATCAATCACTGAGATGGAAGACATTCCTCTCTATATTCTGTGCACAGGACAGGGCACATAATTCAAACATTACATTTCACATAGAAACATTGTATTACCTGGTGTCACACTTAGGCTCGGTTCACACCTAGGCGATCCGCCCTTGCTAGGCGATTTGAAAGCGATTCGAAAGAGACTTCAGAGCTACTTTAGGCATTAAAATGCGACCTCCATGCCAGGCGACTTTGCCTGTGGCCAATCGGAGAAGAGAGGGAGGGGGAGTTGCCTTAAAAAATTATTTTCTTTTTCCTGTAAAGTGGCTTCTTCATAGACGGTGATCCGACTTGGAAGTGACTCCCATTGACTTCTATGGGCTCAAACCGCCTAGAAGTCGCTTTGAAATAGTACAGGAACCTTTTTTTGAAATTGCCTTGGAGTCGGAGTGACTTGAGTAGCGCATATTAAGACGGCTCCATCCATTCAAATGGGATTTCTGATGTCAGGCGTTTTGAGGCGAATTGGGGCGACACAAGTCGGATCGCAAATCGCCTGTGATCCAGCCTTAATACATGACTTATGCCTCGTACACACGGTTCGACGATCGTACGACCGAACGGCCCAAATCGTATGTTGGCTTTTGTATCTCTCGTACTGACATGCACAAAACGATTGTACGACCAAGCTGAACGTAGTAACGTGTTATGAATAGAGTTGAGTGAACCCAAACTGTAAAGTTCGGGTCTGTACCGAACTTTGGGGTGTCCGTGACCCGGACATTTGATAAAAAGTTTGGGTTCGGATTCTGGCTTCGGGTATTTGATCCCGCCTGTTGAGTAGCTGCAGGGCAGCCAATCAACAAGCTTTTCACTGGTTTGCCCTTAGAAGCCATCACAGCCATGCCTACTAATGGCATGGCTGTGATTGGCCAGTGCATCATGTGAACCAGTCTCTTTATAAGCTGGAGTTACTTAGTGCTGCATGTCACATGCTCTCTGGCTAGTATAGGGAAAGGATGCTGCCGGCGCTGTGAGGGACAGATTGCAGATCTAATAACATCTCATCCTGCATTACAGAACGATCTGATTGTGGACTAGGTAGAGATTACTACTACTACTGCTTTGAGGGACAGATTATTGTTCTAAAATCATCTCCTAGTTCTATAGGGTCAGGTTCCTGCTGTTGCTGTAAGGGACAGATTATTGTTCTAAAATCATCTCCTAGTTCTATAGGGAGAGGTTCCTGCTGTTGCTGTAAGGGACAAATAATTGTTCTATAATCATCTCCTAGTTCTAAAGGGAGAGGTTCCTGCTGTTGCTGTAAGGGACAGATTATTGTTCTATAATCATCTCCTAGTTCTAAAGGGAGAGGATCCTGCTGTTGCTGTAAGGGACAGATTATTGTTCTATAATCATCTCCTAGTTCTAAAGGGAGAGGTTCCTGTTGTTGCTGTAAGGGACAGATTATTGTTCTATAATCATCTCCTAGTTCTAAAGGGAGAGGTTCCTGTTGTTGCTGTAAGGGACAGATTATTGTTCTAAAATCATCGCCTACTCCTATAGGGAGAGGTTCCTGCTGTTGCTGTAAGGAACGGATTATTGTTCTAAAATCATCGCCTACTCCTATAGGGTCAGGTTCCTGCTGTTGCTGTAAGGGACAGATTATTGTTCTAAAATCATTTTACTTCCTTTTGCAGCCCTCTAGCACTTTCCAGGACTTTTTTACAGTCATTTTTGTGCAGAAAATTACGGGTCCCCATTGACTTCAATGGGGTTTGGGGTCAAGTTGGGGTCAAGTTCGGTACCGAACCCAAACTTTTTTGCGAAGTTCGGCCGAACCCGAACATCCAGGTGTTCGCTC
This sequence comes from Glandirana rugosa, assembly GCA_018402905.1. NCBI lineage: Eukaryota > Metazoa > Chordata > Amphibia > Anura > Ranidae > Glandirana > Glandirana rugosa. Next base: position 17,964 of record BLSH010029112.1, read on the forward strand.
TACTCTAGTTATGAACGTATAAAGAGAACGTTCAGGTGCAGGTAATTAGCGTCCGGCCGTTCCTGGCTTCTGAGCATGCGTGCACAATACAACTTGTTGGACCAACTTCTCTGTACACACGGTACACCGGTCGTACGACCGCTTGTTGGTACAACCAAAGTTTTCTGGTCTGCTCATCCAACTTCTGTTGTACGACCGTCGTACGTCGGCTACTCTAATCGCGCGTAACGGTCGATTTAGCATACAACGGTCGTTCGTACGACCTGTTGTATACGACCGTGGACCCGTGTGTACGAGGCATTACAGTCCCTGTCTCACAAAGGATCATTTTGTATACCATCCTACGCTACATTGTTCTGCGAAATCGTGACAAGTTTGTCTCCACCCTTTACCTTCCCTTTGCTGGCAGGGAAAAAAATAGAAAGTCAGAGAAACCCAATCTACTGTGAAATTCATTGCAGCCCCACACCCTGAGGATGCTGCAGCCCCTTTTTCCTGAACGCTCACCGGCACAGCCCCAGTCACCAAAAAAAAAACCCATCTTGTCCTGCAGCGGCGTTGCAGCCGGGTTATTGATCCTATCTGCCTTGTAACAAGTCCCCTTCTCCTTGTCCATATGTGCCAAGCACTTAATTCAGCCATAAGCAATGTGTAAAATAACAAAGCTGTTGATGTCAGCCTCTCAAATGGCCGGTTCTGGGATGAATATTTCATCACTTATCGACACAAATGACATATTGACAAGCAACATAAGCTTCTGATGTCACCAATATGCCGGCGCAGATTGCAGCCCCCTTGCCTTTGACCTGGCGGGGGCCATCGGTGGAAAGTCAGCCCTCCCCTCCCCCTGGAGGATTGGTGAGAGATTAGTAAATTCCCCTCTCTCAGGAAACAGGAGGAAAATGATTATTCTCTCTGAGGAAGCTGCGTATGAATATTTGATGAGTTAAGTAAAGAAAACAGAGGAATATGGAATTCATTTATTAAGGTACATTAGAGGGCTTTAACTAATATGGGGGCCATTTAACTCCTGTGACGGCCATTGTTATTCCGGGCTTTAGGAACGCAGCTGGATTCCTAATGCAGGGCTTGGAAATAGGAGTCTAATTTATAAGCTGAGCTGCGAACTCCCCGATAATGGAATACGCATTTTGGTGGATGAAAGACGAGGATTTTCTTCATCCGGATTTGTACAGCTGCCTATCTGCCCTTATTAATAAAAAAATATTATTTATGTAGCATAACCCCCCTTTTTTTTTCTGTAGAGCTCTTCTATAGCCTCCCACATTATAAACCCAAATAGAGGACCTAAGCTGGTCGATATACACCAGGGTTTCTCAACCAGGGTTCTGTGGAGCCCTAGGGTTCCTCCAGAGGTTGCTAGGGGTTCCTTGAGCAATGGTCAATTTCTACCTCTCAGCTAAATTCCCAATGACATCATTAATCTTTTTAGCTATCTGTAAGGGGGTAATTCTTCCCAAAGACCACAAGTGTAAGAAGCATTCTTCCCATTGACCATCGCACTAATGCAGGGTTTCTCAACCAGGGTTCTGTGGAGCCCTAGGGTTCCTCCAGAGGTTGCTAGGGGTTTCTTGAGCGATGGTCAATTTCTAACTCTCAGATAAATTCCCAATGACCCCATTGATCTTTTTAGCTATCTGTAAGGGGGTAATTCTTCCCAATGACCACAAGTGTGAGGAGCATTCTTCCCATTGACCATCACACTAATGCAGGGTTTCTCAACCAGGGAGTTACCCCAGTAACCCTTAAATAGACTCTCAATCTTTAACTGGTAGCGAGTT
>BLSH010029112.1:40822-66106 GCA_018402905.1 Glandirana rugosa
ATTCATACCCCTTGAGATTCCCCACATTTTGTCATGTTACAACTAAAAACGTAAATGTATTTTATTGGGATTTTATGTGATAGACCGACACAAAGTGGCTCATAATTGTGAAGTGGAAGGAAAATGATAAATGATACAAATAAATCTGTGAAAAGTGCGGGGGGCATTTGTATGGCGCCCCCCGGAGTCAATACTTTGTAGAACCGCCTTTCTCTGCAATTACAGCTCTGAGTCTTTTTGGGGAAGTCTCTGCCAGCTCTGCCCATCTAGAGAGGACATTTCTGCCCATTCTTCTTTGCAGAATACCCCAAGCTCTGTCAGACTGGATGGAGAGCGTCTGTGATCAGCAATTTTCAGGTCTTGCCACAGATTCTCAATGGGATTTAGGTCTGGACTGTGACTGTGCCATTCTAACACATGAATATGCTTTGATCTAAACCATTCCATTGCAGCTCTGGCTGGATGTTGAGGGTCGTTGTCCTGCTGGAAGGTGAACCTCCGCCCGGTCTCAAGTCTTTTGCAGACTCTAACAGGTTTTCTTCTAAGATTGCCCTGTATTTGGCGCCATCCATCTTCCCATCATCTCTGACCGGCTTCCCTGTCCCTGCTGAAGAAAAGCATCACCACCCCATGAAGCTGCCACCACCATGTTTCACGGTGGGGATGGTGTGTTCAGGGTGATGTGCAGTGTTAGTTTTCCTGCACACATAGCGTTTTGCTTTTAGGCCAAAAAGTTCAATTTTGGTCTCATCTGAGCAGAGCCCCTTCTTCCCCATGTTTGCTGTGCCCCCCACATGGCTTCTCGCAAACTGCAAACGGGACTTCTTATGGATTTCTTTCACCAATGGCTTTCTTTTTGCTGCTCTTCCATAAAGGGCAGATTTGTGGAGGGCACGACTAATAGTTGTCCTGTGGACAGATTCTCCCCCCTGAGCTGTGGATCTCTGCAGCTCCTCCAGAGTCACCATGGACCTCTTGGCTGCTTCTCTGATGAATGCTCTCCTTGCCCGGCCGGTCAGTTTAGGTGGACGGTCATGTCTTGGTAGGTTTGCAGTTGTGCCAGACTCTTTCCATTTTCCGATGATGGATTGAACAGAGCTCCGTGAGATGTTCAAAGCTTGGGAGATTTTTTTTTTATAACCCAACCCTGTTTTATACTTCTCCACAACTTTATCCCTGACCTGTCTGCTGTGTTCCTTGTGTTCCTTCATGATGCTGTTTGTTCACTAAGGTTCTCTAACACAGTGTTCCTCAACTCCAGTCCTCAAAGCCCACCAACAGGTCATGTTTTCAGGATTTCCATTATTCTGCACAGGTGATTTGATCAGTTTCACTGCCTTAGTAATTAACACAGCCGATTCATCTGAGGGAAATCCTGAAAACATGACCTGTTGGTGGGCCTTCAGGACTGGAGTTGAGGAACACTGCTCTAACAAACCTCTGAGGGCTTCACAGAACAGCTGTATTTATACTGAGATTACATTACACCCAGGTGGACTCTATTTACTAATTAGGTGACTTCTGAAGGCAATTGGTTCCACTAGATTTTAGTTAGGGGTATCGGAGTAAAGGGGGCGCCATACAAATGCCCCCCACACTTTTCACAGATTTATTTGTATCATTTATCATTTTCCTTCCACTTCACAGTTATGAGCCACTTTGTGTCGGTTTATCACATAAAATCCCAATAAAATACATTTACGTTTTTGGTTGTAACACGAGAAAATATGGGGAATTTCAAGGGGTATAAATACTTTTTCAAGGTACTGTATATAGCTCTGACATATACCGCAGCGCTGTACAGAGAACGCTGAGCCAGTCACATCAGTCTCTGTGCCAGAGGAGCTTACACTCTAATGTCCCCTCCCCTACAGTCACACACTATTATTAGTCTACATTTATATAGCTCTGACATATACCGCAGTGCTGTACAGAGATCACTGAGCCAGTCACATCAGTCTCTGTACCAGAGGAGCTTACACTCTAATGTCCCCTTCCCCACAGTCACATCAGTCTCTGTACCAGAGGAGCTTACACTCTAATGTCCCCTTCCCCACAGTCACATCAGTCTCTGTACCAGAGGAACTTACACTCTAATGTCCCCCCACAGTCACATCAGTCTCTGTACCAGAGGAGCTTACACTCTAATGTCCCCTTCCCCACAGTCACATCAGTCTCTGTACCAGAGGAGCTTACACCAGTGTTGCCAACCGCCAGTAAATTTACTGACAGTTTGTAAAAATCAGTGATTTTTACAACTGTCTATAAATATCAGGGTCTGATAATTTGTCATGCTGTGCTGACTTTTTAAGTGTAAACTGGGCAAACTACTTGATATGGGTATTGTCAGTGTTTCCATGTTGTGTCTAAATATCAATTGTCTTAGTTTTTAATAGGAGTTCAGTTATTTTTCAGGTTGCCAGTAAAAAATGTGCTCTGCCAGTAAGATTTTCCATGATTTGCCTGTAAAAAACGCTGCAGGAGGTTGGCAACACTGGCTTACACCCTAATGACCCCTCCCCCACAGTCACATCAGTCTCTGTACCAGAGGAGCTTACACTCTAATGCCCCCCCACAGTCACACACTATTATTATTATACATTTATATAGCTCTGACATATACCGCAGTGCTGTACAGAGATCACTGAGCAAATCACATCAGTCTCTGTACCAGAGGAGCTTACACTCCAATGTCTCCCACAGTCACACACTATTATTATACCTTTATATAGCTCTGACATATACTGCAGCGCTGTTCAGAGATCACTGAGCCAATCACATCAGTCTCTGTACCAGAGGAGCTTACACTCTAATGTCCCCTCCCCCACAGTCACATCAGTCTCTGTACCAGAGGAGCTTACACTCTAATGTCCCCTCCCCCACAGTCACACACTATTATTTTTATACATGTATATAGCTCTGACATATACCGCAGTGCTGTACAGAGAACAAGTGTCTTAATAATCATTGGGAAATGTTCTCATTCTGCTTCTTGCCCGGGAGGTTTGTCTATGAGACAGTCTCTGTATTGTCTGTGTCTACAGTTCCCCTGTGGCTGCATACAAGTTCTGAGCATTCCCCATGGTTCTCCAAGGTCCTGCACTGTCATGAAGTAACAATGTATGAAGCAAATGTTTCCACAATGTAATAATTTGCTCTCCTGTGTCGTCAGAGTGGAATAAAGTCTAATCATGGGAGGGAAATAGCCCCCCGGACAAGGAGTGGACCCTCCACATGCAGCTGTCCTCTCTTGTCACACGTTTGACCTTTTCCTCTCCTAGGAAGGTAAAAATGACGGCACTTCTGCTCACGATGAACCTATGGCGGATGAGAACAACTAAACTGGAAGGGTTTAGTGGCGTTAATGCATTATAGATGAGGTTCCCAGCATAGCTCCAGCTCGTCATCCATTATTCAGCAGGAGATTCATTAGGGGGAGATTTCATTATGGGATAATTTAATTAAATGAGGGGCCAAAGCGAGGGTACGCAGGAATCTCCCTCCTCACCATCATTATTAATTAGCGGGAGAGGGGCCGCCCATGGTAATGGAATGGAGCCAATCATTTATTTATGGGCGGTTAAGTGCTAATGACCGGTTTCATTAGCCGGTGTCCTCAGCCGGGCGGGTTAACGGCTAACAGGGCAGTTAAACAGGCAATCTATGTGCATTGTTACTGTGTGTATATATATATATATATATATATATATACAGTATCTGACAAAAGTAAGTACACCCCTCACATTTATGTAAGAAATGACACTTTGCCACAATGTAAAGTAGTGAGTGTACAGCTTGTATAACAGTGTAAATTTGCTGTCCCCTCAAAATAACTCAACACAGCCATTAATGTCTAAACCACTGGCAACAAAAGTGAGTACACCCCTAAGTGAAAATGTCCAATTTGGGCCCAAAGTGTCAATATTTTGTGTGGCCACTTTAGCAAGGCAGTGGTCATCTTGGAGGTGTTTGAGGTCCTCATGTTGGAATACTGCCCTGTGGCGCAGTCTCTGAAGGGAGGGGATCATGCTCAGCTTCAGTATGTCACAGTACATGTTGGCATGCATGGTTCCCTCAATGAACTATAGCTCCCCAGTGCCAGCAGCACTCATGCAGCCCCAGACCATGACACTCCCACCACCATGCTTGACTGTAGGCAAGACACACTTGTCTTTGTATTCCTCACCTGGTTGCCGCCACACACGCTTGGCACCATCTGAACCAAATAAGTTTATCTTGGTCTCATCAGACCACAGGGCGTGGTTCCAGTAATCCATGTCCTTAGTCTGCTTGTCTTCAGCAAACTGTTTGTGGGCTTTCTTGTGCATCATCTTTAGAAGAGGCTTCCTTCTGGGACGACAGCCATGCAGACCAATTTGATGCAGTGTGCGGCGTATGGTCTGAGCACTGACAGGCTGACCCCCCAACCCTTCATCCTCTGCAGCAATGCTGGCAGCACTCATACGTCTATTTCCCAAAGACAACCTCTGGATATCACGCTGAGCACGGCACTCACTTCTTTGGTCGAGCATGGCGAGGCGCTGTTCTGAGTGGAACCTCTCCTGTTACACCGCTGTATGGTCTTGGCCACCGTGCTGCAGCTCAGTTTCAGGGTCTTGGCAATCTTCTAATAGCCTAGGGGCCATCTTTATGTAGAGCAACAATTCTTTTTTTCAGATCCTCAGAGAGTTCTTTGCCATGAGGCGCCATGTTGAATTTCCACTGACCAGTATGAGAGAGTGAGAGCGATAACACCAAATTTAACACACCTGCTCCCCATTCACACCTGAGACCTTGTAACACTAACATGACACCGGGGAGGGAAAATGGCTAATTGCACCCAATTTGGACATTTTCACTTAGGGGTGTACTTACTTTTGTTGCCAGCGGTTTAGAAATTAATGGCTGTGTGTTGAGTTATTTTGAGGGGACAGCACATTTACACTGTTATACAAGCTGTACACTCACTACTTTACATTGCAGCAAAGTGTCATTTCTTCAGTGTTGTCACATGAAGAGATAGAATAAAAGATTTACAAAAATGTGAGGCGTGTATTCACTTTTGTGAGATAATATATATATATATATACAGCATATATGCATATACATCGATACAGTGTGTATGTGTGTATATATATATGTAAAAATATTTATTTTTTTTTGTTTTGTTTTTAAGCACATTTTTTTAAGAAATTAAAAAAAATAATAATTTAATTGCTTTTTTTTTTTTTTTTACATGCTGTCACCAGTCAGTATCTCTGATCACCAGCACACCAGTCATATGATGACATTGTACTGCACTGGTGACAGCATGTAAAAAAAAATAAAAAAATTGTGAATAAAACCCAAATTTTATTTTATTTCCTAATTTTCCACAAAATTGTGTCAAAAACTCACCATGCCTCTTACTTAATACATTGGACTGTCTACTTTCCAAAAAGGGGTCATTTGGGGGTATTTATACTTTCCTGGCATTTTTGGGCCTCAAGAAATGAGATGGATCGTCAGTACATCAGGATTGATCCATTTTTAAATATATATCCCGTAGTTTGTGGACTCTCTAACTTTCACACGGACTAAATAATAGACACTGATTGGGGTTAATTTTAACAAAGAAAAGTCTAAAATGTCTAAATTCATGAAGAAAGATGACTTTTTTGCACAATTTTATAACAGAAACTAAGAAAAAAATGTTTGACTACTTGTGGGGAAAAAATGATACAAATTTTGTTTGGTTACAGTGTTACTGCTCAATTATCAGTTAAAATAGCGCAATGCTAAAAAATACCCTGGTCATGATCACTGTTCCAAGTTTTCTCAATTTGTGGATAATGGCGCTCACCGCGGTTCACTGGAGCCCAGTGGCAGCTGGCGGTTTTAAGTTTGTGGGGAGCGGCAACAACCCACCCCGCCAGCGGCACCTCAAGCGCCCCCCCCCCCCCCACGGTCTGCCCGGTCAGTCCTCTGGCACTTACCCCATCTAGGGGGTAGGCATTGGGCAGCAGCGGGCATCAACTGGAATCAGGCAGTGGCGGTGATTGGGGCATCGGCGGGCATCGGGCAGAGGCTCCTGTGTCTTCTCCTCCTCACTTAAACATAGAAACATAGAAAAGTGACGGCAGAAAAAGACTGAGTAGTCCATCGAGTCTGCCCCTTTTTACCCACTTCTGCTATGCTTCTCCTCCCCTCCTCCTAGGTGCCCAATAGGATCGCTTGTCTTTTCAGCCGAATTAACCACTTCATGCCGGTGCCATAGCCGAATGACGGCTACAGCGCCGCTCTAAAAAGCCGGGAGGACGTCTATAGACGTCCTCCCATTTGGCTCGTGCTGGGCGTGCTTCCGCGGGTGCGCGCACGTGCCGCCGCACGCTGTGGGTGCGTGCCTGCGGGTCGGGCGGACCCGATGTCCGCCGGAGACCCGCGATCTCCTTCCAGAGAGCTGGAACGGGGAACCGCCAACGTAAACACGGTGGTTCCCCGTTCTGTGAGGGGGTCATGACAGATCTACTGATTCCTGTCACTGGGATCAGTTAGATCTGTCATGCTCCTGCCAACCCCCCCCCCCCCCCAGCTAGAACACACCCAGGGAACACTTTTAACCCCTTCACTGCCCCCTGCAGGTTAACCCCTTCACTGCCAATGACATGTATACAGTAATCAGTGGACATTTAAATTTCTGATCGTTGAATAAATGTCATTGGTCCCAAAAAAGTGTCAAAAACATCCGACATGTCCGCTGCAATATCGCAGTCCCGATAAAAATTGCAGATCACCGACATTACTAGTAAAATATAAAAAATAAATAAAAACGCCATAAACCAATGTCCATAGTTTGTAAACGTTATAACTTTTGCGCAACCCAATCAATATACGCCGATTGCGATTTTTTTTTTACCAAAAATATGTAGAAGAATATATATCGGCCTAAACTGATGAATACATTTCTTTTTTTCTTTTTTCTTTTTGGATATTTATTATAGCAAAAAGTAATTGTCGCTTCTTTTTTGTTTATAGCGCAAAAAATAAAAAACTCAGAGGCGATCAAATACCACCAAAAGAAAGCTCTATTTGTGGGGAAAAAAGGACGCCAAGTTTGTTTGGGTGCAACGTCGCACGACCGCGCAATTGTCATTCAAAGAGTGACAGCGCTGAAAACTGAAAATTGGTCTGGGCAGGAGGGGGGTTTAAGTGCCCAGTAAGGAAGTGGTTAATGGATAGAGAGGGCGGCTGCATGGACGGGGGGGGGGGGGGTGGCGGCGCCCGTGCGCCCTCAATAAACGGGTCGCCCCTGCTGGAGTCCCAAAGACTTAGAAATGGCTTTGTAACCCTTTCCAGGCTGCTACATGTCGATTACTTTGTTGCTCATCTGTTCTTGAATTTGTTAGATCGCGGCACGGCGTGTTGCATTTTTAGATCTTTTAGCGCACTTCACTTTGTCAGACATTTAAATGATTTCTTGCTTCAACAGGGACAATTACTTTTTCACATAGGGCCATTCAGGTTTGGACGGCTTTTTTCCCTTAACCCCTTCAATACCGGGCACTTTCACCCCCTTCCTGCCCAGGCCAATTTCCAGCTTTCAGCGCTGTCACACTTTGAATGACAATTGTGCAGTCATGCTACCCTGTAACCATGTGAAATATTTATCTTTTTTTCTTGAGACAGAGTTTACTTTTGGTGGCATTTAATCACCAATGGGGGTTTTTATTTTTTGCTAAATAAACAAAAGAAGACTGTAAATTTGAAACAAAAAAAATCTTAAATTCTGTTAGAAAATGTTGTACATAACGAATTTTTCTTCCTCACTGATGGGCACTGATGAGACAGCACTGAAGGGCACTGATGAGGAGGCACTAATATGCAGCACTGATAGGCGGCACTGATGGGCACTGATAGGTGGCACTGATGGGCACCAAAAGGCAGCACTGACATGCATAACTGATGGGCACTGATGAGGAGGCACTAATATACAGTACTGATAGGCGGCACTGATAGTTGGCACAGGCAATGATGGGCACTCAAAGGCAGCACTAACAGGCATCACTGATGAGCACTAATGAAACAGCACTGAAGGGCAATGATGAGGAGGCAGTAATATGCAGCACTGATAGGCAGCACTGATTGGCAATGATAGGTAGCACTGATGGGCACTGATAGGTGGCACAGGTACTGATGGGCACTGAAAGGCAGCACTGACAGGCATCACTGATGGGCACGAATGAGACAGCACTGAACGGCACTGATGAGGAGGCAATAATATGCAGCACTGATAGGTGACACTGATGGGCAATGATAGGTGGCACTGATAGGCAGCACAGGCACTGATGGGAATTGAAAGGCAGCACTGACAGGCATCACTGATGGGCACTAATGAGACAGCACCGAAGGGCACTGATGAGGAGGCACTAATATACAGCACTGATTGGCGGCACTAATGGGCACTGATAGGTGGCACTGACAGGCATCACTCATGGGCACTCATAGGTGGAGGGACTGATGGGCACTGAAGGGCATCACTGATGGGCACTGATTGGCATCACTGATGGGCACTGATTGGCATCACTGATGGGCACTTACTGGTATCACTGATGGTACTGTTGGGGCTGCACTGACGATCAGTGCCCTGATTACCTGTACAAGTCTTCCCTGTGGGGAAATGCCGCTGATCGGCTCTCCTCTCCTCACACTCTGTCACTGTGAGGAGTGGAGAGCCAATAACTGCCATTTCCTTGTTTACATGACGTCAGCTGTGATTGGGCACAGCTGATCACATAGGTGAAGAGCCTCATTATGAGCTCTTTACCGAGATCAGTGATGCACCCAACGTGCCAGGGAGAGAGCCACCCCACCGCAGTCATTTGCTATCTTGGTGTAATAGTAACATTTGTTTGATGATCCGCATCATTCAAGACAAATATGCAAAAAAAAAAAAAAAACACAAGGGGGCAAATACTTTTTGGCAGCACTGTATACCTTTTAGATTGTAAGCTCTGAATAGCAGGACCCTCTGATTTCTCTGTTTACTGAATTGTATTGTAACTGTACCGTCTCCCCTCAAACTGTTGGCGCTATATAAATCCTGTATTATAATATTAATAATAATATAAATGTAGCATTACAATGTATTCTGCTACAATGTATCAATGGTGAAGCCCACACAGGCATGGAAGAGCTCCACCTACTGGCTGCATCTTATAGCTGGCAGCTGAATAGGAGGGAAGATACCGCACATTTATGGGGTGAGAAGTTGAGGACAGTCAGTGTCTTAGGACCCCTGAGCAAAGGAAATGTATTATTAACAAACCTAGAGCAATCATTTAGTGGGGTGCAGGGGCCACAACTCTGGTGGGTGGTATAGGACCGGTCAGGGCTGCTTGGAAATGGTATTTTGTGGCACAAAGTGGCCTGGAAAGGATTTGCTGATGCTGCTGTCACTTCACAATTCCTACAGAATTATTAAAGGGGTTGCAAACCCTCCCAGTAGCAGCGACACCCCCGCCAGACCCCCACGTTTACTTACCTGACCCCGATCGTTCCTGCGCCGGGGACGAGCCTAGCAGCTCCAGCCGGTGTCTCATTGGATATCATAGGCATGCGTAATGGGTGTGCCCCTAATTCTGGGGTTGGCAACCTGTCAATCCCAATCTACCTGTCGATCCCGGGCAGGTGACAGGTAAATTGTGATCCTTCCTTGCCAGGGCTGGTGCAAGGATTTTTGACACCCTCATTTTGATGCCCCCCATTGGCTCCACCCCCTTTGCCCTACCCATGTGACAGGAGGCGGCGCTATACAGGAAGCATCGGCTCTGCTTCCTCTAGCGCTGGCTCCAGTGCTGCGCTGCTCCTCTAATTACACTACCGGTCGGATGGAGCAGCTGCCTGAGACTGAGTTGGTTACATGCTGCAGCCTGCAGAGCATGCAGACGCAGAGTGAAACCAGCGGCCGGGCGCCCCTAGGCAGCAGTGCGCCCTAGGCGGCTGCCTAGTTTGCCTAGTGGTAGCACCGGCCCTGTTCCTTGCTGACCCCCTGAATTCTGGCCAGGAAGGGCATTGGTGGTGGAACTGGTACCAATATATGCCACCCCTCCACTCCTCCTGTCTCCATATGTGTGGGCAGCCTATTGCATTAGGGTGTGCACCACAAAGCGCAAACAAACATGAGTGTGTGTTTGTGTGTATATATATGTCAGAAGGGCAGAGATCAGTGTCAGTAGTTTATTTGTATTTGTATTTTGTTTTTTACATTTTTTTTTTTTTACAATATTCTATTACATTACAATATAATAGTATGCTGAGGGGCTTTAGTGAAATATCAGGGGTCTAAACAGACCCCTGATGTCCCACTTTTAAGACAGAGAAAGAGACCGAGGACAGAGATTGCCCCGTCCCTTTCTCTGCAGCCAGGCAGCGGGGGTATTCTGCACAGTACAAGGTGATTAGGGTGTGCCCAGGCACACCTGCCACCCTATGTGTGCAAGCCTATGCCTGCCCCTCTTCTTTCTGCTGCCCGGGTCACCCTTGCTGCCCCGCATTGTTTTCCGATGGAGAGTGGGGAAGAGGGTGGTAAATATGTCACACACCCATATGTGTTCGAGCTTTGAGGTGCACACCCTAATGCAATAGGCTGCTGATGCCTATGTTGGATTGATTGATAGCAGGGGAGCCATTGGCTCCCACTGCTGTGAATAAAGTCCAGTGATGCTGGAGCCCGGGGGGCAGGAGCTGAGTCTTGCTACCTGTGTCAATGGACACAGCAACAGGACGCGGGAGCGCACCCGATCGGGTGACCCCAGGGAGAGCGCTTCCCTGACGGGTCATTCGAGAAGAGGAGTATCGGGGCCACGCTGTGCAAAATCCTTGTATGGCATGAATCCATAGGTGTGCGTAGCCTATTGCATTAGGGTGTGCATCACAAAGCGCAAACAAACATGAGTGTGTGTGTATATATGTCAGAAGGGCAGAGATCGGTGTCAGTGGTTTATTTTTATTTTATTTTACTTATTTTCTTACAATTTTTTTATTATTTTCTACAATATTATATTTTATTATTTTTTTTTTTTACAATTGTATTTAGGAGCCCTGCTGGGGGGCTTTGGTGAAATATCAGGGGTCTAAACTGACCCCTGATGTCTCACTTTTGAGATAGAGAAAGGGACTGAGGACAGAGATCCCCCCCATCCCTTTCTCTGGAGAAAGGGATGATTAGGGTGTGCCCAGGCACACCCGTCACCCTGTGTGCGCACGCCTATGCATGTTTGTTATTTAAAGTGAACCTTTAGTATGGCTTTAAACTGCCTCTCCCACAGTAGAATTCATTGCTTATTTTTGTATTTGTCACACTCTCTCATTGATTTCCCCTATTTTCCCCTTTTGCATTTAACATAAATCCACATTTTCTGGTAGCATTCTGTCTTCATTTGTTCTTTTTTATAGATTGCAGGCTCAGGTTTTCACCCCTAACCTTTCTATCTGACCCTTAATGATGAAATGATGCCCCCCCCCCTTCTCTCCCTGCTACCCTTTCTGCACCCTGCAAAAGTTTCTGTTTAATTCAAACACAATTTAACTTTTTATATAAAAAGTCAAATAAACTTGATCAGTGCTGTTATTAATCCCATCGAGTTGCAGTCCGACTGACTTCTAATTCAATCACAGACTGATAAGAAGATCAAATTAAAAGATATCTGGCAATAAGTAACTGGGAATTTTTGGAACAACTCTTTTTTTTTTTAAATAACAGAAAGTAGGAGGAGCATAAGAACAACTGATATTCCAATCATCGGCATATAAGAAAAGATAGACGGAGCTCTAAAATTGACCAAAATGTTACAATCACAGGTTGTGTACAATGGGCTCAGAAACCGCGATAACGTTAACGTCTTTCTGTTCCATAGAATGCATGACGGTAAAAAACCTTGAGCCTTTGCAACCACTTTAACCACTTGCCGACCGCCCGCGACGGCGGCAAAGTGGCGCGTTATCACGAACCGCCGTCATCTGGCGGCGGCCGCGATAACTAGTATTGTGAGTGCGCTCACTGTGTTTAGATGGGGGGGCAGGGAGCAGGTAGTGCGGAATCGATCTCCGCCGGCTACCCGCGATGGCTCCCCCCACAGTGAGAGAACGGAAGGATGTGATCACAGGCTTCCTGTATATGGGAGCCATGATCACTCCCCTCCCCCTGCCAGCACAGCCCCCATACAGTTAGAACACACTGAGGGAACACTGTTAACCCTTAGAGCTCGCCCTCCGGGTTAACCCATTCACTGCCAATGGCATTTACACAGTAATCAGTGCATTTTCATAGCACTGATCGCTGTATAAATGCCAATGGTCCCAAAAAAAAAGTGTCAAAATGGTCCGACATGTCTGCCAGTACCGCTAAAAATCGCAAATCGCCGCCATTACTAGTAAAAAATTTAAAAAAATAAAAACCCCAGAAATTAATTCTCATTCGTAAACACGGCAACTTTTGCGCAAACCAATCAATAAACGGTGATTGCGATTTTTTTTTTTTTTTACTCAAATTTCAAAATATGCAATCCCAAATCACAGCGCAACCCACCAAAATATCACTCTAAATTATAAAGTGCAAGTGCTCAACATCACAATGCGTCATACAGACAATTAATTCTTTGTGAACAATTCTGAACTGTGACAAGCATGTAGCCAGTGAAAGTCTGTGACATAATTCATAAATTTTAAATTAAAAAAAAAACTCATAGTGATCAACATGTAACCAGTGAAAATTCCCCAACACATTAATTTCCTTATAAAGTGCTCAGTGCTCCAAACATCACACTAGTGATCAGTGCAACACACCCTCCCTTTGTGATTAGACTCACCAAAACGATTGGACCCCTTAGGCACATAATGGGCACAGCGGGTGTACAGACCCAGAAACTGACCTGTAATGCTGAGCTGTATACACTGATCTGTAATGCTGAGCTATATACCCTGATCTGTAATGCTGATCTGTATACCCTGATCTATAATACTGATCTGTATGCCCTGATCCGTAATGCTGATCTGTATACCCTGATCTGTAATGCTGATCTGTACGCCCTGATCCGTAATGCTGATCTGTATACCCTGATCTGTAATGCTGATCTGTATACCCTGATCTGTAATGCTGGGCTGTATACCCTGATCTGTGAGGCTGAGCTATATACCCTGATCTGTAATGCTGAGCTGTATACCCTGATCTGTGAGGCTGAGCTATATACCCTGATCTGTAATGCAAAGCTGTATACCCTGATCTGTAATGCTGAGCTATATACCCTTATCTGTAATGCTGAGCTATATACCCTGATCTGTCAGGCTGAGCTATATACTCCAATCTGTAATGCTGAGCTATATACCCTGATCTGCCAGGCTGAGCTATATACCCTGATCTGTGAGGCTGAGCTATATACCCTGATCTGTGAGGCTGAGCTATATGCCCTGATCTGTGAGGCTGAGCTATATACCCTGTTCTGTGATGCTGAGATGTATACACTGATCTGTAATGCTGAGCTGTATACCCTGATCTGTAAGGCTGAGCTGTATATAAAAGGAAACAGACACCCGCTTTAGGCCAGGTCATCCACCATCCGCCAGTCCACACAGTAAGGGTGCAAGCTCTGCCATAGTATCAAGGATATAGACGAAGAATTTCCAGGTGGCTGCACTCCCACTCCAGTTGAACACCACTTTATTGTGCATAAAAAGTCATACGTACAAAAGTACAATCTGGCACAAATGGAAACGGACATGGCATGGCAGCTAACGCGTTTCACGTCCTGAATAGGTATCAATATAGGATGTGAAACGCGTTAGATGCCATGCCCTGTCCATTTCCATTTGTGCCATGATTGTACTTCTGCACATATGACTTTTTATGCACAATAAAGCGGTGTTCAACTGGAGTGCGGCCATCTGGAAATTCTTCGTCTATGTCCTTGAGGCTGAGCTGTATAACCTGATCTGTAATGCTGAGCTGTATACCCTGATTTGTAATGCTGAGCTGTATACCCTGATCTGTGAGGTTGAGCTGTATACCCTAATCTGTAATGCTGAGCTGTATACCCTGATCTGTAATGCTGAGCTGTATACCCTGATTTGCAATGCTGAGCTGTATACCCTGATCTGTAATGCTGAGCTGTATACCCTGATTTGTAATGCTGAGCTGTATACCCTGATCTGTGAGGCTGAGCTGTATACCCTGATCTGTAATGCTGAGCTGTATACCCTGATCTGTAATGCTAAGCTGAATACCTTTATTTGCAATGCTGAGCTGTATACCCTGATCTGTAATGCTGAGCTGTATACCCTGATTTGTAATGCTGAGCTGTATACCCTGATCTGTAATGCTGAGCTGTGTACCCTGATCTGTAATGCTGAGCTGTGTACCCTGATCTGTAATTCTGAGCTATATACCGTGATCTGTCGGTCTGAGCTATATTATTATTATTATTATTATACAGGATTTATATAGCACCAACAGTTTGCGCAGCGCTTTACAATATAAAGAGAGACAATACAGCAACAGTACAATTCAAACCAAGAGGGTTAGAGGGGCCCTGCTCCTGCGAGCTTACAATCTAAGAGGGAGGGGCTGGTGAAACAAAAAGTAGGGACTGTGAGGGATGAACTGATGAGGGGCGTAGAAGCTTCCGTTGTTAGCTGTAAGCAGGATAAGCCTCCCTGAAGAGATGAGTTTTCAGGGATCACCTAAAAGTGAACAGAGTAGGAGATAGGCGGACAGATTGGGGTAGAGGGTTCCAGAGGTTGGGAGAGGCTCTGGAGAAGTCCTGGAGATGAGCATAGAAGGGAGAGACAAGGGAGCTAGAGAGCAGAAGGTCTTGGGAGAAGCGAAGAGGATGGTTTGGGTGATATTTGGAGATAAGATTGGTGATGTATATCTATATACCCTGATCTGTGACGCTGAGCTGTATACTCTGATCTGTGAGGCAGAGCTATATACCCTGATCTGTAATTTTGAGCTGTATACCCTGATCTGTAATGCTAAGCTATATACCCTGATCTGTAATGCTGAGCTGTATACACTGATCTGTAATGCTGCGCTATATACCCTGATCTGTAATGCTGAGCTGTATACACTGATCTGTAATGCTGAGCTGTATACCCTGATCTGTGAGGCTGAGCTATATACCCTGATCTTTAATGCAGAGCTTTATACACTGATCTGTAATGCTGAGCTATATATACCCTGATCTGTGAGGCTGAGCTATAAACCCTGATCTGCAATGCTGAGTTGTATACACTGATCTGTAATGTTCAGCTGTATACCTTGATCTGTGAGGCTGAGCTGTATACCCTGAGCTGTAATGCTGAGCTATATACCCTGATCTGTAATGCTGAGCTATATATCCTGATCTCTAATGCTGAGCTGTATACCCTGATCTGTGAGGCTGAGCTATATACCCTGATCTTTAATACAGAGCTGTATACCCTGATCTGTAATGCTGAGATGTATACCCTGATCTGTAATGCTGAGCTGTATACCCTGATCTGTAATGCTGAGCTGTATACACTGATCTGTAATGCTGAGCTATATACCCTGATCTATAATGCTGAGCTGTATACCCTGATCTGTAATGCTGAGCTATATACCCTGATCTGTGAGGCTGAGCTATATTCCCTGATCTGTAATGCTGAGTTGTACACACTGATCTGTAATGCTGAGCTGTATACACTGATCTGTACTGCTGAGCTGTATACCTTGATCTGTGAGGCTGAGCTGTATACCCTGATCCTTAATGCTGAGCTGCATACTCCGTCCCGTGATGCTGAGCTGTATACTCTGTCCTGTGATGCTGAGCTGAATACTCCTGACACTATGGGTGGAAGCAAGTGGAATACAGGGGATGGAGTGGGTGGATTCTATAAGGGGTGGGGCTTGTGAGAAGTGGGAGGAGTCAAAAAGGAACGGTTGGGTCTGCCCCCCCCCCCCCATACTAAAACTTCACCAAACGCCACTGCCTATTTACCTTCAATTTTTCTGCTCACTACAGCCGGGAACAATCAATAAACCTTCATAAAATTGAAAGAATTTTTGGAAAAGCAATCATTTTCTAACAAAACTCTAAACCTGTATAGATCGATAGGCCCTGCTGTGCCCAGGAAATTGCCCACCTACCATTTCACAATCTGGAGACGATTGGTTGGTCTACCAATATTACCATTGTTTTATATCTGATTTGTTGGACCTGTGCATCCAGGTAGGAGAAGCTTACTGTCCTCATCTCCCCTCCCCCGAGCTGAGCATGTTGGTAATTAATTATATCGCCTATTCTGCTCATCCGGAGGGACCCTCGGTCTGGCCAGACGCCTCATAGCTGTTCTATAACCTTTTTTTTGAGACATCATCTTTGTATTTCTGATAGAACATGACAAGGTACAGAGGAATTACAATAGTTGCTAGTCGCGGTTATGAACTTCACATATGTGAACCAGAATTACTGTATTCACATACCAGCAGATCATGTATATAACAGATGTTAGAAACATAGAGAGGGTTTAGAGCCAAACTCCAGGTAACATTAAAGGCCACAAATGATTGCCGCCCTGTAATCATTAACCGCTTCAGCCCCGGAAGGATTTCCCACGTTAGGACCAGAGCACTTTTTGCGATTCGGCGCTGTGTCACTTTAACTGACAATTGCGCGGTCGTGCAACGTTGTACCCAAACAAAATGTGCGTCCTTTTTTCCCCACAAATAGAGCTTTCTTTTGGTGGCATTTGATCTCCTCTGCGTCATTTCTGATCGCTGCTAGAAACAAAAAAAGAGCGACAATTTTGCAAAAAAAAAAACTATTTCTTACTTTTTGCTAAAATACAAATCCAAAAAAAGATAAAAAATCGAAATCGGCGTTTATTGATTGGTTTGCGCAAAAGTTCCTGCGTTTACGAATGATGAGAATTCATTTTTGGGGTTTTTCTTTTTAATTTTTTGCTAGTAATGGTGGCGATCTGCGATTTTTAGCGATATTGCGGCGGGCATGTCGGACCATTTTGACACTTTTTTGGGTCCATTGGTATTTATACAGCGATCAGTGCTATAAAAATGCGCTGATTACTGTGTAAATGCCATTGGCAGTGAAAGGGTTAACCTGGTGGGGGCACTCTAAGGGTTAACTGTGTTCCCTCAGTGTGTTCTAACTGTATGGGGGCTGGGCTGGCTGAGGGAGGGGAGTGATCATGGCTCCCATATACAGGAAGCCTGTGATCACAGCCCTTCCCCTTATGTCAGAACGGAGATCCGTGTTTACTTACACGGACCTCCGTCCTCTCACTGTGGGGGGGGGGGGGCATCCCTAGCCCCCCCTAAATACAGTGAGCGCGCGAACACGCACTCACAATACTAGTTATCGCAGCCGCCGTCAGTTGACGGCGGTGCGCGATAACAAGCCATGTTGCCACCGTCTTGCTGCGGCGGGCGGTCAGGAAGTGGTTAAAGGAGAAGTACGGGGAAACCTTGTTTGGCTGTACTATGTGAATCACAGGAATGTAGTTCCTGTGACCCGTTTTCAGCAGACAGTGGGCTGAAGTCCGCTGTCGGCTGATGTCACATAGCCGGTCTAGGCTGGGGCAAGATCGTCACAATAAAGTCGGGATTTACCCACATGCCTGGACTGGCACCCGGCTCAGCCTCTCAGCAAGCTGCTGGGAGCCTAAGCCAGCCACAGAGCAGACAGTGGGGACTACTGACAGTCACCAGCTCTCCGCTCCGGGAGCCCAAGGCCCAGTGGCGTAACTAGAACCCTGAGGGCCCCGATGCAAGAAACCATGAAGGGCCCCCCCTGACAGGGCCCTTTCCTCGGAGCCCAGTGGCGGAACGCCAGGGCCCGGTCGCAAGTGTGTGGCTGCAAAAAGGAACCGATCTCTCCATTTCCCCCCACACTTCTCCTCCACTCCCTCCCACAGGTATTCAGAGGCTGCAGGAGGAAAACGGAGAGATTGGTTCCTCTATGCCGGTGTTTCTCAATCTCTTTACAGTCAGGGCTCCCTTGAAGGTTACCCCTAGGTGAATGAGGATGCACTGCAACCACTCCACAACTGTGTGCATTGCACACAGTTGCAGCATAGTGGTGATGCATTTAGAGGGTTAAAACAGGTGGTCAGGAGGCAACAGATTGCCTCTTTACCAGCTGTCAAATGCCTGAGCATGTATCGCTTTCAGAGGAACAGCATTTTTTTTGCTGGTACTATGAACAAGCGGGGAAAAAAAATTAGCGAGTGTACACATAGGGGGTCAGGATTAAAAGCACATACATAGAATGTGCATACACACATGTACGCACACGCACATATATAAACACATACATAATGCACACACACATACATACATATATATTGTATATATGTACACATATATACACACACATTCATGCACACACATATATAAATACACTCTCACATATTTATATATATGTATATGCACTTATATACATGCACCCAGACATATACATACACCCACATACATGAACCCATATACATGCACCCACCCACATACAAGTACACACACACACACATGCAGCCACACACATACATGCACCCACACACATGTACCCACATACATGCACCCACCCACATACATGAACCCATATACAAGAACCCACACATACATGCACCCACAAACATGTACCCACACACATGCAGCCACACACACACACACATGCAGCCACACACATGTACCCACACACATGCAGCCACACACATGTACCCACACACATGCAGCCACACCCACACACATACATGCAGCCACACACATGTACCCACACACATGCAGCCACACCATGCACCCACACACATGTACCCACACACATGTACCCACACACATGTAGCCACACACATGCAGCCACACCCACACACATACATGCACCCACACACATGCACCCACACACATGCACCCACACACATGCACCCACACACATGTACCCAAACACATGCACCCACACACATGTACCCACACACATGTACCCACACACATGTAGCCACACACATGCAGCCACACCCACACACATACATGCACCCACACACATGCACCCACACACATGTACCCACACACATGTACACACACACATGTAGCCACACACATGCACCCACACACATGTACCCACATACATGCAGAATTGCAGAAAGTCTCTTAAAAAAAACGGCAGTACCTGCTCTCTTCATGCCGGGTACTGCACTGTAGAGGGAGACAAAGAGCACAGCACACACTGCTTTCACTTTCACAGTGTAAACAGTGTGACGAGGCTCCCCGCAGCGCCGTTCGGCTAAGGAACGGAGCGCTCCATCCCTCATCCCCTCCTATTCTAGGCATTCAGGGGGCCCTTATGGGCCCCCTTCAGCATGGGGCCCGATCACCATGGCGACTCCTGCGACCTATATCCGCCCGCCCCTGCCTAGGCCCCATCCACCCCTGAGCGTTTTGTAGCTTGAAGCCTGAAACGCTGGAGGGGAAAAAATCTGTTATTTTCCATGGAGACGGTTCACATCTCCATTCCAAAACGCCTGAAGCTCAAGATCTGGAGGTATTTTTGTAGCTTGATTTGGGCGTTTTTCTACCTTTGGTGACCTTTTGACCTAGGTGAATGCAGCATCGTACTTACCTAGGCGGATGCAGCATCATACTTACCTAGGTGGATGCAGCATCATACTTGCCTAGGTGAATGCAGCATCATACTTACTTAGGTGGATGCAGCATCATACTTACCTAGGCGGATGCAGCATCATACTTACCTAGGTGGATGCAGCATCGTACTTACCTAGGCGGATGCAGCATCATACTTGCCTAGGTGGATGCAGCATCGTACTTACCTAGGTGGATGCAGCATCGTACTTACCTAGGCGGATGCAGCATCATACTTACCTAGGTGGATGCAGCATCATACTTACCTAGGTGGATGCAGCATCGTACTTACCTAGGTGGATGCAGCATCATACTTACCTAGGCGGATGCAGCATCATACTTACCTAGGCGGATGCAGCATCATACTTACCTAGGTGGATGCAGCATCATACTTACCTAGGTGGATGCAGCATCATACTTACCTAGGTGGATGCAGCATCGTACTTACCTAGGTGGATGCAGCATCGTACTTACCTAGGTGGATGCAGCATCGTACTTACCTAGGAGGATGCAGCATCATACTTACCTAGGCGGATGCAGCATCATACTTACCTAGGCGGATGCAGCATCATACTTACCTAGGCGGATGCAGCATCATACTTACCTAGGCGGATGCAGCATCATACTTACCTAGGTGGATGCAGCATCATACTTATTTAGGCGGATGCAGCATCGGTCTGATGATGCATCTGTCTCTGACTGAGAACCGAGCGATCAAACACTGCCAATCGCTCGGTTCTCAGAATTGTGAGCAGAGAGCTGGGGAATCATCTCATCACATATCCCAAAAATCGGAGGATTATTCCTCATTTCAGGACAATGGGTGGAGCCATGCAAATCCTTCCTGTATACCCCATTGGCCCAATGCACATCCAGAACCACTGACAGCTAATATTACATTTATTCCAAACTTTATTGTGGCCCTCATCAGTGCAGTGCATGGAAACCATGGCTTCTATGGAGTAAGGTTTTATGGGAAATTTTACCAATTTAGCCATTTACTTTTTCAAGGGGCTTTTATAGAGAAAGCTGCAATTAAATGGATTTGGGAGAGATTTACACCCTCGTTAATCCTCTCTTTCCTCTGAAATCTCTTTGTTTCTGTCTCTTCAGGGCTGACAGAGGATTAATGGTAAACGTTATTTTGTTTGCAGTGCTAGTAACACCCCAGGACACTCTCCAATTTAAATCAGCCTCCTAGGTAAACAGGCCCGGACAGTCTGCCACGCTGGCTGACCAGAGGAATGCCAAAGGGGGTCTGCAGGAAGTGCCTTCACACTTGCCCAGAAGGACCCTCCTGACGCCTGACCATAAATACTCAGCACCCCGGTGGCCTGGTGTGGCTAGGCTGCATGGTGACTCTGTAAGGCTCCTTAAAGCCAGCCATACACTGTATAATCTGTACAATCTCCATTTACAAAAAATGTAACTGTAGGACACATTGCAACAATCCATTTAATTTGTATAAAATCAGTTGCATAACGTAGACCAACCTTTCTCAACATTTTCAACACCGAGGAACCCTTGAAATAATTCTCCGGTCTCGGGGAACCCCGGCTAAAAATTAAAAATCTACAACTCCTGATATATTAGTGTGATGGTCATTGGGAAGAATGCTCCTTACACTTGTGGTCAATGGGAAGAATGCTCCTTACACTTGTGGTCAATGGGAAGAATGCTCCTTACACTTGTGGTCAATGGGAAGAATGCTCCTTACACTTGTGGCCATTGGGAAGAATTACCCCCTTACAGATAGCTAAAAATATCAATGGTGTCATTGGGAATTTATCTGAGAAGTAGAAATTGACCATTGCTCAAGGAACTCCTAGCAACCTCTGGAGGAACCCTGGTGGAGAAACCCTGGAGTAGATAATGGTGACTCTGAATATTGTAAACTCTGATTATATATTGTATGGTCTCCTTGAGAAGCCACCAGTGGGAAGATCACTATGCAGCATTAAAGTGAAACCCTCATCTGCTTGTATGTGCTGCTCCTTGATTTTAGGGATGAGATGAACTGCCCCGGGTTCTGTTTAGGAAACGGTTTGGCAAACGTCAAAGAGTTTTGGATGCCAAACCTGAACACCATTGAAATCCCCAAAAAGGTCCCTCATCATAAATCTATCATTAGTCATGATGCCCGCCACTCTCAGAAACAATCTGATGGACCCGGCACTCATGATGGTACTGCTCGCTGAAAGATGGCTCCCCAAAATGTCATTTCCTAGGGTAAGGGAAGGGGCATGGCAATCTCTGAGGAATCCAGGCAGTGTAAGCCAGTGTGCCCGTGATGGCTGCAGTTGCTAGGGATGCAGTAGTTGCCAGCACTCGCTGCTTCCTTAACCACTTGAATACCGGGCACTTACCCCCCTTTCCCGCCCAGACCAATTTTCAGCTTTCAGCGCTGTCGCATTTTGAATGAGAATTGTGCGGTCGTGCGGCGCTGCACTCAAACTAAATCTTTATCATTTTGTCTCCACAAATAGAGCTTTCTTTTGGTGGTATTTGATCACCTCTGCGGTTTTTATTTTTTGTGCTACAAATAAAAAAAGGCTGAAAATTTTGTGAAAAAAAAAAGTTTTTCTCGGTTTCTGTCACAAAACGTTGTAAATAAGTACATTTTCTCCATCACGGATGGGCACTGATAGGCTACACTGACGGGCAATAATGAGGCAATACTGATTGGCACTGATGAGGCGGCACTGATGATGAGGCACTTATATGCAGCACTGATAGGCGGCACTGATAAGCAGCACTGATGGGCACTGATAGGTGGCGATGATATGCAACACTGATGGGCACTGATAAGCAGCACTAGCGGGCACTCATAGGCAGCACTGATAGGCACTGATAGGTGGCACTTATGAGCACTGATAAGTGGCACTGATAGGTGGCACTGGTGGGCACTGATAGGTGGCACTGGTGGGCACTAGAGGACACTGATAGGCAGCACTGAAAGAGGGCATTGTAAGGTGTCCATTCCCTGGTGGTCTAGAGTGGCATCTGTAATTGTCACTGAGTGCTAGCCATGTTGGGAATTATGCCACTTACCTGGTGGTGTAGTGTGGGCTACCTGATCATCTCCCTGGTGGTCTAGGGTCGGCTCCCTGGTGGCCCCTGGGCAGGCTCCCTGTTGGTATAGGGTGGTGATCCGAGGGGGGGCTGCACTGATAAATACTCAGCACAGACCCCCCCCTGTCGGGAGAGCCACCGATTGGCTTTCCACTATTCGCGTCTGCAGACGTGACTAGAGGAAAAGCCGATAAACGGCCCTTCCTGTTTACATCGTGACCAATCACAGCTGATCACGGGGTAAAGAGCTTCCGATGGAAGCTTTTTACCAAGATCGGTAATGCGGTGTGTCAGACTGACCCACCTCACTACCGATTGCCGTGATGCGCACCCCCGTGGAGGAGCGATTGCGGGTTATCCTGAGGATGTCAATAGATGCCCAATTAGGATAATGAAGCCAAAGCCCGGCTGTCATTTGTCTGTTGGCTGGGCGGGAAGTGGTTATTTATCTATTTCAGGTACTTAGCGCTGTCAATTTACGCAGCAATTTACATATACAGTGTACATTCACATCAGTCCCTGCCCTCTATTTTTACTCGGCGTAACATTATCTTTCACAATATACAAAAAAATCGGGCTAACTTTACTGTTTTATTTTTTAACTCAAAAAAGTGATTTTTTTCCAAAAAATCGCGCTCGAAAGACCGCCGCACAAATACCGTGTGACAAAAAGTATTGCAACGATCGCCATTTTATTCTCTAGGGCAGTGGATCTCAACTCCGGTCCTCGGGACCCACTAACAGGCCAGGTTTGCAGGATAACTGAAATGCACCACAGGTGATATCATTTGCTGCTCAGTGATTGCAGAATTCTAGTCTGCATCTCCCCAATGTAATACTGAAAATCTGGCCTGAGGACCGGAGTTGAGAACCACTGCTCTAGGGTGTTTGAAAAAAAAAAATATATATATATATATAATGTTTGGGGGTTCTAAGTAGTTTTGTAGCAATAAAAAAATAGATTTTAACTTGTAAACAACAAGCGTAAAAAAAGGGCTTCCGGGGCTGAAGTGGTTAAAGTTCTGCAAGTTTTCATCAGCAAGGGAGCAGCGCAAAGCATTTGTTATGCGAATGCGCAATATATGTAAAGCACTGTGAAAACTGACAGCGCTGGATAAATAAATGTAATACATAGGGCGGCACAGTGGTGTAGTGGATAGCACTTTCGCCTAGCAGCAAAAGGGTCGCTGGTTCGAATCCCAACCACGACACTACCTGCCTGGAGTTTGCATGTTCTCCCTGTGCCTGCGTGGGTTTCCTCCGGGTGCTCCGGTTTCCTCCCACACTCCAAAGACATGCTGTTAGGTGAATTAGATCCTCTCTAAATTGGCCCTAGTATGTGTATGAATGTGAGTTAGGGACCTTAGATTGTAAGCTCCTTGAGGGTAGGGACTGATGTGAATGTACAATGTATATGTAAAGCGCTGCGTAAATTGACGGCGCTATATAAGTACCATAAATAAATAAATAACGAATAAAATGTCTTCACCCACCATTGTCACAACATGGCACATCCCCACCCGTTTCCCCTTGCGTTGTCCTCGCCATGCTTTTGGCTATCCATAAAATGCGGGGCGCCGTTCTCCTCCCATGCAGATGTTACCGCTGCCGCTTGCCTTTAACAAGAGCTCAGCATTTGTCTTGGCTGTAACCAGCTAACATTTTTACAATATTTTTAAACTGACATATTTGACTGACATGAAATAATAGTAACCCCGGCCCGATCTTGGAAGGAATCTGAAAAATAATGTTTTTTCTGTTAATGTTATTAAATGTAGTTAAGTAATCCGTCTGGATGCTTTCCCTGATTAAGGAAGCTCGCGTTCTGGAATGTATCAGGGAAAGCTCTTAAACAATTATTCTTTCACCTTTTTGCGATCGCTTCTGATCCTCCTGATTATACTGGCCACGGGCAGGCTTTTCTTTTTAAATAAAACTTAAGAAGGATGTACCTGCGCTGGGATATGTACAATTTAAGATAAAGGAAATGGATTTTACAAATTATTTAAAATTGCATAAGCATGTGAGACTGCTGCCCTCCAGAACTTATCCTTGTATAAAACAAGGCAAGAAATGATTATAAAAGAGTGAGGATGGAGCTGGCGCTGTCTAGACTTAATCAAGAAAATGTGCTGATGTGCTGAGAGATGTTGTATAGGTGTCCGTAAAAAGTCCGTAAAGGTCCGTATAATATGGGTGTGTGTGATAGACGAGAGTGTGACCAAAAGATATATAAAAATTGTATCAACGAAAATGCCTGGAAATGCCTGAAAAATGCCTGTGGATATGTTGTAGAGAGTCGTGTAGTCGTGTAAAAGAACTAATTCAGATCTGTCGCGGTCGAGGTAGGAGTGAGAAAATATTAGTAAAGAACGGAACAAAATATGTTCCTATTCAAGACCTCCCGTCGTCAGAGTGTACGAATACGTTAAAATTTATTAAACATTTTAGGTAAAGGAAATAGAATTTAACATGTATAGGGTCGCGTCCATGTAGGAAGAATTCAAAATAAATTTTTCTTTTCGGACGGGCACCGGTCATATTAGTCCTCCTAGTCTTCGCTAGCGTTTTTC
>BLSH010029112.1:67637-80569 GCA_018402905.1 Glandirana rugosa
AAGGATATATCATAAAAAGTGGAGTATGGGTTCAGAAATTGGAGATAAAACAGTTTAAGTCAATATCAACGTTGAGCCCTTTCGGTTTTAAACAATCTAAAATGTAAATCCACCGGGTCTCATTCTGTGAGACTGCTATCTTTTTGTTATTTCCTCTCCAGTTTTCTTTAATCCTGTCTATGCCATAAAAAGTTAGTTTACTGGGGTCCCTTTGATGCTTTTCATCAAAGTGCCTGGAAAGATTATGTTTAGGAAACCCCTTCTTTATATTTCTTACATGTTCTGCAATCCTCTTATGTAGTGGTCTAGTTGTTCTACCTACATATTGAAGGCGACATGGACATTCCAGTACATATGTTACATGCGTACTATTACAAGTAATGAGTTCTCTTATTTTGTATTCTTTATTATTGGTGTAAGATTTAAAACTCTCTTTCTTTCTTGGTTGTGTCTTGGTGGTTCTACATGGAAGACATTTGGAGCATCGATAGAAGCCTTTCATGTTTGATAGGAGTTGTACCTTTCCTGGAGGGTTAATGACATTTTGAACTAGGCAGTCCCTAAGGTTCCGGGCTCTTCTATAAATGAAGGATGAGTTTGAAATATACATAGACCTGCAGAGGTTTATCAGAAAACTAAATTTGAAAAAGCACTTTATTATGAATAAAACACCAGAGAATCAGGAGGAAGCACTCTATGAACAAACCTCTCTTAGAAACAACTCGATATTTAATCCCAAAGTACAGGGGAATGAATGTATAGGAGCATTCAAGAAAATGGTTGAGAAGGACTTCAGAGCACTTGGACAAAACAAAAAAAGAAAGGGAAATATTTGGAACACAATAAAGAAACTTGGAGAAAAGAAGGATGTGGTTATAAGACCTGCCGACAAAGGAGGAGGAATAGTAATATTAAACAAGCAAGATTATGAGAAAGAGATGGAAAATTTACTAAGTATAGAAGGTACATATAAAAAATTGAAGAAGAACCCGAAGAAAGAACTGGAGAAGAAACTCAAAACCTATGTCAAAAAAGGCAAAGAGAGAGGAATACTGAACAAAAAGGAGGCAAAGTATCTGGTCCCAGAATCTACCAAGACCCCAGTTATCTATTACCTCCCTAAAGTACACAAGAGCCTGACCACACCCCCAGGAAGACCTATAGTAAGTGGCATTCAATCGATTTTTTCCAGGTTGGGAGAATATCTAGATCAATATTTAAAACCTCTGGTAAAAGAGGGACGATCATACCTAAGAGACAGTACACATCTGATTATGGAACTGGAAAAACTAGAGAAGACAAATAACTGTATTTTGGCAACTATAGATGTAAATTCTCTCTATACGAATATCGTGCAAAAGGATGGCTTAAGAGGGGTAGAAAAGGCTCTACATAACAAATCAAATCTGAAGCAGGAACAGATCAATTATATACTTGAAGGTTTGCAACTAGCAATGAGCAACAACTATTTTTGGTATAATCGAGATTATTACATACAAGAGAAAGGAGTTGCAATGGGGGCCAGATATGCCCCGAGCGTGGCTAATCTTTTTATGGATATGTGGGAGGAGGAATATGTGTACAATGAGATGAGGTCTGAGCTGAAATACTACCGAAGGTATATAGATGATATTATTATTGTATGGGAAGGCACTACAGATACTTTACAACAATTTTTGGGACAAATGAACATCAACAGATATGGAATAAAGTTTACAGGAGACTTGAGCACAGAGGGGGTTAACTACTTGGATTTGCATATTTTTAAAACTGGAGATAAATTAGCAACCAAAACATATTTTAAAACAACAGACCGGAACGGTTACATTCCCACCTCTAGTTGCCACCACCCTAGGTGGAAACAAAATATCCCGAAAGGACAACTACTCAGGATGAGAAGGAATTGTCAGAGCATGGAAGATTTTGACATACAAGCAGGGATTCTGATACAAAGATTTGAACAAAAGGGATACCAAAGAGATGAATTAATCAAAACCAAAGAAGATATCAAGAAGATACCAAGAAGTGTAATCTTACAAGGAAAGAAAGATGAGAAGAAAAAGAGGGAAGGTATTACATTTATTACGGGGTACAACAAACAATATAAGAAAATTGAGAAAATCATTGCAAAGTATTGGCCCATTCTGAAGATGGACAAGACTATGGGGAAAATTATCCCCCGAAAACCATCCTTCATTTATAGAAGAGCCCGGAACCTTAGGGACTGCCTAGTTCAAAATGTCATTAACCCTCCAGGAAAGGTACAACTCCTATCAAACATGAAAGGCTTCTATCGATGCTCCAAATGTCTTCCATGTAGAACCACCAAGACTCAACCAAGAAAGAAAGAGAGTTTTAAATCTTACACCAATAATAAAGAATACAAAATAAGAGAACTCATTACTTGTAATAGTACGCATGTAACATATGTACTGGAATGTCCATGTCGCCTTCAATATGTAGGTAGAACAACTAGACCACTACATAAGAGGATTGCAGAACATGTAAGAAATATAAAGAAGGGGTTTCCTAAACATAATCTTTCCAGGCACTTTGATGAAAAGCATCAAAGGGACCCCAGTAAACTAACTTTTTATGGCATAGACAGGATTAAAGAAAACTGGAGAGGAAATAACAAAAAGATAGCAGTCTCACAGAATGAGACCCGGAGGATTTACATTTTAGATTGTTTAAAACCGAAAGGGCTCAACGTTGATATTGACTTAAACTGTTTTATCTCCAATTTCTGAACCCATACTCCACTTTTTATGATATATCCTTTATACATGCTCCACTTTTTATCATCTTTTATCATAACTTCACCACAATTGATAAGAATATAAATCTTCCCATGCATCTCTTTGGACTTTATGAAATTAGACCTTCTCGTCCACATCATTACCGTATAATGGAGAATATAAAATGGTAACCTTCCCGTCCACAACATATGAGTAGACGAATCAAATATCCCCTTAGACTAAGCTTTTATAAATATCTTAACATAAAGATTCACATTACTTTTTACAAAACCTTCTCATCCACATCATCTAGGTTTTATCTTTATCTCTTATGAATTCCACTTATTTTATGACTATAGACCTCCTCATCCACATTATTTATGTTTTATAATATCTTATTGAATTTTATGAATTTTACGTATATTATGGCTAAAGTCCTGCTCATTCACATCATTTATGTTTTATACTGAACAACAATTTAATATTATTTTAATCTTTACTTAATTTTTACTGGATTTTTAGGAATTTTACTTACACTATGTTAAAGGACCTTCTCATCCACATCATCTATGTTTTACACTGAATATCAGCTTGAAACTATTTATACTATTACTCTTCTCCATATTTTTACATATTTTTATATATATCTTTTACATAAAAAATTTTTTGGATTATTTTACGGATAAGGAAACTCTTTGTCAGAAGAACAATTACAACCTTTGAAATTCCCGAGCTTTTTTAATATAATTTTCATATTAAATTTTTATCATACATATAGAATGTTTTTAAGTTATACATACTAACATTTTATAAAAAAAGTTCGATATAAAACCTTGTTCTAGATAGAATGCTAAATTATCCTTCTCGACCACATCAAGTAACTTTCCGTCAAAAATATGGAGATTTGAAACCGCTGTAATATATTTTTTGCAAACTCATTATAAGAACTCTGAAAAGATGAATCTTTTACACGTTAAAGTACATAGCCTTCTCATCCACATCATGCTCTTTTTCCGATGCTTCCGCCGTGGGTTTGCCTGAGTTTTAAGATTAGTTGAAGATTGTAGTATGGAAGATATAAGTTTTGTATTCACAGATTGTAATGGGGAAGGTATATTTCCCTTTCTTTAAACCGCTATTTAATAATTTGGCATTTACATCATGTAAGAAAGAAAAAAATCCAGTCTTTTAAACGTTCCCTTTCACCTTTTTGTGATTGTTTTTTGTGATTGGCTAGTATTGATGTTTCCGCCCACTCACACTGGTATTTAAATCAAGTCTTTTTCTTCATGGTCACGGCCTCAGATGACGTCAGGTATGACGAAACGCGTAAGGCGTGACCAATAGACGCAATTGTACTGTTTGGAGAAGCTGTTTTCACGTGGAACAACGCATAAGGGTTATACAGGAAGCAGGACTATACCTTCCTCAAGCAGGCAGAGCTTGCATCCCTTTGTCCACAAACAGTGTTCGTTATTACTACTGCTGTTTTTAAACATCTTTTCTCGATTAAATTTGAATTTTAAAGAACTTACTACACTATCAGAGTACGCTCTGTTTTTTTCATATCTCCCATTTTAAATGGCAAACGGGATGGCGCCCTGAGGACTTCGAAATATAGGCACTACCGAATAGAAAGGAGGACCACAACACACCAGGAAACCGAAGACAACAAAGACCCCATTTACCACATGCGGGCTACCCCTGCAGGGGTAAGGAGACTCTGGTAAGTGAGGGCACAGGAGGGGAGCACAAGTCACTTTAAACTGAAACAGGATCAAGCACGGAAGTCACCAATTACTGTTGTAACCAAGCATCTGCGCATGTACATTCCTTGTATTGGATCAAGGATCGAGCTCATGCACCAAAACTGAAATTTATGAACAATAATTTTAAACATTGTTTGAGATTCACAGTTCTACAGATATTTTACTAAAGTTTTACGGACTTATCACGGACAATATCACATGAAATTTATGAACAATATTTTTATAGATTGTTTGAGATTCACAGTTTTACAGTTATTTTAGTTGTACGGACTTTTTCACGGACAATATCACATGAATTCACGGATCACTAATTTTTAGCTGTGGGATTATACCCACACACACTATCTGCTCTCACACTGGTTTTCTATATATTTTTAACATAGTTGCTTTTACGGACCTTTACGGACTTTTTACGGACACCTATACAACATCTCTCAGCACATCAGCACATTTTCTTGATTAAGTCTAGACAGCGCCAGCTCCATCCTCACTCTTTTATAAGGCTTTTCTTTTTGTTATTTACTCTTGTCTTTTTTTTTTTTTTTTTACATTTGTTTGTTGCTTTTTTAAAATCTTTTTTATTATTATTATTATACAGGATTTATATAGCGCCGACAGTTTGTGCATTGCTTTACAACATTAGGGCAGACAGTACAATTACAATACTTTACAATTCATTATAGGACGAATAAGAGGGCCCTGCTCGTTAGAGCTTACCAGAGGCGGCTCTCTAATTAGGCAAATTAGGCGGTCGCCTAAGGCCTCACACTCACAGGGGCCTCACAACCGCCTAATTTGACACCGACACCAGCACCGAGATAGAGAGTACTGACACCAGCACTTTAAAGCTCTTAATATATGCAATTTATAAAGCTAATTTTTTATCGCTTAAATTATTTTTCCCGTTATGGGCATGAGTAGGGACTCATGTCTAGGTTTTGCCTAAGGCCTCACAAAGCCTAGAGCCACCTCTGGAGCTTACAATCTAGGAGGGAGGGTTGAATGATACGAAAGGGCAATAACTGTGGGGGGGGAGCTGATGGAGAAAATAAAAAGTGGGGTTGTTAGGTGGAGGCAGGATAGGCTTCTCTGAAGAGAAACGTTTTTAGGGGTCTCCTAAAAGTGGATAGATTTGGAGACAGCCTGACAGATTGGGGTAGGGAATTCCAGAGGATGGGAGAGGCTCGGGGGAAGTCCCGGAGGCAAATATGGGAGGAGGTGATGAGGGAGGTGGAGAGCAGGAGGACTTGGGAGGAACGAAGAGGACGATTAGGTTGGTATTTTGAGACTAGGCTGGTGATGTAGCTGGGGGAAGAGTTGTGGATGGCTTTGTAACTTATTGTTAGTATTTTGAATTTACTTAATTGGAAGCCAGTGGAGGGATTGGCAGAGAAGGGTAGCAGACGCTGAGAGGTTTGTAAGGTGGATGAGTCCTGCAGCGGCATTCATGATGGACTGAAGGGGGGGTAGTATATTTAAAGGTAGGCCAGTGAGGAGGGAGTTGCAGTAGTCGAGGCGAGAGATGACCAGGGAGTGAATCAGGAGCTTTGTGGTTTCATTGGTTAGGAAGGGATGTATTTTAGAGATGTTGCGGAGATTGAGGCGGCAAGCCTTGGAAAGTGATTGGATGTGGGGCCAAAAGGAGAGTTCAGAGTGCAGGATAACACCAAGCACCCTGACATGTGGGGATGGGTGGATGGTGGTGCCATTGCTCTTGACAGAGAAGTCAGGGGAAGAGGCACGTGGGGGAGGAAATATTATGAGTTCAGTTTTGGACAAGTTGAGTTTGAGGAAGAGCTGTGACATCCAGGCAGATATGTCTGTTAGTAAGTTAGTGATACGTGAGGAGACTGATTGAGTGGGTTGGGGGGTGGAGAGGTAGATTTGAGTATCGTCAGCGTAGAAACGATATTGAAACCCATGGGAGGCTATCAGCCGACCCAGGGAATAGGTGTAGATTGAAAATAAGAGAGGTCCAAGAACAGAACCTTGGGGGACCCCAACAGAGATGGGAAGTGGAGAGGAGGAAGTAGAATTGTAAGTGACACTGAAGGTGCGATGGGATAGGTAGGACGAGAGCCACTGAAGATCACAGTCATGGAGACCGAGTAAAGTTTTTTGAGGAGGAAGGGGTGGTCAACTGTATCAAAGGCAGCCGAAATTGATGAAGGTGATATAATTTGCTGCTTAGTGATTGCAGTATTCCAGTCTGCTTTTCCCCAGGTAATACTTAAAATCTGACCCGTTAGTGGGTCCCGAGGACCTGAGTTGAGAACCACTGCTCTAGAGGAACTCTAGGGCTCCACGGAACCCTGGTTGAGAAACCCTGCTCTATAACTTTCACAATGGTCAAATAATATACACTGACTTGGGTTATTTTTACCAGTTATGTAGCAGTATACATTTTGGCCAAAATGTATGAAGAAAAAAATGACTAATTAGCAAAGTTTTATAACAGAAGCAAAGAAAAATGCATTTTTTTTTTTTACAGAATTTTCGGTCTTTTTTTATTTATAGTGCAAAAAATAAAAAAAACAGTGGTGATTAAATATCACCAAAAGAAAGCTCTATTTGTGTGAAAAAAGGGACAAAAATTTCATATGGGTACAGTGTTGCATGACTGAGTAATTGTCATTCAAAATGTGAGAACACTGAAAGCTGAAAATTGGTCTGGTTAGGAAGGGGGTTTAAGTGCCCAGTGGGCAAGCGGTTAATTATAATGGAAAATACGAAAAACAAAATTATCCGACTGTTTTTCGTTCCTTTCTGATTTTCGTTTTTATTTTTTGGATTTTCTGATTTTCGAATTTTTGGATTTTCATTTTCTCGAATTTTCGTTCTTTTAGAAAATGTGTTTTCGAAAAAATGTGTAAAATAGTCCTTTGTGCATTTGGAGGCTCCCGAATGAGCGAATATGCCAAATGTTGTTGAAAAACAAATTTGGAGCGAAACCAATTGCACAAGTCTAATGGGAACATTCGAAGCACCAATCTGTGGCATAATGAGATTCTTTTATTTGGGATGATCTACACCTCCTGTTACACCTAACCGGTTCCCGACCGCATAGCGACTATAAGCGGCGACAGTGTGGCTCTGTCCCGCAAATCGCCACTTATAGTCGTCTCTCACGGGCACTACGGCTAGGGGGTGAGAGTGTGCCGCCGCCGGCGCATGCTCGTGCCCGCCGCACGCTCCCTAAGCGGGGCTGCGGTTTGGGCGGACTCTATACCCGCCGGCGATAGGGTTGCCACATCATCCCTTTAATCCAGGACACATATTAATTACACAGGTTGTCCTGTGGCTGATTAACCGCTTGGTCGGCAATTGACGGCGACAGAGTGGCTCTGTAACGCAAATCGCCGTCATATGACGGCGGGCGCGATACAGAGCCACTGTGAGCGCGCGCGTGCGCTCACTGTGTCCGGGGGGGTCCAGGGAGCGGGTGCGGCGGCTTCGATTGCCAGCGAATGAGCGGAGGTCCGTGTAAGTAAACACGGACCTCCGCTCTGTGTGAGGGGGAAGGGCTGTGATCACAGCCTTCCTGTAAGTGAAGGCTGTGACCACTTCCCTTCCCCAGCTAGGCAAGTCCTCCTACAGTTAGAACACGCCCAGGGAACACAGTTAACCCTTAGCGCTCCCCCTGCAGGTTAACCCCTTCACTGCCAATGGCATTCACACAGTAATCAGTGCATTTTTATAGCACTGATCGCTGTATAAATGCCAATGGTCCCAAAAAAGTGTCAAAATGTTCCGACATGTCCGCTGAAATATCGCAGTACCGCTAAAAATCGCAGTACCGCTAAAAATCGCAGATCGCCGCCATCACCAGTAAAAAATAAAAAAAAATGAAAAACCCCAAAAATGAATTCTCATCATCCGTAAACGCGACCACTTTTGCGCAAACCAATCAATAAATGCCGATTGCGATTTTTTTTATCGCAAATATGAGGAAGAATATAAATCGGCCAAAAACGGTGAAAAAAAATGTTGTTTTTTTATATTTTTTTTTTTTGCATTTTAGCAAAAAGTAAGAAATTTGGGTTTTTTTGCAAAATTGTCGCTCTTCTTTTGTTTATAGCGGCGATCAGAAATGACGCAGAGGTGATCAAATACCACCAAAAGAAAGCTCTATTGGTGGGAAAAAAAGGACGCAAATTTCGTTTGGGTACAACGTCGCACGACCGCGCAATTGTCAGTTAAAGCGAAGCAGCGCCAAATCGCAAAAAGGGCTCCGGTCCTAAAGCTGGAAATCCTTCCGGGGCTGAAGTGGTTAAGGTGGTAATTAAACGCACTTGGTGCCTCATCTGCATTAAATTAGCCTCAGAACAACCTGAGTAATTCATATGTGTCCTGGATTAAAGGGATGATGTGGCAACCTTAGCCGGCGACCCGCGATGCCCTGTGACAGAGCCAGAATGGGGAACTGCCGATGTAAACAAGGCGGCTCCCCGTTCTGACAGGCGGCATGAACTCCTGTACTCGGGATCAGTTAGATCTCTGGTGCCCGGGGCAGCCCAGCCCCCACACAGGTAGAACACACACAGGGAACACAATTACCCCCTAGATCAACCCCTGCAGGTTAACCCCTTCACTGCCAATGACATTTATACAGTAATCAGTGGATACTTAAATTTCTGATCGCTGTATAAACGTCATTGGTCCCAAAAAAGTGTCAAAAATGTCCGACATGTCCGCCGCAATATCGCAGTCCTGATAAAAATCGCAGATCGCCGCCGTTACCCGTAAAAAAGAAAATTTGTAAAAATGGCAGAAATAAATTCTCATGGTTTGCAAACACAGCAATTTTTGAGCAAAC
Source organism: Glandirana rugosa (assembly GCA_018402905.1). Lineage (NCBI taxonomy): Eukaryota > Metazoa > Chordata > Amphibia > Anura > Ranidae > Glandirana > Glandirana rugosa. The sequence goes on from BLSH010029112.1 coordinate 76,961, forward strand.
CAATCAATAAATGCCGATTGCAATTTTTTTTTTTTTACCAAAAATATGAGGAAGAATATAAACCACTGCCCAGCCTGCTGCTTTGGTGCCTACTGCCATGCCTGCTGACCCAATGCCTGATGCCCAGCTTGATGAGTCAGTTCTTGTTGCCCAGTCTGAGTCCACTCCTGATGCCCAACCTACTGATCCAATGCCTGCTGTTCAGCCTGATGACCCGATGCCCGCTGTCCAGCCTGATGACCCGGTGCCTGCTGTCCAGCCTGATGACTCTGTGCCCACTCCTCAGCCTGATGACCCAGTGCCCGCTGACCTGGTGATGGATGTTGCACAACACATATTTGGGAGAGGACAGAGTTCTCCCTAAAGAAGTCCTTCTTCCCTTGGGGAATAAAGGGTTAACCCAGTGGTATATACTCAGGCACTTATGCCAATAAATTTTATTGAAAAAATGGGCCAAAACTAATGGAAAGAAATGTTTATTTTTATATATTTTTTTTTTGGATTTGTATTTTAGCAAAAAGTAAGAAAAATATGTTTGTTTTTTTTTTGCAAAATTGCCGGGCTTTTTTTGTTTATAGCGGTGATCAGAAATGACACAGAGGTGATCAAATACCACCAAAAGAAAGCTCTATTTGTCGGGAAAAAAGGACGCAAATTTTATTTGGGTACAACGCCGCAAGACCGCGCAATTGTCAGTTAAAGCGACGCAGTGCCGAATCGCAAAACATTGAAAACTATATCAAGCTACCAGATAGTATTGTGATGAAGCACCAACGTCCTGAGCAGTATAAGGGTAATTAAGGTGGATGCAACCATGGACTGTAATGGTACATAGAGACCGTTCCAAGAATTGGATTAAAAATAGTCAATTTTATTACAAAGTTTATAAAAACAATACCACTGGCAGTATTAGTAATGGATACATATACAAACATATTGTAAGTTTTGAAACTGCTTTTTCTGAAGAAGCAGTCCTGCTGCGAAACATGTAAAAGTGCAAGCTGGATGAACCTACTTCATGACCCCTGTTCCTTGGGTCTCCAGCTGCCAGTTTCAGATTCTGCGCCTCTGTGGCATATTTTTGTATATGTATCCACTACTAATACATGAGATACGGGTAATTAAGGTGAAGGCAACCATGGACTTTAACGGTACATAGAGACCGTTCCAAGAATTGGATTAAAAATAGTAAATTTTATTACAAAGTTCATAAAAACAATACCACTGACAGTATTAGTAATGGATACATATACAAACATATGCCACGGAGGCGCAGAACCTGAAACTGGCAGCTGGAGACCCAAGGAGCAGGGGTCATGAAGTAGGTTCATCCAGCTTGCACTTTTACATGTTTCGCAGCAGGACCGCTTCTTCAGAAAGAGCAGTTTCAGTGTCAAATGATTCTACGAAGACAAACATGATTACATAAGCATTATATTCAAATACATGTTAAGTATCCCTCCCGCCGGGGCCCCCATATATATTAGGGAAGGCCTTAGATAGGGTTATATATCGGCTCAAAAAGTACTTAGGGTATAATTTGCCATTTGGTTAGCTCATTCAAGGGAGTTTCCCAAGCGGGTCAGAGACAGGACCACTCACCTGCTATCCAAAGCTCAGACCCGGACATCAAGGCCAGATAGCAACAATATGTTTGTATATGTATCCATTACTAATACCACCAGTGGTATTGTTTTTATGAACTTTGTAATAAAATTGACTATTTTTAATCCAATTCTTGGAACGGTCTCCATGTGCCGTTAAAGTCCATGGTTGCCTTCTCCTTAATTACCCGTATCTCAAAACATGGCCTGGTCATTAAGGGAGTAAATCCTTCCGGACCTTAAGTGGTTAACCACTTGACCGCCAGAATATAATCAGCGCCCCTGAGTTTCTCTGAGCCACCAGGGGCACCACCATTTTTTTTTATTGGATATGTTTAGCAGAAAGTAAGGTTGAATATAATTTTTATTTCCACTGAGTATCGAAAAACGGAAGCAGAATATTTGTTCCAGGACTTTAAAGGTGCCAATAACAACATATGAAAAATACTTATATAACAATAAATTTTTTATTTGATACAAACGTTAAAATGTATGTAATAAAAACACAGTGCTAGGAGAAATCCCTCATCTTTTGGACTTTAGTGCATATGCGCGCGTCTGGGCGCGTTCGCCGGTGCACGCATGCGCCGGAAACGGCGCCAGGCGGCTCTATTTCAACGGAACACTCCCTGCAGCAAGTGCTGTCTGATCTACAGCGTTTAGTTTGTGTTTCCTGAGCTACCTGTACCTGATTACCTGTTCCTGTGACCCGGCCTGCCTGACGTTGATTTCCGCCTGCACCGACCCCCGGCTTACCTACGACCACTCTCCTGCCTGATCCTCTGATACTTTTGCTGCCCGCCTGTTGACGACCCTGCTTGGACCCGACTACCCATCTGCCTGCTCCTCTTGTACCGCACCGCCAGCCCGGTTCACGACCCAGCCTGTACGACCACACTACTAGTGCACAAGCTCACCAACGGACTTCCTACCAACATCGGTGACCCAGTCTGACCCTCGTGCCATCCTGCACTCCCGAGCCAGCTGTCTACCAGGGGTTCCCGAGTCAGGGTAAGGGAGGTTGCCCGCTGCATAAGCCAGACTCTTCCACCAGGTACGTGACACACAGTGATTGACTTATTTCAATTGAAAGTATGCTATTGTATTTATATACTGTACTATATTGTTAAAGTTTTCATTTATGATGTATGTTTCTTACAAACTTGTTCCTTACAAATCTTCTATACTTTCTTGTTATAGTACTCTCGTACTCGGTACAGTCCCCATGAGTCTCCTGCAGAAGCCCCATCCAGGACGAAACATGTTGAGCAGGGACAACTGAGCGTACATTAAGTGATTCTTTGCTTGTTTTTATTACATAAATGTTAACGTTTGTATCAAATAAAAAAGTTATTGTCATATAAGTATTTTTCATATGTTGTTATTGGCACCTTTAAAGTCCTGGAACGGATATTCTGCTTCCGTTTTTCGATACTCAGTGGTCATTTATTATGGATGTGGTGCCTATCTGGCTCCCCATCAGCCTCCAATCCTCTGTTCTCTTTATCATTTTTATTTGTTTTCAAGTAATTGTCAAAATCATGCAATTTCAAGTAGCTCTGTATGTCTAGTGCAGGGTTTCGCAAACAGGGTTCTGTGGAACCCTAGGGTTCCTCCAGAGGTTGCTAGAGGTTCCTTGAGCAATGAGGAATTTCTGCCTCTCGGATAACTGTTAGTAACATGCTCGTCAGTGATGAATGGTATAAACAAATGTGAGGGGGTGATCCATATCTCTATTGGACAAAAGGATCTGAGGATATAGAGATCCTCTACTCTTTTGTTAGGATGACCAGGTTGAGTTCATCTAGCTCTGTATGTCTAGTGCAGGGTTTCTCAACCAGGGTTCCTCCAGAGGTTGCTAGAGGTTCCTTGAGCAATGAGGAATTTCTGCCTCTCGGATAACTGTTAGTAACATGCTCGTCAGTGATGAATGGTATAAACAAATGTGAGGGGGAGTGTAAACAAATATGGTAAGTAGTGACTGCTCGTACAATGATTGTCAATA
>BLSH010029112.1:123061-135648 GCA_018402905.1 Glandirana rugosa
AGCAATTACTTTACGAATAATGAACACGGAGCGTCGCTGTCTTGTGTTTGACGTCGGAGAAAAACAACCACATTTCCTTTCATTTAGGCTGCAGTTTGTGTTCTGTCGCTGCGAGGCACAAGTAATAAGCATTTCATTAACGATTTTTCCTGTATGAATAAAAAAAAAAATCCAACGTCTTGTTCAGAACATAAAGCGAGCATTATAAACGGATGATGCTGATTTATGTTCCGTGATGCCGGATGTAGATGGGACTTGTCAGGACAGGATGTGGTAAGGACTGTGTGTGAAAGTCCTACTCATAAGATAACATAAGATAGATAGTGAACATTAGATAGATGGATAGATAGATAGATAGATTCATAGATAGATATGGGATAGATAGATAGATAGATAGATAGATAGATAGATTCATAGATAGATATGGGATAGATAGATAGATAGATTCATAGATAGATATGGGATAGATAGATAGATAGATAGAGAGAGAGAGAGAGAGAGAGAGAAATAGATAGAAATAGATAGATAGATAGATAGAGAACATTAGATAGATATACATATAGATAGGCAAATACAAACTGTTGTAATTCCTACACCATTCACCTGATTTGGATGTAAATACCCTCAAATTAAAGCTGAAAATCTGCAGCATATCCATTGTGGTGGTGTATAGTGCCAAAAAGATTAGAATTGTGTTGATGTCCCAATATTTATCGGCCTGTCTGTAGATAGATAGATATGGCATAGATAGATAGATATGGGATAGATAGATAGATAGGTAGATAGATATGGGATAGATAGATAGATAGATAGATAGATAGATAGATAGATAGATAGATAGATAGATATGGGTTAGATAGATAGATAGATAGATAGATAGATAGATAGATAGATAGATAGATAGATATGGGTTAGATAGATAGATATGGGTTAGATAGATAGATATGGGTTAGATAGATAGATAGATAGATAGATAGATAGATAGATAGATAGATAGATAGATAGATAGAAAGATATGGGATATATAGATATGGGATAGGTAGATATGGGATATATAGATACGGGATAGATAGATAGATAGATAGATAGATAGATAGATAGATAGATAGATAGATAGATAGATAGATATGGGATATATAGATATGGGATAGATAGATAGATAGATAGATATGGGATAGATAGATAGATAGATAGAAAGATATGGGATAGATAGATAGATATGGGATAGATAGATAGATAGATAGATAGGTAGATATGGGATAGATAGATAGATAGATAGATAGATAGATAGATAGATAGATAGATATGGGATATATAGATATGGGATAGATAGATAGATAGATAGATAGATAGATAGATAGATAGATAGATAGATAGGTAGATAGATAGATATGGGATATATAGATATGGGATAGGTAGATAGATAAATAGATAGATAGATAGATATGGGATAGATAGATAGATAGATAGATAGATAGATAGATAGATAGATAGATAGATAGATAGATAGATAGATATGGGATAGATAGATATGGGATAGATAGATAGATAAATAGATAGATAGATAGATAAATAGATAGATAGATAGATAGATATGGGATAGATAGATAGATAGATAGATAGATAGATAGATAGATAGATAGATAAATAGATAGATAGATATGGGATAGATAGATAGATAGATAGATAGATAGATAGATAGATAGATATGGGATAGATAGATATGAGATAGATAGATAGATAGATAGATAGATAGACACTGAAAGGATTAATGGGTGGATACATAGAAAGATTAGATAGATATTAGATGTATAGATAGATGGATGAATATAGAAATATTGAATAGACGGAATTATAGATAGATTGGTCGGATATTATGATTATTATTATACAGGATTTATATAGCGCCAAGTTTGCTCAATGCTTTACATGAGGGGCAGACAGTACAATTACAATACAATTCAATGCCGGAGGAATCAGAGGGCCCTGCTCATTAGAGCTTACAATCTAAAAGGAAGGGTCAAGTGATACAAAAGGTAAAAGCTCTGAGGGATGGGCTGATGGAAAAGATAAAAGTTCAGTTGTTAGGTGGAGGCAAGGTAGGTTTTTCTGAAGAGAAGTGTTTTCAGGGATTGCCTAAAAGTGGATAGAGTAGGAGATAGTCGGGCAGATTGGGGCAGGGAGGTTCCATAGGATGGGAGAGGCTCGGGAGAAGTCTTGGAGGCAAGCACGGGAGGAGGTGACAAGGGAACTAGAGAGCAGAAGATCTTGCTAGCAGGGCCGGACTGGGGATAAAAACCAGCCCTGGAAATCGTTTCATACCAGCCCCATAGCATTATTATACCAACAGCATAACGCCATTATTTTATTGTTCATAAAAGGGAAACCCATGCATTTGAAAGCACATTTGAAGAGTGTATAATATATAGATAAGACAGATATGAAAGCACATAGGGCTTTATATATATGAGCAAATTCCGGTTTAAAGTGGAGCAATCATCAAGGGGGACACCAGGAACTCTGGGAATGTGAGGGGGACTCTGGTGACCAGAGACCACCTTCCGCAGAAAGAATAAAGAATACACTAAGGTAAGGGGGGGGGGGGATTACTGATATACAGTAAGGGGGATCACCTTTATTACATTATTGTATTCACGCCCCCCTTACAACACTGAACCCCCTTGCCTTGTAAGCGGTTTGTAAGGTGAATGAGCCTGGCAGCATTATTCATGATGGACTGAAGGGGGGATAGCCTATTTAGGCCAATGAGGAAGGAGTTGCAGTAGTCGAGGGGAGAGATAACCAGGGAGTGAACTAGGAGCATTGTGGTGCCATTGGTTAGGAAGTGGTGTACCTTGGAGATGTTGCGGAGGCTGAGGCATCCAAAGCTTGGACAGTGGCTACACCTAGAACCTTGGCATGCAGGGGCTGGTTGAGAGTTTTGTCATTGATCTTGACAGAGAAGTCAGGGGTAGAGGCACATGGCTGAGGAAATATTATGAGCTCAGTCTTGGATAGATTGAGTTTGAGGAAGTGCTGTGACATTCAGACTTGTATATTTGTTAGTAAAGCAGTGATAGGCGAGGAGACTGATGGGGTGAGCTGAGGGGTAGAGAGATAGATTTGGGTGTCATCAGCATAGAAATGGTATTGAAAGCCATGGGAAGACTATCAGCTGACCCAGGGTGGAAGTATAGATGGAGAATAGGAGGGGTCCAAGAACAGAACCTTGGGGGACCGCGATGGAAAAAGGAAGAGATGGGGGAGGAGGTAGAATTGTAATTGACACTGAAGGTGCAGTGGGGTAGCTGGGTTGTGAACTAATGAAGAGTACAGTCACTGAGACCAAAGGATTAGAGGTTTGTTTTGAGGAGGGGGTGGCCCACTCTGTCAAAGGCAGCAGAGAGGTCCAGGAGTAGGAGTACAGAATAGTGTCCATTGGTTTTAGCCGTTAGCAGACCATTTGTGAGTGTTAGGATAACAGCTCCTGGGGAGAGCAGATATAGTGACTGCAGGCCCTGGGGAGAGCAGATATAGTGACTGCAGGCTCCTGGGGAGATCAGATATAGTGACTGCAGGCTTCTGGGGAGAGCAGATATAGTGGCTGCAGGCTCCTGGGGAGATCAGATATAGTGACTGCAGGCTTCTGGGGAGACCAGATATAGTGACTGCAGGCTCCTGGGGAGATCAGATATAGTGGGGAGAGCAGATATAGTGACTGCAGGTTCCTGGGGAGAGCAGATATAGTGACTGCAGGCTTCTGGGGAGACCAGATATAGTGACTGCAGGCTCCTGGGGAGATCAGATATAGTGACTGCAGGCTCCTGGGAGACCAGATATAGTGACTGCAGGCTTCTGGGGACACCAGATATAGTGACTGCAGGCTCCTGGGAGACCAGATATAGTGACTGCAGGCTTCTGGGGAGACCAGATATAGTGACTGCAGGCTCCTGGGAGACCAGATATAGTGACTGCAGGCTCCTGGAAGACTAGATATAGTGACTGCAGGCTTCTGGGGAGACCAGATACAGTGACTGCAGGCTTCTGGGGAGACCAGATACAGTGACTGCATGCTTCTGGGGAGACCAGATATAGTGACTGCAGGCTCCTGGGGAGATCAGATATAGTGACTGCAGGGTCCTGGGGAGAGCAGATATAGTGACTGCAGGCTCCTGGGGAGAGCAGATATAGTGACTGCAGGTTCCTGGGGAGAGTAGATATAGTAACTGCAGGGTCCTGGGGAGAGTAGATATAGTGACTGCAGGTTCCTGGGGAGAGCAGATATAGTGACTGCAGGCTCCTGGGGAGATCAGATATAGTGACTGCAGGGTCCTGGGGAGAGCAGATATAGTGAATGCAGGCTCCTGGGGAGAGCAGACATAGTGACTGCAGACTCCTGGAGAGAGCAGATATAGTGACTGCAGGCTCCTGGGGAGAGCAGATATAGGGACTGCAGACTCCTGGAGAGAGCAGATATAGTGACTGCAGGCTCCTGGGGAGAGCAGATATAGTGACTGCAGGCTCGTGGGGAGGGCAGATATAGTGACTGCAGGCTCCTGGGGAGAGCAGATATAGTGACTGCAGGCTCCTGGAGAGAGCAGATATAGTGACTGCAGGGTCCTGGGGAGAGCAGATATAGTGACTGCAGGCTCCTGGATTTAGTAACACTTTAATGTTGGCCCTTTCACCCTTGTATTGGCCAATCACTGACACCAGTCCATGCAGTTCAACCTGTGTGGGTATGTCAATAATAAATCCCATATCCCTGTATGCTGCGATCGTTAAGATGCCCATCTAATAGTTTTAATACGATAATAGCTTTAATCCACGTGCAATCGATAAGCCTACAAAGGCCTAATTTACAGCATCGTACCCGGTAACCCCAGCTCTTTGAAACACTCTTAAATAAAGGAGTCTGGGTGCTGCATCCCTAGGCATGGGCCCGTGCCGACCGCCCACGCACCGCCCAGGTCATACAGGCATTAAAAATGCCATACAAATCACTCTGCGATCAGGGCCATGCACTCTACTGGGATGCACAGGGAGAAGAGGTTAATGATGTTTAGAAAGAAGAGAGAGAAGACTCTTAGCCCCAGGGCTTAATTAGTAATAAGATCCAGAATAAGGAAGTGTGACTAAGCGCGGGACGTTTAATAAACACGCAGCCCCTTCTCTCCGTGTTTACATTATCCCAGCAATGGCTGCTCCGCTCCTCTGTGACACCCCCCCATCCCGACACATCTACGCCACTTTACCCCGAGAAAAGCTAATCCTTCATTAATGTTGTTTTAATAGAAGTGCTCAATAGTTTAGTAAATGTCTAAATGACAGATTGACAGATGCGGCTTTTTACGCGATAATCCTGGCTTCAGGCAGCGATCGGCTGGTGCATGCAGCGCGGGGCTCTGTCTGTCCCCAGGAATTCCGGGACACCGTCCTAATGCTGCTTCTATTGTCACCCGCTGGAGGAAAGTCTGCAACCTCCTCCAATACAAATTAATATCACTATACATTGTTACAGGCGCAGTTCTGTTACTGTATATGAGCTAAAACACCTAAACCAGGGGGTCAGCAACCTTTTCCCACTTAAGGGCCGGATTCAATGCATGGAGGGCCGCATTCACCTGCTAATAAATGAAGATAATAATAATCCTAACGTAGTAATAATAACAGTACAGCTTTATTTTTATTTAAGGTGCTTCACTAATAGAAAGCCAGTTCACCCTGAGGGAGGATATGGCTGGGGATTCAGATTTTTCTGCCCCCTCCCCCATCCTGGCACCCAAGGGTGGCTGACGCCAGTCCTGCCAGTTAGCATGGTCTAGAGATGGAGTTCCTGTGCCTAGGGGAGATGGGGGTGCCATCCCTAGGGGAGATGGGGATCCCGCCACCAAGGGTGATGGGGTCCCTAATAGGGCCCCCCCCTATTGCAGTGTCCCCCTTCACATAACTCCACAGTGTTCCCCCCCCATAGCAGCAAGTTTCCTGTGCCCCCCCCAAAGCAATGTCCTTTGTCCCCTGCACCCCCCCCCCCACTGTAGTGCCCTCTGCCCCCCATAGTGTCCTCTGTCCCCTGCACCCCACCCTACTGTAGTGCCCTCTGCCCCCAAAATGTTCTCTGTCCTCTGCCCCCACAGTGCCCTCTGCCCCCACAGTGCCCTCTGCCCCCACAGTGCCCTCTGCCCTCATAGTGCCCTCTGCCCCCACAGTGTCCCCTGCACCCCACGGACACACAATCACACATTGTGTAGGTAGAACTCTCCTACCCTACACAGGTGTAGAGCAGAGTAGAGCCAGCTTAAAGCGGAGTTCCATCCAAAAGTGGAACTTCCGCTGGTCGGATTCCTCCCCCCCTCAGGTGTCATATTTGCCACCTTTCGTGGGGGAAGAGGACACCTGTCTGTGATCCATCTGTGACGGGTGTCCTTTTCCACACATCTGGGAGCCCAGGGCCATGGCCACCAGCAGCCGGGCTCCCTCCTCCTCCCTCTCCTCCTCCGCCGCCGCCTATGAGAAAAAGCGCAATGGCGGCTCGCGCATGCGCAGTAGGGGCCCGGCCGTGAGGCCGAACGGCTACATGTTCGGGTTCCCTCACCCCCAATTGCGGAGGCAGCACTCGCTGGACTTTAGGTGTCCTAAAGTTAAAAATCAGCAGCTACTGTGTGTTTTAAAGGAACGGCAGCAGGCGACGGACCTCTGCTTTAAATACAAATACAGCTCAATACATCTGTTTGCAGAAAACTCAGAGGATAACTTCTTGTCTGAGGCACTGAGCCCAATGGACAGCTTGGAGCCTTGGACCAATGGTAAAGCACCATTGGCCCAAGCTGTCCAATAAATATGCTGCAGTAGAGGCTGTCCTCTCACTGCAGTGTCATAGAAGGGGGCGTGTCTAAAAGACAAATACTCCCTTCCAGCCCAGCCCTCCTAACAACAAGGAAAAAGCATGGGTTTACGTGTTTAAGATTTACCCATAATCCCATCTTTTTCTCACACAGTTAGGAGGGAGAACCGTCTGCTGCTGAAAGGGTACTTTTCTAACCCAGCTAAATCATATATTATTATGCTATATGTTATAACATAATCATTTATTATTTATCTATTTACTGTGACATTTACTGGTTGGAAGTTATAACTTCAAACTGCAGTAATTTGTCAGTTAAGCCACCTACAGTTATTTAAAATATAGTAATTTACCTTAACCACTTCAATACCGGGCACTTAGAACACTTCCCGCCCAGACCAATTTTCAGCTTTCAGTGCTGTTGCGCTTTGAATGAGAATTGCGCGGTCATGCGACGCTGCACCCAAACAAAAATTTTTATCATTTTGTTCCCACAAATAGAGATTTCTTTTGGTGGTATTTGATCACCTCTGCGGTTTTTATTTTTTGTGCTACAAATAAAAAAAAGACCGAAAATTTTGAAAAAAAAATGTCTTTGTTTCTGTCACAAAACTTTGTATAAGTACATTTTCTCCTTCACTGACGGGCACTGATGTGGCTACACTGATGGGCACTGATGAGGCTACACTGACGGGCACTGATGAAGCAGTACAGATTGGCACTGATGAGGTTACACTGATAAAGTTGCACTGATGACGGGGCACATATATGCAGCACTGATAGGGCGGCACTGATGAGGGGGCATATATATGCAGCACTGATGGGCACTGATAGGCGGCACTGATGAGCAACACTGATGGTCACTGATAGGTGGCACTGGTGGGCACTCATAGGTGGCACTGCTGGGCACTGATAGCTGGCACAGGTGGGCACTGATAGGCACTGGCACATGGCACTGGTGGGCACTGATGCATATAGCACTGTTAGGGATGGCACTGGCAGGCATCATATATGGGCACAGTGCCATCCCTACAGTGCACTGTATTGCCCTTCCCTGGTGGTCTAGTGGGGGCTCCCTGGTGGTCCTGGGTGGTCTCCATATTGTCTCCCTGGTGGTCCTGGGCGGCCTCCTCATGGTGTCCCGGACTCCCGGGGGGGCTCCCTGGTGGTCCAGTGGGGTGATCCTGAGGAGGGCTGTGCCGATCGGCTCTCCACTGCTCAGGTCTGCAGACCTGAGCAGAGGAAAAGCTGATAAACGGCTCTTCCTATTTACACTGTGATCAGCCGTGATTGGTTTGAAGCCTTTTACCTCTGTCGGTCAGACTGACCCACGGCACCACCGATCGCCACGATGCACGCCCCCCGCGGGCGCGCGATCGCGGCTTATCCTGATCACGTCAATAGACATCCGGTCAGGATAATGAACCCCCCCGCCCCGCCATCATTTGTTAATAGGCCGGGCAGGAAGTGGTTAAAAACAATCTATAATAATTATTTGTATATTACCTATGGTAATTAACCCCTTACCACCCAGGCCAATTCTGATACTTCTCTCCTACATGTAAAAATATTCTTTTTTTTTTTTTTTGCTAGAGAATTACTCAGAACCCCCAAACATTATATATATATATTTTTAGCAGACACCCTGGGGAATAAAATGGTGGTCATTGCAACTTTTTATTTTATTATTATTATAAAGGATTTATATAGTTACATAGTTAGCCAGGTTGAAAAAAGTCTATCTAGTTCAACCAATAAAAAAAAAAAAAATATATATATATATATAAAAATATAGCGCCAACTGTTTATGCAATGCTTTACAACTTGAGGGTAGACAGTAAAAATACAATACACTTAAATACAGTAGGAATCTGTGGCCTGCATTTTACAAGGTATTTGCGCAGCAATTTTTTATATTTTTTTTTGGAAAAAAAACGATTCAGAAAAAAAAAGTTAGCCCGATTTTTTTGTATAATGTGAAAGATGATGTTACGGCGAGTAAATAGATACCTAACATGTCAGGCTTTAATATTGCGCACGCTCGTGGAATGGCGCCAAACTTCAGTACTTAAAAATCTCCATAGGTGATGCTTTTTAAAGGATATATGATTAGAGTTACAGAGGGGGTCTAGTGCTAGAATTATTGCTCTCGCTCTGACGTTCGTGGCGTACGTAACCTGTGTGTATCTGGCTCTGATACTAGCCAGTGCCTCACCAGCAGCCACTGACCTCACTGCACGTCCCTGATATATATATATATATATATATATATATATAGGGTTGCCACCTGTCCAGGATTCACCCGGACAGTTTGGGTTTTGAATCATGTGATTCAAGCGCCTGAAACCCGGACACATTATTCAGACTGGTCTATGGCTTCCCAGCAGGTTTGTAGGCTGCTGTTGTCTAAGCCGAGAATGTCTGTTACACTCTCTCTCACACTTAGGGTTGCCACCTCATCCCTTTAAATCCGAACACATACTAATTACACAGGTTGTTCTATGGCTGAATAAGGTGGTAATTAAACTCACTTGGTGCCTATGCACTAAATTAGCCTCAGAACAACCTGTGTAATTCATATGTGTTCGGGTTTAAAGGGATGAGGTGGCAACCCTACTCACACTGCCCAAAGCCAGCACTAACCTAACAATCCCCCCCCCCCACACACACACACAGGTGGGAGAGGAGAGAGGGCTTGATCTGCTCCTCTTCCTCCTGCCCCTAACCCTCTGTGTTTGCCCACACTCTTATTCCTGGCGCTGTGTCTCAGAAAATGAAAGTGGGGGGCAGGAAATTTGAAGCCTAGCAGTCGCAGATACATCTGGATGATAGGTGCTGACTGCCAAGGGGTGAGTGAGCTCACCATCCATCCTTGTCTCTCCCCTTCTCTCTCCTGCCTCTGAGTGAGTACACTAAGGTAAATTGGGGTTCTCAGAGCACCCCTTACATCAGATCAGAGTTCCCCTTTACACCAGAGGCTGCAGTCTTCCCCCTTACATCAGAGTCCTCTCTGTAAATCAGAGTTCTCAGTGTTCCTCCTTAAATCAGGGTTCCCAGAGCATCCCTTATGTTAAAGTCCCCAGAGTTCTCCCTTACATGAGAGTCTGCAGAGTCCCCCCTTACAGTGAAAGGGAACTCTGCGAGTTCAGATACAAAGGGGGACTCTGCGGATTCAGCTATAAAAGGGGCACTCTGTGGAGTCTGATATAAAGGAGGACTGTTGTGATTGACTTTATATGATTAGGAATGTTATTTAATTTAAAAATATACGTATAGTTTATACTATAAAAATAAAATAGCTGCCTGCCTTTTAAGTGTTCGGGTTTTGACTTGAAGAAAAGGTGGCAACCCTAAGTATATATTCTGTCTCTGCAGTCCTCTCTCCGACTCTCTTAGTATTCGTGGTCCTCTCCCTTGCCTAAAAACTGTAGAGGGTTATCTTATGTGCTGAGCTGTGGTAACTTTCGAATATGGTGAGATACAGTTGTACACCCGTGCTTTTTATTGTTGTACAAAACCCTTAGGATCATCTTTGTACATTGCTTTGAATTAAATAAAATCTTTATAGAAAAAAAAAATAAAAAATGAAAACCAGTATTCCAAGTTTAAAAGAAAGAATTCTGAGACTAACCACTCCAGCTCCGGAAGGATTTACCCCCCCCCCCTCCTGACCAGGCCATTTTTTGCGATTTGGTACTGCGTTACTTTAACTTTCAATTGCGCAGTCGTGCAACGTTGTACCCAAATAAAATAGACGTCCTTTTTTTCGCACAACTTCAGCTTTCTTTTGGTGGTATTTGATCACCTCTGCGGTTTTTATTTTTTGCGCTGTAAACAAAAAAAAAAAGAGCGACAATTTTGTAAAAAAAAAACCAATATGGTTTACCTTCTGCTATAAAACATACCCAATAAAACATTTTTAAGAATCGAATTTCTTCATCAGTTTAGCCCAATATGTATTCTGCTACATGTTTTTGGTAAAAAATAAAAATCCCAATAAGCGTATATTGATTCCCTTGCGCAAAAGTTTGCACCTACAAACTATGGGATATTTTTATGGCATTTTTATATATTTTATTTTTTTTTACTAGTAATGGTGGGGATCAGCAATTTTTGCACAAGTATGCACCTTTATGGGTTAGCCTACATTCCTAAACAGCACTAGTAATTTTTGCACTGGTTTACAGCATATGCACTTTATATATTCCGCTAAGGGGCTCATTACGTCCCTATACCACATGTTTAAACACTAGGTAGAGCGCGGTGATCCATTTATGCTATTGCACATAGGTATACCACCTTCACACACGCAGCTCCTGTCTATATTTCACCTACTAGTGCATACATATTTTATATTATTTTCTGTTGCGCTGGTTCCCCTCCCCCTTTTTTCTAGGGTGGTATATAGACAGGCTAGGGTAGTATATGGACAGGCTAGGGTAGTATATAGACAGGCTAGGGGAGTATAGGGGTGGGCTAAGGTAGTATATGGACAGGCTAGGGTAGTATATATACAGGCTAGGGTATTGGACAGACAGGCTAGGGTAGTATATAGACAGGCTAGGGTAGTATATAGACAGGCTAGGGTAGTATATAGACAGGCTAGGGTAGTATATGGACAGGCTAGGGTAGTATATAGACAGGTTAGGGTAGTGTATAGACAGGTTAGGGTAGTATATGGACAGGCTAGGGTAGTATATAGACAGGTTAGGGTAGTATATGGACAGGTTAGGGTAGTATATGGACAGGCTAGGGTAGTATATAGATAGGTTAGGGTAGTATATGGACAGTTATAGGTGTGGGCAGGTGACATTTGTTTGTACTGTTGATATATTGGTGAGGCAACACACTGACACCTTAGCCGCCATTGCGCAATGTGCTGGGTGCCCAGTGTGTTCCTGTACCTTTAAGGAGGGGTGGGCTCCTCCAGTCACCTGCCTTACATCTATCCATTAAATGCATGTGCTTCCACTGCGGAGACTCTTATACAGAGATAGGTTCTGCAGTATACAGGGTGCCTTGCCACCTGCCTGCAGCTTACACAGCATGCATTTGCAAATGTGTGTAACCAAACCCCTGTTTTTAACAATACTGTTAGACAGGTTAATTTGGTTGGTCCCAAGCTGGTCAGAAAGTTGAGCTTGGAAATCTTTTGGTTTTTGTTTGACATGCGTCTCCCAGTGCTCCTTACTGTTAAGGCCAGTTATAGGTGGGGGCAGGTGACATTCGTTTGTAGTTTAGGACCGGCTAGGTCAGTATAGGGGCAGGCTGGGGTAGTATATAGACAGGCTAGGGTAATATAGGGACAGGCTAGGGTAGTATATAGACAGGCTAGGTCAGTATAGGGACAGGCTGGGGTAGTATATGGGCAGGCTAGGGTAGTATATAGACAGGCTAGGGTAGTATATGGTCAGGCTAGGGTAATATAGGGCGGGCTAGGGTAGTATATAGACAGGCTAGGGTAATATAGGGACAGGCTAGGGTAGTATATAGACAGGCTAGGTCAGTATAGGGACAGGCTGGGGTAGTATATGGGCAGGCTAGGGTAGTATATAGACAGGCTAGGGTAGTATATGGTCAGGCTAGGGTAATATAGGGCGGGCTAGGGTAGTATATAGACAGGCTAGGGTAATATAGGTATGATGGGGTCGGACAGGGATATGACTGGATCGGACAGATATATGATGGGATCGGACAGGGATATAATGGGATCGGACAGATATATGATGGGATCGGGCGGGAT
>BLSH010029112.1:142256-153000 GCA_018402905.1 Glandirana rugosa
GGTAGTGTATCCTCCAGTCAATCGACGTCGAGTTCTTGGTGTATCGGTGGAGACCTCCTTGGGATCCCAAGGTACCTTGGACCAACTCTTACCGACCCAAACCTCAAACAGAAGACTATGGGCAACCGATACGCACGAAACATCCTCTTCATATACCATGCCAGTTAAACACGGCCAACTTCCTTTCCAATTTGGGGGCAAGGGTATGAGCTTATATTCTACCCCTTCTTAGATCCAGAACTAATTCTTCTTACCGCATCCGTCTTGGTCCTATACCAGTAAATCTCGGGTCCCGTTTGTACGGTTTGACGAGGGGGGTTCTACATACTCGTAATACTGGGGGGGGGGGCAAAGCTTTCTGCTGGGAGGGAGAATTTGTACTGGGAGGAGGCAGAACTTAGGGGGTAATCATACAGATTAGTGCTCAATATTTTTTTCGGGTGGGGAATTTTGCTGACACATAATGCTCATACATCTTGGGGGGAGCAGTTTGGCATGTTTGCCCTGGGCTCTAAATGACCATATCCTGGTTCTGCCTACGCCATTCTTCTTAATCAAGACCTAGATTCTTCCCCATCTTATATTCGAGTATGGGAACGGGGGTTTAACCTTTCCTTCAACCGGCACAAATTGACCGTACCATATACTTCTCCTACAAAGCACGCATAGCCAACGGGTATCAGAAGACAAACTCCAAACCCAGCCATTCTCAACCAGGTTCCATGGAACCCTAGGGTTCCTCCAGAGGTGGCTATGTGGTTCTTGAGCTGCAGCTAACTGACCTCCTATGTGATGGTGCCAGCATAATTCCAGGGCCAATGCCACTTGGCAGGGCAAAAAGCATGGCTGGAAGGGTGGCATTCTGATCATCACTGTAAGGGAAGCATTCTTCCTACTGACCACCACCAATGTAAGGGGCATCTTCACACCAATAACCACCAATGGACTAATCTTCGTAGGGTTTCCCGGAGACCTGAAAATTATTGCAAGGGTTCCTTTTGAAATT
Organism: Glandirana rugosa; assembly: GCA_018402905.1. Lineage (NCBI taxonomy): Eukaryota > Metazoa > Chordata > Amphibia > Anura > Ranidae > Glandirana > Glandirana rugosa. The sequence continues at coordinate 143,263 of BLSH010029112.1, forward strand.
CCCAACCCATTGCTATAGAACACCTACAACTTAGCACAATTTTTTTCCAGTGGTTCCCAGTGTCTCTTGGAGATGCCAAGAAGATGAAGGAACATTTTCTGGCCATGCCCCAAACTCAATCCCTTCTGGTCCTCCGTTACCCAGGTTATTAACAAGCTGACCGGACTCTCCCTCTACAATGAACCCTTAGCACTTCTTTTTCACCTCGCTCCCTTATCCAGAAAGGCTCATAAATCCTCCTTATTTTTCAATTTATTTAAAGCAATGGATGGATGAAGTCCAGCATTATGGAAGAGCTCTTCATCCCCAGCAAAAGTGCAGCGGTTCCTTTGAATGAATGAAATCATGACTATGGAGGACTTTATATCCTCATTGAAACATCAGGAGGAACAGTCCTGGTTCTACTGCATCGAATACAAACCCTTCCCTGAGCATGAACCACACCTACCATCTTGTAGATCTCCCATATAGCCATGGACACTCTGGACACTTGGCTTTACTAACAAGCTCAGCCTCCCCTCCAATTTCAATATACTAATCCCAGCATGGGGCATTGGGTATCCCACCCCCCAGCTCTCTTCCCTTTACCCACCCTCTAGACCCTTCCCCATACCTACCGCCTCTGGTCCACCTCAATCCTCGTCCTTCCTCATTCTTTCTTCTACCACTCCTGGATTCATGTGTAGAAAAATGTGAAATGCTCAGACTGCATACGGAATGTGTTATGAATGTTCATTTCTTATATTGTTGTATTAATAGTGTCAATCGTGTCCTTTCAATTTCAACACAGATCTGCAAGTCCTCACATAAATAGAGCCTGAGGCTCTAATTGGCTTCAAAAAGGGTGGGCTCAGGGCACAGAGCACTGCGCTCAAGCCCACCCAGTTGTGTGACCTTAGCGAATAAATATTCGCCAATGTCTTCCTGATTCTCCTCCCGGCCAATCAGGTCTCAGGACACGCTTCCTGTTCGGGCCGGGGGGTGAAGCGATGGCCCGGGCTCTTCCCTCGGCGGCTCCCCCTCTGCTTCCATCTTCCAGGAGCCCTACCCCAGAACCAGCACCAACACCACCACCTCGTCATCGTTCCTCCCACGGTAAAGTCAAGGATTTCCGCCTTCCTGTCCGACCCATCTGGGGATTTTGGGGGGGGGGTAGTGGAAGTGAGGGGGCTATATTTGTTTGCCAAAAAATATTGAGCACCTACCGGAACTGCAGGAATGGGATATAGGAGAATTCTGGGAACTGATTGGAGGAAAGGGGAGCTCCCTCCCCTGTCTCCTTTTAATCTCTTGGTGTCAGAAAAACTTGTCAAAAGCGACTCAAGGAACAAAGCAGCAGATGGAAATGACCCTTATTGCTCTTAATTGAGACAAGTACACACCACAGAGGGATATGCTTTGTTCATATTTCATATCTGAGGTTTACAACCACTATAACCACTTGCCGACCGTCAACCGCAGGTTGACGACGACAAAGTGGCTTGATATCGCAAACCGCCGTCATACGACGGCGGCTGCGAGATTGCGCACTGTGAGCGTGCGCGCGCAACCGGAGGCGCGCCCGCACGCTCACTGTGTTCGGGGGGGGGGGGCCAGGGAGCGGGTGCGGCAGACTCAATCGCCGCCGGCTACCTGGATGCCCCCCTGCACTGAAAGAACGGAGGTCGGTGTATGTAAACACGGATCTCCGTTCTGTGAGAGGGGGAAGGGCTGTGATCACAGGCTTCCTCTACATGGAAGCTGTGATCACTTCCCTTCCCCTGCTAGGGCAGCCCACACACAGTTAGAACGCCCAGGGAACACTGTTAACCCTTAGAGCGCCCCCCTGCAGGTTAACCCCTTCACTGCCAATGGCATTTACACAGTAATCAGTGCATTTTTATAGCACTGATCGCTGTATAAATGCCAATGGTCCCAAAAAAGTGTCAAAATATTCCGACATGTCCGCTGCAATATCGCAGTACCGCTAAAAATCGCAGATCGCCGCCATTACTAGTAAAAAATAAAAAAAGAATAAAAGCCCCAGAAATGAATTCTCATCATCCGTAAACGCGGCCACTTTTTACTTTTTCAATAAACGCCAATTGCGATTTTTTTTTATCACAAATATGAGGAAGAATATAAATCGTCCAAAAACGGTGAAAAAAAATGTTTTTTTGTATTTTTTTTTTTTTGGATTTGTATTTTAGCAAAAAGTAAGAAATTTGGGTTTTTTTGCAAAATTTTCGCTCTTCTTTTGTTTATAGCGGCGATCAGAAATGACGCAGCGATGATCAAATACCACCAAAAGAAAGCTCTATTTGTGGGAAAAAAAGGACGCAAATTTCGTTTGGGTACAACGCCGCACGACCGCGCCATTGTCAGTTAAAGCAACGCAGCGCCGAATCGCAAAAAGTGCTCTGGTCCTAAAGTGTGAAATCCTTCCGGGGCTGAAGTAGTTAAAGGTCCTGGCAGGGCTTGGCCTACAGAGGCCAACTGCCTTCTTCCCACAGTTTTGACCAATTGCATACGGCAGGAACATGAAGATTGTTGATGAACCCCCTTAGACCAGCTATTTTCAACCAAGGTTCCTCCAGAGGTTTCTAGGGTTTCCTTGAGCGATCGCTAATTGAAATCCCATTTTATGGTGCCTGCATAATTCCTGCAGGACACCAAATAACTTTTTATCTGTCTGTAAAGGTGGAATAATGATCACCACTACAAGAAGGCATTATTGCATAGCCAACAATGTAAGGGGCATGTTTCCCATCGATGCCCAATGAATTGGTTTTAGCAGGGGTTCCCTGATATCTGATTATTTAAAGAGTTTCTCTGAGAAAGTGTCCTAGACGTACACCAGGTGCTGGGCTCCTGCCTAGGTTGCCTTGTGTGCGATAAGCCCAGCAATGCACAGTATCTAGGGTCTACTTGGCCAATCCTCAGCACAGTACTCGTTCGTTGTTCCTACTTCCGTGCCACCAAGTTAAAGGGCCAATGTACTGGGAAGACATCTAGTGGGCTTTCCCTACTCTGGTCTCCTACATGTCTGCATTTTAAGGAAGAGTTTCATTTTTTATTTCATTTTCGCAACTTATTGTAGGACAATCTCCTGCTTTTCTGTAGACCAGTGGCCTCCAAACTGTGGCCAGATGTAGCCCTTTGCTTGCCTTTGTCTGGCCCTTGGGGCACTATTCCATCCATTGTCCCCAACAATGGGGCACTATTCCTCCAACTGACACCAACAATGGGGCACAATTCTTCCCGCTGACACCAGCGATGGGGCACTATTCATCCCAATGACACCAACAATGGGGCCCTATTCCTCCCACTGATACCAACAATGGGGCACAATTCTCCTCAATAATGCCAACAACGGGGCACTATTTCTCCCACTGACACCAACAACGGGGCACAATTCTTCTCAATTTTGCCAAGGATGGGGTACTATTCCTCCCACTTACACCAACAATGGGGCTCTATTTCTCCAACTGACATCAATGATGGGGCACAATTCTTCTCAATAATTCTAAGGAATGGGGCACAATTCCTCCCACTGACACCAACAATGGGACACAATTCTTCTCAATAATGCCAAGGATGGGGAACTATTCCTCCCATTGACACCAACAATGAGGCCCTATTCCTCCCACTGACACCAACAACTGGGCACAATTCTTCTCAATTTTGCCAAGGATGGGTTACTATTCCTTCCACTTACACCAACAATGGGGCTCTATTTCTCCAACTGACATCAATGACGGGGCACAATTCTTCTCAATAATTCTAAGGAATAGGGCACAATTTCTCCCACTGACATCAGCAACGGGGCACAATTCTTCTCAACAATGCCAAGGATGGGGCACTATTCCTCCCACTGACACCAACAACGGGGCACAATTCTTCTCAATAATGCCAAGGATGGGGCACTATTCCTCCTACTTACACCAATGTTGTGGTAAAATTCTTCTCAATAAAGCCAAGGATGGCCACTATTCCTCCCACTGACACCAACAATGGGGCACAATTCTTCTCAATTTTTGCCAAGGATGGGGCACTATTCCTCCTACTTACACCAACGTTGGGGTAAAGTTCTTCTCAATAATGCCAAGGATGGGGCACTATTCCTCCCACTGACACCAACAAAGGGGAACAATTCTTCTCAATTTTGCCAAGGATGGGGCACTATTCCTCCTACTCACACCAACGTTGGGGTACAATTCTTCCCAATAATGCCAAGGATGGGGCACTATTCCTCCTACTCACACCAACGTTGGGGTACAATTCTTCCCAATAATGCGAAGGTTGGGGCACTATTCCTCCCACTGACACCAACAAAGGGGCACAATTCTTGTCAATTTTGCCAAGGATGGGGCACTATTCCTCCCACTGACACCAACAAAGGGGCACAATTCTTGTCAATTTTGCCAAGGATGGGGCACTATTCCTCCTACTCACACCAACGTTGGGGTACAATTCTTCCCAATAATGCCAAGGATGGGGCACTATTCCTCCTACTCACACCAACGTCGGGGTAAAATTCTTCTCAATAATGCCAAGGTTGGGGCACTATTCCTCCCACTGACACCAACAAAGGGGCTCAATTCTTCTCAATTTTGCCAAGTATGGGGCACTATTCCTCCCACTGACGCCAGCGATGGGGTACTATTCCTCCCACTGACGCCAGCGATGGGGTACTATTCCTCCCACTGACGCCAGCGATGGGGCACTATTCCTCCCACTGACGCCAGCGATGGGGTACTATTCCTCCCACTGACGCCAGCGATGGGGCACTATTCCTCCCACTGACGCCAGTGATGGGACACTATTCCTCCATTAATGCCATTGTTACACTCCCACTTGCGCCAGGGCATTTTCTACTCCGACTTGCCACAGTCTGGCCCCCCCAAGGTCTGAAGGACAATAAACTGGTTATTTGTTCAGAAAGTTTGGAGACCCCCGATGTTGACCATGTTTAGCACTAAGAAAGATTTGTCAGGACTCCTCAACCTATCCACCCCCCCCTTATGTACCTCACAATTACTCCAACCCCCCCACTGCAGTCTTTATTATCTGCATTGTCAAGTGTGAGCTTCTCCTTACATTTCCTAATAATTAATGTTCTCTCCCACGCGGCAATAAGAGAAGTGTGAAATAATTGTTTTATGATATATTTACAGTACTCCTAATCCAGGCACGGTTTATATATATGGGTTTTCAGCAATTTGCTTGCCCCTTCCTGACTCTCTGGATGTCACATAAATCACCGGAGGGGGTCAGGAACACTGGGCGCTGTCAGGAGGGAGAGGGGCGCCGTGATTGGCAGGCCTGCTGTGACCAAAAGGGTTACAAGGGATCAAGTGGGATTATCTCCTATAGTTTCACTTACCCGCAAGTTTATGTTACTTTAATCTTTTTCTTAAGATTTCTCCTCACTAAACTGTTGCCAGAATGAAAGTGTATTTTAAAGGGAGGCTGTGGTGTATTTCCAAGGGGGGACGGGTTTGTTACTTTTGTAAACATTTAGCTGAAAGTCATTTGTGAGGTGAATGTCAGGTATATATTGTATCTCACAAAAGTAAGTACACCCCCCACGTTCTTGTCTATCTTTTCATGTGACAACCTTGAAGAGCTGACACTTTGCTACAATGTAAAGTAGTGAGTGTACAGCTTGTATAACAGTGCAAATTTACTGTCCCCTCAAAATAACTCAACACACAGCCATTAATGTCTAAACCACTGGCAACAAAAGTGAGTACACCCCTAAGTGAAAATGTCCAATTTGGGCCCAAAGTGTCAATATTTTGTGTGGCCACCATTATTTTACAGCACTGCCTTAACCCTCTTGGGCATGGAGGTCACCAGAGCTTCACAGGTTGGCACTGCAGTCCTCTTGCCCTCCTCCATGACATCACGGAGCTGGTGGATCTTAGAGACCTTGCGCTCTTCCACCTTCTGTTTCAGGGTGCCTGGTGCTTGGCCAGTCCATCACCTTTGCCCTCAGCTTCTTTAGCAAGGCAGTGGTCGTCTTGGAGGTGTTTGGGGTCGTTATCATGTTGGAATACTGCCCTGTGGCCCAGTCTCCGAAGGGAGGGGAAGCTCTGCTTCAGTATGTCACAGTACATGTTGGCATTCATGGTTCCCTCAATGAACTGTAGCTCCCCAAAAATGTGAGGGTGTACTCACTTTTGTGAGATACTGTATATTAAAGAATTATGTCTGTGACCACGCTTTAACGAAGGACCGGCCCTTTTCTGGCACTTTTTGTTTACAAGTAAAAAAATCAGTATTTTTTGCTAGAAAATTACTATGAACCCCCAAACATTATATCTTTTTTTCTAGCAGAGACCCTAGAGAATAAAATGGCGATCATTGCAATATTTTATGTCATTCAGTATTTGCGCAGCATTATTTCAAATTATTTTTTTTTGGGGAAAAATACACTTTAATCACTTGCCGACCGCCTGCCGTGGCTTGACAGAGGCAAGGTGATTCGTTATCGCGAAACGCCGTCACCTGATGGCGGCCGCAATAGCAAGTATTATGAGCGCACGCGCACCGTCGGAGGCACGCTCACTGTGTTCTGGGGGGGGGGGTCGGTGTATGTAAACACGGATCTCCGTTCTGACAGGGGGAAGGGCTGTGATCACAGGCTTCCTCTATATGGAAGCTGTGATCACTCCCCTCCCTCTGCCGGCCACGCCCCCCCATACAGTTAGAACACACTGAGGGAATACAGTTAACCCTTAGAGCGCCTCCTCCAGGTTGACCCCTTCACTACCAATGGCTTTTTACACAGTAATCAGTGCATTTTCATAGGGGGGGCATGACAGATCTACTGATCCCTGTGATCGGGATCAGTTAGATCTGTTATGTCCCTGCCAGCCCAGCCCCCACACAGTTAGAACACATACAGGGAACACAGTTAACCCCTAGATCGCCCCCTTAGTGTTAACCCCTTCCCGCCAATGACATTTATACAGCGATCAGAAATGTAAATATCCACTGATTACTGTGTAAATGTCATTGGCAAGGGGTTAACCTGCAGAGGGAGATCTAGGGGTTAACTGTGTTCCCTAGGCGTGTTCTAACTATGAGGGGGCTGGGCTGCCAGGGGCACCAGAGACCTAACTGATCCCAGTGACAGGGAACAGTAGATCTCTGACATGCCGCCTGACAGAGCGGGGAACCGCCGTGTTCACATCGACAGTTCCCCGTTCTTCCTCTCTGCTAGGCAATTGCGGCTCGCCAGCTGAGATCGCATCTGTGTGCGAACCGCCGTTTATATACGGTGATTCGTGGGAACAGCGCCACTCTGCAGCAGTAGATGTACGCGGGAACCGGTTAAACGTCCATGTGTGCATGGACACATCGGATAACATAGAGGGGCGTTTATGCTATATACTCTGAACTGCAATATATATACTAGATGGACTGCACTATATACTCTGAACTGCAATATATATAATATATGGACAGCACTATATACTCTGAACTGCATTATATATACTATACGGACTGCACTATATACTCTGAACTGCAATATATATATTATATGGACTGCACTATATACTCTAAATTGCATTATATATACTATATGGACTGCACTATATACTCTGAATTGCATTATATATACTATACAGACTGCACTATATACTCTGAACTGCATTATATATACTATACGGACTGCACTATATACTCTGAACTGCATTATATATACTATACGAACTGTACTATATACTCTGAATTGCATTATATATACTATACAGACTGCACTATATACTCTGAACTGCATTATATATACTATACGGACTGCACTATATACTCTGAACTGCATTATATATACTATACGGACTGCACTATATACTCTGAACTGCATTATGTATACTATACAGACTGCACTATATACTACGAACTGCATTATGTATACTATATGGACTGCACTATATACTCTGAACTGCATTATGTATACTATACAGACTGCACTATATACTCTGAACTGCAATATATATATACTAACTGAACTGTTTTTTATATATATATATATATATATATATATTACACTGACTGACTGCACTATATACTCTGAACTGTTTTATATATATACTCCACTGACTGACTGCACACTACACTACATTACTTGCCTAATCTCCATTCATTCAATCACTATATATGGCCGCAGTATAAGCAGCAGCCTTATATAGTGTGGGGCGTGGAAAAGCACCCTGCCTTTGGCCAATCATAACTCTCATAACTCTCAGTGATTGGCCAAAGCATACACCTGACCTGCATGCTTTGGCCCATCACAGCGCGATGTTTCTTGAATCAGTAGCCGTCAATGCACTGCGACCTCGCAGTGCATTATGGGTCATTCTGCGGCGCTCGAATTTGCCGCGAACGCTCCATGTGCGAACAAGCGAACAGCGGATGTTCAAGTCAAACGTGAGTCGACCATCCAGCCCATCCCTATGTCCAACTTGAAAGAATAAATAAATAACATTAAAGTTGAATGTAAAATTTAATTTAAATTCAATTTAAATAAAATTAAATTTCTTTTAAATTAAATTTAAATTACATTTGAGTTACTTTTACAAATACATGTAAATTAAATTAAAAGAATAAAACTCTGAATTTAAAAAAAATAAACTGCTTGTTCTGATGACGGATTCCTCTGCAAGCGTTTTTGCTGATATAAGGAAAAATATATCAGGAAAGAAAGAAAAAGTAAAATAAAATGTAGACTCGTGGAATGCATGCTGTGGTACATTGTATTTGTTTCTAGAAATACAATGTACCTCTTGCATTTTATTGTATTGTAACTGTATTGTCTCCCTACAGCGCTACATAAATCTTGTATAATAATAATAATAATGAATTACCAGGGCAATTAAACCTATAATAAACTCAGGCAACCCTGACCCCTTAAATGTTTAGGGCAGCGGCCTCCAAACAGCAGCCCGGGGCTGGATGCAGCCCTTTGCTTGCCTTTATCCGGCACTTGGGACACTATTCCATCCACTGACACCATCAAAGGGGCACTATTCTTCCCACTGACACCAATGATGGGGCACTATGCCTCCCACTGACTCCAATGATGGGGCACTATTCTTCCCACTGATACCAATGATAGGACACTATTCCTCCCACTGACACCAATGATGGGGCACTATTCCTCCCACTGACACCAATGATAGGACACTATTCCTCCCACTGATACCAATGATGGGGTACTATTACCACCACTGACACCAATAATGGTGCACAATTCCTCCCACTGACACCAACAATGGGGCACAAATCCTCCCACTGACACCAACGATGGGGCACCATTCCTTCCATTCACACCAGCAATGGTACACTATTACCTACACTGACACCAATGATGGGGCATTATTTTCCCCACTGACACCATCAAAAGGGCATTATTCCTCCCACTGACCGCAATGATGGGGCACTATTCCTCCCACTGACTCCAAGGATGGGGCACTATTCCTCCAACTGACACCAATGATGGACACAATTCCTCCCCCTGATACCAATGATGGGGCACTATTCCTCCCACTGACACCAATGATGGGGCACTATTCCTCCCACTGACACCAATGATGGGGCACTATTCCTCCCACTGAAACCAATGATGGGGCACTATTCCTCCCACTGACTCCTTATCACAGGGTAGTAACCACAGTCACCCTCCTTATGACGGGGTAGTAACCACAGTCACCCTCCTTATGACGGGGTAGTAACCATAGTCACCCTCCT
>BLSH010029112.1:153010-180557 GCA_018402905.1 Glandirana rugosa
AGGTCTTCCACCGCGATATGTCTATAATGGAGTGCATTACGTAATATTGTGCTCGACCATTTACGAAATAAAAATACGTAATATCGAAGGACGTCGTTCGTTCCGACTACACAAGACATAAGATTTGGTCCCAGGGGTTTGAAAGGTTTGTTTCCCGGTCAAATGACACGAAGTCACCCTCATTTTTACAGGACCACAGGTCACCTTCATTTGTTACGGAGTACAAACCACAGTCACCCTCCTTATCACGGGGTAGTAACCACAGTCACCCTCCTTATCACGGGGTAGTAACTAGGGTCCACACAGTCCTCCCTCCTCACCAGCAGACAGCAGCAGGAGAAACTCCTCCCTCCTGACACACCTGGGATCAATGATGGGGCACTATTCCTCCCACTGACACCAATGATGGGGCACTATTCCTCCCACTGACACCAAACATGAGGCATTGTTTACTTCCACTGGACACCAGGACATTTTTACTCCCACTGAAGCACAGTAAACTGGCCCTTTGTTTGGAAAGTTTGGGGACCCTGGTTTAGAATACAGAACACATCAGCCTTGCTTGCTGCAGGAAGCTATAATGCATAAAAATAAAGCATTTACCAGCTCGTGTTATAATGCATTACGTGAGGTAATATCTGTATAGCGCCACCTTCTGGAATGGTGGCCGTGTGATGCTTTGGTCACGCGACCATTAGGCAGTGCATGAGGCTCCTAACTTACAAGACGATATTTTTGGACACCTTCCAACATCCTAAACGTCCACTGATTTGCTTTCCCGCACCTCGTGTCACAACAATCCTCTTCTTAATTCATTCTGAAATAAACGATTGCTTTTCTTGAAGAGGAAAAGAAAAACGGAAGTAATATTTTGGGAGGGTTTTATTTTTTTTTTATACCAGTGACCTTCTTTGACGAACTTTCCAAATCTACCTTCTAATCCCAACATTCTAAATCCCTATGGATCCCGAGCCCCCTAATTAAAGCAACATGCCTTCAATATTACTGGGAATCCATCATGCCGCGAGATTGGCCAATGCTTCAGACCTAAACCGTAAAAAAAAAAATGGAGGGGGGGGGTAAAACATTTAGGTGTTACATGCTTGAGAGCTTGCGCCATTGCGAACGTCATACATTTTCCACCAATGAAGCTCACAGTTTGTGATGCGAGTCGACTAATTAGCATTAGGCGGGCTAATAACATGTGCTCTTGATTAGACCGGCTTTCTAAAATCTTCGCAGGATTGTTTTGACTGGAGCCGTCACTGGGAGTTCTGGCGCTGTCTTTAGTTTTCTTTCCAAAAGCTGGCAGCTTTTAAATCAAGATGTGTGTTTGAGAGCGGAGGAACATGGGACAGACTTGTCCCTTCTGACCCTCGCAGGGTCTCCACCTCTGACTTACATAAGCTATCGACTTTTTTTGGCGGGGAGAGACAATAGCGAGGAGGCCGGGAGATCTCAGCGAGCTCGTTGTAGCCTCCAAGGAAAACTATAGATTGTCTTTGTTTTCTAACCCCGGTTCAGAATAATAAACTCTCCTTAGGCCTTTGTGTAAATTAAACGTTTAATGGTTTTTTGTCATTTTACTTGCGCTTTGTCTCGGCACCACAAACTGAAAATGCTATTTAATTCATTTTTACTTTTCAGAGGAAGCTTCCCCCTTCCATTCATGTCCCCATGCTTTATCTTGTTGAGTAAAGACCCCCCCACCCCCCCAGTATTTATATCTGTGGGCATCTTGTGTAAGGGCAGATGATTCAAGGAGCATTTACTTCCTGGGCACCATCTGCCCTTAGCTTAGGCATGTAGGCAGGAGGGGGTGCTAAGAAAGCCCCTTGTTAGGACCTGGATCACCTGTTTTTGGCCCCGGGGCAGAGGGTTTTAATTTCAGTGCCCACCAGCGCATGTCTCCCAGGAACAGGATAAGGGCTAGCAGTATCTGGCAGCAAGAAAAACACTGGAGTAAGAGGCACTTAGTAGGGGAGGACCTAAATACCATCCCAGCAGCCAGCATCTGGTGGAAATAGATTACTGGGAGGGTATTTAGGTCCTCCCCTACTAAGTTCCAGTGTTTTTCTTGCTGCCAGATACTGCTAGCCCTTATCCTGTTCCTCCGTCTGCCTTGTTCGCTCTACCCCGTATCCCGCTGTCTTGTACCTGCTCCCCCTTGTTCCTGATCCCATATTCAGTTACTATAATTATTAGCAGGAAGCAAATTATTTACCTTAATTATTTTTATTCACATCACACATTGGTGCATTAGCGCAGCAAAGGTCATAGACCTTTAGTACGTGTGGCCAGCATTATTTTCCAGCACAGTCTTAACCCCCTTGGGCATGGAGTTCACCAGAGCTTCACAGGTTGCCACTGGAGTCCTCTTCCCCTCCTCCATGACGACATCACGGAGCTGATGGATGTTAGAGACCTTGCGCTCCTTCACCTTCCGTTTGAGGATGCCCCACAGATGCTCAATAGGGTTTAGGTCTGGAGATGCTTGGCCAGTCCATCACCTTTACCCTCAGCTTCTTTAGCAAGGCAGTGGTCATTTTGGAGGGGTGTTTGAAGTCGTTATCATGTTGAAATACTGCCCTGCGGCCCAGTCTCCGAAGGGAGGGGATAAAGCTCTGCTTCAGTATGTCACAGTACATGTTGGCATTCATGGTTCCCTCAATGAACTGTAGCTCCCCAGTGCCGGCAGCACTCATGCAGCCCCAGACCATGACACCCCCACCACCATGCTTGACTGTAGGCAAGACACACTTGTCTTTGTACTCCTCACCTGGGGCCGCCACACACGCTTGACACCATCTGAACCAAATAAGTTTATCTTGGTTTCATCAGACCACAGGACATGGTTCCCATAATCCATGTCCTTAGTCTGCTTGTCTTCGCCAAACTGTTTGCGGGCTTCCTTGTGCATCATCTTTAGAAGAGGCTTCCTTCTGGGATGACAGCCATGCAGACCAATTTGATGCAGTGTGCGGCGTATGGTCTGAGCACTGACAGGTTGATCCCCCACCCCTTCAACCTCTGCAGCAATGCTGGCAGCACTCATACGTCTATTTCCCAAAGACAACCTCTGGATATGACGCTGAGCACGGCACTCAACTTCTTTGGTCGACCATGGTGAGGCGCTGTTCTGAGTGGAACCTCTCCTGTTATACTGCTGTATGGTCTTGGCTACCGTGCTGCAGCTCAGTTTCAGGGTCTTGGCAATCTTCTTATAGCCTCGGCCATCTTTATGTAGAGCAACAATTCTTTTTTTCAGATCCTCAGAGAGTTCTTTGCCATGAGGTGCCATGTTGAACTTCCAGTGATCAGTATGAGAGAGTGAGAGCGATAACACCAAATTTAACACACCTGCTCCCCATTCACACCCGAAACCTTGTAACACTAAGGAGACACATGACACCAGGGAGGGAAAATGGCTAATTGGGCCCAATTTGGACATTTTCACTTTTGTTGCCAGCGGTTTAGACATTAATGGCTGCGTGTTGAGTTATTTTGAGGGGACAGCAAATTTACACTGTTATACAAGCTGTACACTCACTACTTTACATTGTAGCAAAGTGTCATTTCTTCAGTGTTGTCACATGAAAAGATAGAATAAAATATTTGCACAAATGTGAGGGGTGTACTTACTTTTGTGAGATACTGTAGTGTACTATCTGTTTACTAACGTTAGCAGCATAAGGATTAAAACTAGTCAATGCTGATTGATAGAGTTTAGTTCTGCTTGTAAAAAAAAGGAAAATTTGACAAGCAAACTGACGTTTTATTTTATTTTATTTTTTTTGCTTAACATAATTATTTATTTTATTTTTGCATAATATTTTATTTAGCCTGTCAGCTTGTGATTTACTACAAAGATACAATGTTGCAGCCTCTCACCTTGTGACTTGCTACAAAGTTACAATGTTGCAGCCTCTCACCTTGTGACTCACTACAAAGTTACAACGTTGCAGCCTCTCACCTTGTGACTCACTACAAAGTTACAACGTTGCAGCCTCTCACCTTGTGACTCGCTACAAAGTTACAACGTTGCAGCCTCTCACCTTGTGACTTGCTACAAAGTTACAATGTTGCAGCCTCTCACCTTGTGACTCACTACAAAGTTACAATGTTGCAGCCTCTCACCTTGTGACTCTCTACAAAGTTACAATGTTGCAGCCTCTCACCTTGTGACTCTCTACAATGTTACAATGTTGCAGCTTCTCACCTTTTCACTCGGTACAAAGTTACAATGTTGCAGCCTCTCACCTTGTGACTCACTACAAAGTTACAATGTTGCAGCCTCTCACCTTGTGACTCACTATAAAGTTACAATGTTGCAGTCTCTCACCTTGTGACTCTCTACAAAGTTACAACGTTGCAGCCTCTCACCTTGTGACTCGCTACAAAGTTACAACGTTGCAGCCTCTCACCTTGTGACTTGCTACAAAGTTACAATGTTGCAGCCTCTCACCTTGTGACTCTCTACAATGTTACAATGTTGCAGCTTCTCACCTTTTCACTCGGTACAAAGTTACAATGTTGCAGCCTCTCACCTTGTGACTTGCTATAAAGTTACAATGTTGCAGCCTCTCACCTTGTGACTCACTACAAAGTTACAATGGTGCAGCCTCTCACCTTGTGACTCGCTACAAAGTTACAATGTTGCTGCCTCTCACCTTGTGACTTGCTATAAAGTTACAATGTTGCAGCCTCTAACCTCGTGACTCTCTACAAAGTTACAATGTTGCAGCCTCTCACCTCGTGACTCGTTGCAAAGTTACAATGTTGCAGCCTCTCACCTCGTGACTCTCTGCAAAGTTGCAATGTTGCAGCCTCTCACCTTGTGACTCGCTACAAAGTTACAATGTTGCAGCCTCTCACCTTGTGACTCGCTACAAAGTTACAATGTTGCAGCCTCTCACCTTGTGACTCACTACGAAGTTACAATGTTGCAGCCTCTCACCTTGTGACTCGCTACAAAGTTACAATGTTGCAGCCTCTCACCTTGTGACTCTCTGCAAAGTTACAATGTTGCAGCCTCTCACCTTGTGACTCGCTACAAAGTTACAATGTTGCAGCCTCTCACCTTGTGACTCGCTACAAAGTTACAATGTTGCAGCCTCTCACCTTGTGACTTGCTATAAAGTTATAATTTTGCAGCCTCTCACCTTGTGACTCTCTACAAAGTTACAATGTTGCAGTCTGATTGCTGGTGGAGGGATGACTGAGGAAATGGTTTATCCTGACTGCAGCTGATTGACAACATCATCTCAGCCTAGGCAGTGTCACTAACCTGGAGCTCAAGGATGGCTTTTTAGTGATAAAAGGCGGAGCTTGTGAGGAATTATACTGTTGCTGTGTATTGTATCATTTCAGAAATGTTTTCATGCAGACTTGTAAAATTACCGAGATTTAAAGTGGTTATCAAGTCATGACAACCACTTTAAACTATAAACCTATAGGCTCCATGCACACTGGATGCTATAGGGCTGTTTCAGCGTCGGGTAGGAGACGCTGCTCACAAAACGTTCTATTTGCTGTGTTTTGTAAGCAGCGTTTTTTCGGCGTCTGCGTATTTTGGCTTTTTTTTTTTTACTTCATTGGCTACCATTGACTGCAAAAAACACCAGACGCCGATATACCGGCGTTTAGCGGTGTCTGGCGTTTTTTGTGGTCAGGAGAACGACTTTTGAACGCCAATTCAGGGTGTTCAGATAACAGCCCAAAAACCCCACTGCTGATAAAAGACAATAAACGACCATGTGTGCTTGGACACATAGGATAAAATAAAGTGGCGTTTTTGGGCTGTTAAAAAAAACGCCAAAACGACCACAAACGGTCGTTTTTGAGATACAGTGTGCATGGAGCCATAATAAGGCTTACCTGTAGGCCCTGGGAATATCTCCTAAACTTGCACCATTCAGGAGATATTCCCTGTATCTGCATGGGAATGTGATGGGCACATGCGCAGTGAAGAAACGGTCCGACTGGGCCGTAAATGACGGCCCCCGTGCGCATGCGCAAGAGTGACGTCAGCGGGGCTCCTGCCAATCACAGCGCTGGAGTCTGCTCTGTGATTGGTCGGAGCCCGGGGCCTCGGAAGACAATGGACACAACATGACGCCCAGGGCTGGTGCAAGGATTTTTGACACCCTAGGCGAAACCTCATTTTGCCGCGCCCATTGGCTCCACCCCCTTTGCCCTGACCATGTGACAGGAGGCGACGCTATACAGGAAGCATTGGCTCTGCTTCCTCTAGCGCTGGCTCCTGTACTGCGCCTGTAATTACACTACCGGTCAGACGGAGCAGCTGCCTGAGACCGAGATAGTTACATGCTGCAGCCTGCAGTGCGTGCAGATGCAGAGGGAAACCAGCGGCCGGGCGCCCCTAGGCAGCAGTGCACCCTAGGCTGCTGCCTAGTTTGCCTAGTGGTAGCACCAGCCCTGATGACGCCAGTCACAGCGGTGCTCGGGGACCTCTACAACGGTGTCGATCTAAGGTAAGCATTTCCTAATGAGCTATGCCTTTCTCTTGCAGGTGTTTTATTAATTAATTTTTTTTTTCAATGGCCTTGACAACCACTTTAATTCGGAGTGAATAAACAGCGCAGAAGAATAGACACCTATGATATAGTGGACAAATCTCCAGCCTGGGCCTGTCCATAATTACATCCTGACCAGGGACCCACTAAGGGCTCGTCTTGCCTATATATTTACACTTGCAACGACTACTGGCATCAGTATTGCTGCGAGCACGGATCGCCCTGAGCGGGGATCTCATCCGGAGCTGCTTTGTCTCCTCCTGTGACCTCTTTCTCTATATAATTATTCTGGATATTTATCAGGACCTCCCACCTTCACCACATAGATTATACTCTCTAAGCCTCTCTTCTGCCTGCAAATCTCCCGACAATTTATTTAACAAAATACAAACCCATTTGCCAAAATCGAGAAAAGAAAAAAATTGCTACATTTTGTCATAACCTTTTGAAATTTATTGTTTTTCTTATTAAAAAGAGGGGGCTGACGTGTGTGCGTTTGCACTGGGTAAAGGGTGGAGAGACACTTATAAAATAATTCAGAGTCTCTCTGGGACTCCCAGGGAATTTCTGCGTTTTCAAATGTTGGAACAAAAAGTTTACAAAAGTAATTTTCCGAAACCTCCTTCTGGCAGATGTAGACGCTGACCCCGTTCCCCCATCAGTCTGCCGAACCAAGCATGCTAATTATCTGATGATTAATATTTCTAATATATACAAACACAGGATATAATTGACGGCGGTCGGAGAATAATGAGGGGATCCATATTTATACAGGTTTTAGCAATATGCTGCTAATGATTTAGGCTCTGCATAGCTGGCAGATTTAAAGGGGCGCTAAGCAAAAAATAAATTTCTCGTTGGTTTACATTAACCACTTAAGGACCGGAAGGATTTCCCATTGTAGGACCAGAGCACTTTTTGCGATTTGGCACTGTGAGGGTTTAACTGACAATTGCGCGGACGTGCGTTTTTGTACCCAAACGAAATGTGCGTCCTTTTTTTTCCACAAACAGAGCTTTTTTTGGGGTTATTTGATCTCCTCTGCGTCATTTCTGATCACCGCTATAAACAAAAAAATAGCGACAATTTTGCAAAAAAATATATATATTTCTTACTTTTTGCTAAAATACAAATCTATTCATCGCTTATATATTCTTCCTCATATTTTTGGGGAAAAAAATCGCAATTGGCGTTTACTGATTGGTTTGCGCAAAAGTTGCCGCTTTTGCAAACCATGAGAATTCATTTCTGGCGTTTTTACCTTTTTTTTTTTTTTTTTTATTAGTAATGGCGGTGATCTGCGATTTTTATCAGGACTGCAATATTGCGGCGGACATGTCGGATATTTCTGACACTTTTTTGGGACCAATGACATTTATACAGCGATCAGAAATGTAAATATCCACTGATTACTGTATAAATGTCATTGGCAGGGAAGGGGTTAGTCTGTAGGGGGCAGTGAATTCATTTCTGGCGTTTTTACTATTTTTTATTTTTCTTTACTAGTAATGGCGGTGATCTGCGATTTTTATCAGGACTGCAATATTGCGGTGGACATGTCGGATATTTCTGACACTTTTTTGGGACCAATGACATTTATACAGCGATCAGAAATGTAAATATCCACTGATTACTGTATAAATGTCATTGGCAGGGAAGGGGTTAACCTGCAGGGGGCAGTGAAGCAGTTAACGGTGTTCCCTAGGCGTGTTCTAACTGTGAGGGGGCTGGGCTGCCAGGGGCACCAGAGATCTAACTGATCCCGAGTAAATCAGTAGATCTCTGACATGCCACCTGTCAGAAGGGGGAACCGGCGTGTGTACATTGGCGGTTCCCCGTTCTGGCTCTGTCACAGGTGAGCGAGGGTCGCCGGCGTGTTTACATTGGCGGTTCCCCGTTCTGGCTCTGTCACAGGTGAGCAAGGGTCGCCGGCGTGTTTACATTGGCGGTTCCCGGTTCTGGCTCTGTCACAGGTGAGCGAGGGTCGCCGGCGTGTTTACATTGGCGGTTCCCCGTTCTGGCTCTGTCACAGGTGAGCAAGGGTCGCCGGCGTGTTTACATTGGCGGTTCCCGGTTCTGGCTCTGTCACAGGTGAGTGAGGGTTGCCGGCGTGTTTACATTGGCGGTTCCCCGTTCTGGCTCTGTCACAGGTCAGCGAGGGTCGCCGGCGTCTTTACATTGGCGGTTCCCCGTTCTGGTTCTGTCACAGGTGAGCGAGGGTCGCCGACGTCTTTACATTGGCGGTTCCCCGTTCTGGCTCTGTCACAGGTGAGCGAGGGTCGCCGGCGTGTTTACATTGGCGGTTCCCCGTTCTGGCTCTGTCACAGGTGAGCGAGGGTCGCCGACGTCTTTACATTGGCGGTTCCCCGTTCTGGCTCTGTCACAGGTGAGCGAGGGTCGCCGGCGTGTTTACATTGGCGGTTCCACGTTCTGGCACTGTCACAGGCGATCACGGGTCCCTCTCAGGGAGCGTGCGGCAGGCACAAAATAGAGGGGAAAAATACTGAAAAATATTAAAAACATTAAAAAGCTAAGCTTGTTTTTAATTATTGTGATGCTTTAGCTCTCAGGTAACCGACAAGAAGACACGGCATCAGCCACTTTCTTTTAGGTCGCGTGGATGGCCGGCCGCGTCATTGCCTGAGGAAGAGATGGCACCAGGATGCAGTATGGGAAGAAGAAAAGCCGGCTGATGCTTTGGACAATGTTCTGCTGGTAAAACCTTGGCTCATGCCATTCATGTGGGTGTTACTTGACACGTACCACCTACCCAAACATTGTTGGTGACCAAGTACAAACAGTATTCCCTGATGGCTGTGGCCTCCTTCGGCAGGATAATGCGCCCTGCCACACTGCAAAAACAAACAATAAATGGTTCAAGAATGGTTTGAGGAACACAACGAGTTTGAAGTGTTGACTTGGCCTCCAAATTCTCCAGATCTATCGAGAATCCATGGAATGTGCTGGAGAAAGGAGTCCGATCCATGGAGCTCTCACCTCACAACTTACAGGACTCAGGCTGGGTTCACACTATCCGACATTTAAACAGTCCAACTTTGCTGTGCGATTTAGGGTCAAATTCGGACCGATTTTCTGTGAACAGGGCACGGGGGGCTGTGACGTCATAGGGGGCGTGGCCTCCGAATGATGTCAGTGGATGGCCCCGCGCCAATATAAGGCACAGCACACAGCGAAGAGGGCATTCGTGAAGGAGATTGCGTCGTTTCAACATGGGAAGAAGAAGAAGAGAAGAGGTAAGAGGACAGCGGAGAAGACCGGCAAAAGAGCAGAAGACGCCGCAGAGAGGGAAAAGAAAGAAGACCCCTCAGAAGATAGACGACCCCACAAAAGAGCAGAAGAAAGAAGAGCCGGAGAGGGGAGAAGATACCGGAGCTGATTTAAGAAAGGATTTTTAAAAACCTGTGTAGTGTGGTTTTTATTTTACTTTTTTTCAGGTGAATAGGTAGGGGTACAATGTACCCCATACACATTCACATAGGATGGGGGGCCGGGATCTGGGGGCCTCCTTGTTAAAGGGGGCTTCCAGATTCCGATAAGTCCCCACCCGCAGACCCCGACAACCACCGGCAAGGGTTGTCGGGAAGAGGCCCTTGTCCTCATCAACATGGGGACAAGGTGCTTTGGGATGGGGGGGGGGCGCAGAGCCCTCCCCTGCCCCAAAGCACCCATACTCCCCATGTTGAGGGTGTGCGGCCTGGTATGGTCCAGGGGGGGTGCTCGCTTGTCCCCACCCCCTTTCCTGGCCTGCCGGGCTGCGTGCTTGGATAAGGGCCTGGTATGGTCTTTAGGAACCCCACGCCATTTTTTTAAAATTTGGTGCGGAGTTCCCCTTAAAATCCATACCAGACCAAAGGGCCTGGTATGCTCCTGGAGGGGGACCCCATGCCGTTTTTTTATTTTTATTTGGCGTGGAGTTCCCCTTAAAGATCCCCAGAGCACAAGACGCATCCCAAAGTCGGATCAGTGAAGACACTGATCTGACTTTGATCCGACTTCAATGCCTTTCAATGGGCTGAAGTGGGATCAAAGTCGGACAAAAGTAGTACAGGAACCTTTTTCAAAGTCGGTCCGACTTTGAAAAACGCAAGTCCGAGCAGTTAAGACAGCTCTCATAGGGAATCATTGTTTTTATGACGTAATGCGACTTGTGCTCCTCATGTCGGTCTGAGAATCGGACTAATGTGAACCCAGCCTAAAAGTGTTTGTTACCCCAATGCTTCATACTCCTGATAATTGGGCTGCTGTCCCATGTACTTGTATGAGAAAGTCTCCTGTTCTCTTTGTATTGCTTCCCTTGTGTGAAATCCCCGGTGTTCCCGCCAGTCCCTCTGCTTTCCTATTAAAAACTGACCACTCTAAGCAGGAGAGCACAGTGTGGTCAGTTCTCTAGCTGTGCTGGGAGCTCAGTGTGCTGCTGTTTCTCTTCCCCCAGCTCTTATGCATTTAGAGGACAGAGGGAATGTGATCAATAATAAAAAAAGGGAACAAAGGTATTTATATTTTTTTTTTGTTTTTAATATCTATATAAAATGTTGTGTCTTTCATTTCTGTTTTAAACTGAATGGTTTGTTTTACAAGGTGATTGTTTACAATCTCTTTAAAAGATCTACTGCATGCAGCTGGGTGCCAGATACCACGGCATACCACCAGAGGCCTGGTGGCGCTCATGCCTCCATGGGTGAGGCTGGCTGTTTTGGTGGCAAAAGTGAGTCATCATAATGTTCTGCAGCTAAAGGGGGAGCGGATCGGGGCGCGGTAAAAACACAGCTCAACCATGGGGTTTTACAGCCTCTCAACTGCTGGTGTGAATGAGTGCTTGCATATTTCTAACTTGCCGACCGCGCTATAGCCGAATATAGCCCAGTTCTGGGAGGCCCCCATATACGGCCTCCTGTAATCACGCCCGCTGCTTGACGCGGGCGGCGGGCTCTGTGTTCGCAGTGTCCTCCAGACACTGCCGAACACAGATTGAGGTGAAGAGCCAATCAGCGGTTCTTTACCACGTGAATAACTGTGTCCAATCACAGCTGATCACTATGTCAAAAGGAGCCCCTTACCTGGTCTCTTCACCACTTCTTCTCACGCTGTCAGTGTGTGGAAGAGCAGAGAAAAGAGCATATAATCGGCTTCTGTCAATCTGTGTCCAGTAATGCTGTCAATCTGTGCCCACCACTGCTGCCAGTAGGTGCCCACCGCTGCTGCCAATCAGTGTCCACCCATGTCTCCTCATCGATATCATCTATCAGTGCCACCTACCAGTGCCCATCAGTGTCGCCTACCAGTGTCTATCAGTGCCACATATCAGTGCCCATTAGTGTCACCTACCAGTGCCCATCAGTGCCACCCACCAGTGCCCATCAGTGCCACCTACCAGTGCCCATTAGTGTCGCCTACCAGTGTCCGTCAGTGCCACCTATCAGTGCCAAATATCAGTGCCACCTACCAGTACCCATTAGTGTTGCCTATCAGTGCCGCCTATCAGTACTGCCTCATCCTTGCTTTTTCATCAGTGCCCACCAGTGTCGCCTCATTAGTGCCCATCAGTGCAGCCTATCAGTGCCACCTACCAGTGCCCATCAGTGCCCATTAGCGTCGCCTACCAATGTCCATCAGTGCCGCTTATCAGTGCAAATATCAGTGCCCACCAGTTTTGCCTCATCAGCGCCCATCAGTGCAGCCTATCAGTGCCACCTACCAGTGCCCATCAGTGCCACCTACCAGTGCCCATTAGTGGTACCTACCAGTGTCCATCAGTGCCGCATATCAGTGCCAAATATCAGTGTCTATCAGTGACACCTACCAGTGCCCATCAGTGTCACCTATCAGTGCTGCCACATCCTTGCCTTTTCATCAGTGCAGCCTCATCAGTGCCCATCAATGCCGCCTCATCAGTGTCCATCAATGCCGCCTCATCAGTGTCCATCAGTGCAGCCTCATCAGTGCCCATCAGTGCAGCCTTAACAGTGCTCATTAGTGAAAGAGAAAAATTATCTGATTGTAAAATTTTATAACAAACTATGAAAATGTTTTTTTTTTTTTTTTTTAATTTTCAGTCTTTGTATATTTAGCAAAAACTATAAAAGCCAGCAGTGATTAAATATCACCAAAATAAATCTCTATCTGTGCGGAAAAAATGATAAAAATCTCACATGGGTACAGTGTAGCAATGACCGCGCAATCGCCATTCAAAGTGTGACAGCGCTGAAAAACTGCCGCCTGGGCAGGGAGGGGGTGACCGCGCCCACTGAGCAAGCGGTTAAAAGCATCAGGTGATGCCCTAACGATGGTGCGTGCCGGCATCTGGCCTAATAGAAAGTGCGACTACTGATTATAGTCAGACATTTCACCGACGGCACTAAAATGATGACAAGTCGGAGAAGTCCAATGACAGCGGGCCATCAGCCTTGGCTTTATTGGCTTGGAAGTGTGGGGTGTGCCACCCTTCGAGGGGCATCGCTCCATAGGCTGGGTCAATATGAATTTCTAATCTCCCTCTTCATATGTTATAGGGCATTCCTCGCCATCCTCCCGTCATAAAGCCTTCTCATTCCACCGGCGGATCGACTTTTTCTGCCGGGGATCGCATTTGATGAAAGGCGCGTGATGATAAAAAATAGTGATTGCACGTAAACGTTTCGTTCTGCGCTCGCCGCTTCACCCCCTTGGCATGTGAGCCGGTTAACCCTTTCCTGGCCAGAGGACGGAGGGGGGGGGTGCAAGGAACAGCGCAGATCCCATATGGAGCCGAAACGCAGGGAGTGTTTCCCATTAAACCCGCCAGGCCTGAGCCTAATTCGTGGTGATCCGTTCATGAGTTCAATATGTGCCTGTCGCAGGGATGAAGAGCTTCTGTGAATCTCGCAGCCTGTCACTGTTAATGCGGCGAACAGCAAATAAAAGCCCCCCCCCAACCTTCGTTTGCTGGGAACATGAAGCGCTAAATCAAAACCGCGTGTGTCACCGCACGCAGAAAACCGGAGCTTCGGCGAGACGTCGGTGGCGTTGCGTGGCTCGTTGCTGTTTTCTTGTCCAGCCTGTCTGCGTCTAATGCCCGGTACACACGATGAGATTATCGGGCAAACGATCGTCCGTTTTGGTTTTTTTTGGGATGCTAATCTCAGATCGAATCGGCAGTCACGAAAATTCTTGTGCGACAGAATAAAAAAATCCGAAGCGATGCGTTGCAGTGTATTCATATTGCCTTGTCGAATGACAGCTGTAATGGTTAACCACTTCACCCCCCGGAAAGGATTTCCCACGTTAGGACCAGAGGCCTTTTTGCGATTCGGCGCTGCGTCGCTTTAACTGACAATTTGCGCGGTCGTGCAGCGTTGTACCCAAACGAAATTGACGTCCTTTTTTTCCCACAAATAGAGCTTTCTTTTGGTGGCATTTGATCCCCTCTGCGTCATTTCTGATCGCCGCTATAAACAAAAAAAGAGCGACAATTGTGCAAAAAAAAAAAAAACAAAAAACAATATTTCTTACTTTTTGCTGAAATACAAATCCAAAAAAAAAAAAAAAACGATTCATATTCTTTCTCATATTTTTGGTAAAAAAAAAAATGCGACCGGCATTTATTGATTGGTTTGCGCAAAAGTTGCTGCGTTTACAAACCATGAGAATTAATTTCTGGCGTTTTTACATTTCTTTTTTTCTTCTAGCAATGGTGGCGATCTGCGATTTTTATCGGGACTGCGATATTGCGGCGGACATGTCGGACATTTTTGACACTTTTTTGGGACCAATGACATTAATACAGTGATAAATATCCACTGATTACTGTATAAATGTCATTGGCAGTGAAGGCACTAACCTGCAGGGGGCGCTCTAGGGGGTAACTGTGTTCCCTAGGCGTGTTCTAACTGTGAGGGGGCTGGGCTGCCAGGGGCACTAGAGGTCTAACTGATCCCAGTGACAGGGATCAGTAGATATCTTACATGCCGCCTGACAGAGCGGGGAACCGCCGTGTTTACTTTGGCGGTTCCCCGTTCTTTCCCTCTGGCAGGTCATCATTGCTCACCGACGGACATCGAGTCTGCCCGAGCCGCGGGTGCACTCCTCCAGAGTGCGGTGGGCACGAGAGCGTGCCGCCGGCGACTGCGAATCGCCGCTTATTTATGGCGATTCCCAAAACAGCCGTCTTTTTTTTCAATTTTTATTTTCTCAAAGTCGGATCAAAATTGTATCCCGTTCATTAAAGTCCCATTGGAACTCGGATCGATGTTGGATCGAAGTTGCAGGGCAAAGTCGGATCGACAGTCGCACGACTTTCATGCCGCACCAGTGTGAACTGGGCCTAAAACCTGGAAGCTGATTGGTTTCTGTAAAGAGCTGCACCAGATTTTGCATTCTCCGGTTTTAGCGAATCAACTCCCAATGCGTTTGCCTGCACCGGATTGCGCGATACAGAATTACCATGCGATCTGGATCCTCTGCATTTTGTAAAGTAGCGCATGCACCACTTTTGCTGCAGTCCAATTCAATTTCAGCCCAATGAATGAGGGCCAGCTCGCATCAGAACGCAGTGCAGGAAACCCACGTCTTGTGCCAGTTTCTGCACTGTGCTTGCGATCTGCAGCGGGTGTCAGAGCAGTGCTAACGACACCCCAGATGCAGGTCACAAAAACGCAGTGCATTTGCCTGCGCTGGATCGCATGGCACAGCAGTACCATGCAATCTGGTCCCTCTGCACCCATTCAAATGAAAGGGCTGAAATCGCACTGCACGCGGATCATGTGCGATTCATATTGGGAACCGGCCTGAATGGACTGAAATTGCACTGCACCCAGATCACACAGAGCGATAATGGAACTCCATCATTGCTATCAAAATAAAAAAAATGTAAAAATTGTGACTGAATAAAACGTAAAAAAAAACTCACTGGTCCATGGAGTCCAGCGATGTCTTGCATGTTGGGAAATTTCCTTCTACCCTGCTCCTCTCCCCCATCTTGGATTCATTTCCAGCACATGCGCAAATGGGCCTCTGTAAGACTATATACATTTATGCAGTGGCTTTTTTTTTTCTCATAGAGTAGGTTCAGGAACTCAATCATGCCCCCCCCCCTCCGAACCGCATCGAACTATGGGTGTGGTCACATTACACATTCTAATTCAACAGCGAATGGGGGCAATAAATACCAGGACTGTGTTATGTGCGGAGTTCAGGAATGCGCCTAGGTACAGATTGCAGGGATGCGCTACATACAGAGTGCAGAGTTCAGGGAGTGTGCTGTGTACAGAGTGCAGAGTTCAGGGTGTGCGCTGTGTACAGAGTGCAGAGTTCGGGGGGTGCGCTGAGTGCAGAGTTCAGGGGGTGCGCTGTCTACAGAGTGCAGAGTTCAGGGGTGCGCTGTGTACAGAGTGCAGAGTTCGGGGGTGCGCTGTGTACAGAGTGCAGAGTTCAGGGGTGCACTGTGTACAGAGTGCAGAGTTCAGGGGTGCGCTGTGTACAGAGTGCAGAGTTCAATGGGTGCGCTGTGTACAGAGTGCATAGTTCAGGGGTGCGCTGTGTACAGAGTGCAGAGTTCAGGGGTGCGCTGTGTACAGAGTGCAGAGTTCGGGGATGCGCTTTGTATACTGATTGCACTGTTGAGGGAAGCACCGCATACAGACTGCAGGAAGGTTTAGGAGTTGGCTATGCACAGTGTGCAGGAATCAGCTCTCTTTCACTGGCTGTCCACATCTCACACCCCTGGGTGTGAGGGCCACATGAAATGGCCTGGAGATCCTGATTTGGCCCACAGGCTTTGTGTTTGACACATGTGCCCTAGAGGGTGCACTGAAACCCGGACACATTATTTAAAACCCGGACTGTCCGGGTAAATCCCAAACAGGTGGCAACTCCTAAATAGCAAGCAGATCCCAACTGGAGCTTACACTATGCTTAAGACTGCCCCCCTCATGTCAGAGCACTGGGCCAATCAGCACTGCCGTTGCATTCCGGGAAGGGGAGTGACTCACATGCTCCTCCATACTTGTGAAGACTTGGAATGTACATGTTCCTAACAGCTGGGAGCAAAGATAAAGTATTACTTTTTTTCTCAGAGAATAGGTTCAGGAACTCAACCTTGCCCCCACTGAACCGCATTGAACTATGGGTGTGGTCAAATTGCACATTCTAATTCAACAGTGAATGGGGGCAATAAATACCAGGACTGCGTTATGTGCGGAGTTCAGAAATGCGCCTAGGTACAGATTCCAGGGGTGTACTACATACAGAGTGCAGAGTTCAGGGGGTGCGCTGTTTACACTGTGCAGAGTTTAGGGGTGCGCTGTGTACAGAGTGCAGAGTTCAGGGGGTAAGCTGTGTACAGAGTGCAGAGTTCAGGGGGTGCGCTGTGTACAGAGTGCTGAGTTCAGGGGATGCGCTGTGTACAGAGTGCAGAGTTCAGGGAGTGCACTGTTGAGGAGTGCATTGCATACAGACAGCAGGGTTTAGGAGTTTGCTATGCACAGTGTGCTGAGTTCAGGAATGCGCCTAGTTACAGATTCCAGGGGTGCGCTACATGCAGAGTTCAGGGGGTGCGCTGTGTACAGAGTGCAAAATTCAGAGGGTGCACTGTGTACAGAGTGCAGAGTTCAGGGGGTGTGCTACATACACAGTGCAGAGTTCAGGGTGTGCGCTGTGTACAGAGTGCAGAGTTCAGGGGGTGCGCTACATACAGAGTGCAGAGTTCAGGGGTTGCGCTACATACAGAGTGCAGAGTTCAGGGGGTGCTCTGTGTACAGATTGCAGAGTTCAGGGGGTGCGCTGTGTACAGAGGGCAGAGTTCAGGGGGTGCGCTTTGTACAGAGTGCACTGTTGAGGAGTGCACTGCATACAGACTGCAGGGTTTAGGAGTTGGCTATGCACAGTGTGCAGGAATCAGCTCTCTTTCACAGGCTGTCCACATCTCACACCCCTGGGTGCGAGGGCCACATGAAATGGCCCGGAAGGCCTGATTTGGCCCACGGGCCTTGTGTTTGACACATGTGTCCTAGAGCAGGGGTAGGCAACCTCTGCACTCCAGCTGTGGTGAAACTACAAATCCCATCATGCCTCTGCCTCTGATTGTCAGGGTCAATGTCTCATGGGACTTGTAGTTTCACCACAGCTGGAGTGCCAAGGTTGCCCTACCCCTGTCCTAGAGGGTGGACTGAAACCCGGACAAATGATTTAAAACCCGGACCGTCCGGGTAAATCCCAGACAGGTGGCAACTCCTAAATAGCAAGCAGATCCCAACTGGAGCTTACACTGTGCTTAAGACTGCCCCCCCCCCCCCATGTGAGAGCACTGGGCCAATCAGCATTGCCGCTGCATTCTGGGAAGGGGAGTGACTCAAATACTTGGGAGGGGAGGACTTGGAATTTACAGCTGGGAGCAAACATAAGACATGTGCTGATGGGGGAGAGGAAAAATTAAAGAGAACCTGTTATTTTTTTTTCCACCTAGACGTTACATAGATCCTCTGTAATAATAATAAATTGACAAATATAAAAATAATTTCCTCTTTGGTGCTCAAGGGTGGACCCAGAGCTAAAGTTTATTAAAACTCATGTTTTGCCGCTCATTGCTCTCTATTATGTCCAGCTAGTCTCCTATTAGATGAATAACATTCGTCCTGTTCTCTGGTCCCCGGGAGAGTCCCCCCGTCTAGACGTTATTCCACAAGATTACAATACAATCTGTGCACCTTCCTCGGCTCTGGCGGTGGGTTTATCTGTCTGCTCCCAGCGCCTGTTCTTCCTCTACTAAAAAATAAATAAATAAATAATAATTATTTGGCTTAATTCTACCCCAATCTGAGTTACAGCACCGCGCACTTGTTCACCGCAAATAATAATTGGGAAACAAGGTGGATGTCTGTGCCACGGCTGTGCGGGAGAATTTTACACCAAAATAAAAAGAATCCGTCTCATGTGGTTTTCTTCGCTGTGAAACCATTTCTTGGCTATAGGAGCCTGCCATGGAAAGACTTCTTTTTTATTGCGTGGATTAGACACGTGCAATTGGTTTTCGTTAATTCAGAAGCGCCCCATATAACGAAAAAAACGTTTCGCGAATTTTTCCGAAAACAAATTTTTTTAAACTAACGAAAATCGGAAAGAATGAAAATCCGAAATTCTAAAATCTGAAAGAACGAGAATCCGAAAAGGCGAAAATTTGAAAAACAACGAAAATGCGATAATTTGAAAGAACAAAAATCCAGAAGTAAGAATGAAAAAATCCAACGATTCAAAAGAACGAAAATGCGAAAATTCAAAAGAACGAAGATCTGAAAATTTGAAAGAACGAAAATCCAGAAGTAAAAACGAAAATCCAAAAAATTGAAAGAACGAAAATCCGTAAATTCGAAAGAACGAAATTCCAGAAGTGAGAACGAAAATCCGACAATTCAAAAGAATAAAAATCCGAAAATTTGAAAGGACGAAAATCCAGAAGTGAGAACGAAAATCCGACAATTCAAAAGAATGAAGATCTGAAAATTTGAAAGAACGAAAATCCAGAAGTAAGAACGAAAATCCAAAAAATTGAAGGAACGAAAATCCACAAGTAAGAACGAAAATCCGTAAATTCGAAAGAACGAAAATCCAGAAGTGAGAATGAAAATCCGACAATTCAAAAGAATAAAAATCCTAAAATTTGAAAGGACGAAAATCCAGAAGTGAGAACGAAAATCCGACAATTCAAAAGAACGAAAATTCAAAACAACGAAAATCCCAAAATTTGAAAGTGAAAATCCAGAAGGAAGAACAAAAACCCGACAATTCAAAACAACGAAAATCCCAAAATTTGAAAGAACAAAGATCCGAATATAAGAACGAAAATCTGAAACTTCGAAAATCCTAAAGAACAAAAAACATTTGGAAAATTTCTATTATAATTAGATTATAATAAGTTTATTATTTTTATCAACCTATAACCATAACCTTTATCATGTTTTTTTAATTGGTATTATTATTTATTATTATTATTATTATTATTAACCACTTGCCGACCGCCCGCCGTCACCTGATGGCAGCAAACTGGTTCGATATCACAACCCGGCGTCACCTGGCGGCGGCAAAGTGGTTCGATATCACAAACCGGCGTCACCTGGCGGCAGCAAAGTGGTTCGATATCACAAACCGGCGTCAGCTGGCGGTGGCAAAGTGGTTCGATATCGCAAACCGGCGTCACCTGACGGCGGCAAAGTGGTTCGATATCGCAAACCGGCGTCACCTGGCGGCGGCAAAGTGGTTCGATATCACAAACCAGCGTCACCTGGCGGCAGCAAAGTGGTTCGATATCACAAACCGGCGTCACCTGGCGGCAGCAAAGTGGTTCGATATCACAAACCGGCGTCACCTGGAGGCGGCAAAGTGGTTCGATTTCGCAAACCGGTGTCACCTGACGGCGGCAAAGTTGTTCGATATCGCAAACCGGCGTCACCTGACGGTGGCAAAGTGGTTCGATATCACAAACAGGCGTCACTTGACGGCGGCAAAGTGGTTCGATATCGCAAACCGGTGTCACCTGGCGGCGGCAAAGTGGTTCGATATCACAAACCGGCGTCACCTGGCGGCAGCAAAGTGTTTCGATATCACAAACCGGCGTCACCTGGCGGCGGCAAAGTGGTTCGATATCGCAAACCGGCGTCACCTGGCGGCGGCAAAGTGGATTGATTATCGCAAACCGGCGTCACCTGACGGCGGCTGCGAGATTGTGGATCATGAGCGTGCGCGAGCCGCCAGAGGCGCGCACGCACGCTCACTGTGTTCCAGGGGATGTATGTAAACAAGGGATCTCCATTCTGACAGAGGGGGAAGGGCTGTGATCACAGGCTTCCTGTATATGGGAGCCGGGATCACTCTCCTCCCCCACTCAGCCCAGCCCCCACACATTTAGTAACACATCCCAGGGAACACAGTTAACCCTTAGAGCGCCCCCCTGCAGGTTAACCACTTCCCTGCCAGTGACATTTGCACAGTAATCAGTGCGTTTTCATAGCACTGATCGCTGTATAAGTGCCAATGGTCCCAAAAAAGTGTCAAAATGGTCCGACATGTCCGCCGCAATATCGCAGTACTGCTAAAAATCGCAGATCACCGTCATTACTAGTAAAAAATAAAAATAAAAACCCCAGAAATTAATTCTCATCATTCGTAAACGTGGAAACTTTTGCACAAACCAATCAATAAACACCGATTGCAATTTTTTTTTTTTTTAACAAAAGTATGAGGAAGAATATAAATGGGCCAAAACCGATGGAAAAGATGTTTTCTCCTATCGTTCACTGACAGACACAGCTCTCCATGACGTGTGGGTTTTATGCTGGTCCCACTAGGAGTTAACTAGGCAGGGAAAAGAAACAGCTAGCCCCTCCCATAGGGGCCGTCCTCTCTTCCCACATAAAACCCCCTCATAGCAAAGCTCTTCAGTTTCAATGCCTAGTTTGCAAGGAGTTGCGACTGGGTGGCTACCCATGGCTTCGTCCGGAGTGGTGAGTGAGAGCTCCTTCCTTACCCCCCTTTTTCAGGGGCGGAAAGGGGGACCGACGACCCTAAAAAAAAAAAAATGTTTGCTGGGTAGCCGCCGGTAGGGGCGCGTGGAGCCCTGTTCACCCCCTGCACACCTCCCCTTCCCCCCTGCACCGCACCCGATTATCTATTGCCCTTTGGTCGTTTTTTGCCGCCATTTTGCGGCGGACCGCTGCCATTTTGCCGTAGCCGCAGACATATTGGGCCTATGGGGCTTTTCCTCTAGCGCTCAGAGCGGCCATTTGCGGTACTGCACGTTCCCTGCAGGTGTTTTTCGGCCTCTAGTGTTCAACGGCGGCCATATTGGAATCCCTGCTCATGCAAAAAACGTGTCTACAGCTTTTTACTTTCACTTTGGAACGGTCTGTGCTCCTGACGGCGCGGCTCTCTGACGATCCTCAGGGTTATGGCAGCAAACAGCAAGTATAGCTGGGCTCTCCTGTGGGTGCTGGTGGCGGCGGGTGCAGTCCTCCTGGGTCCCCTGGTGCACTGAGGGGTGGTGGTGTGCGGCTGTGTGGGGGTGCCTATAGCCTTTTTCTATGCATCTGTGTTCCTAAGGTAGCTGAACATGCTAGGAGCGCAATCTGCGCAAGGGGCTTTTCTGGACCAGCTGTGGCGGTTTTTAGTGATTTTTCCCCAGGGCGGATGTCACCAACAGGCCCCCCAAGAAGCGTCCCCCTCCTCCTTGCTTTTCAAGGGAGGATTTTTTGATCCGGAAGGTCCCTCGGACGGAGAAGAGGATCAGGGGACGGCAGCTGCGATTATAATTGGTATCGCACTGCGATTGAGCCAGGATGGCGAATCGCTGATTTCTGCGCATGTGGTGTGGTCTTCCAGGCCCCCTAGGGCGCCCAAGGCTTACCCATATGATCTTTTTCCTGATCGCCTTGTTTGTTGTAAATGGCAGCGTCCGCAGCATTCCTTTTAGAGCAGTGTCGGGCAGCATAATGCTGGCTCAGATTCTAAGCATGACCTGCCTGAGGTTTGCATGTCCTCCCTGTGCATGCGTGGGTTTCCTTCCGGTGCTCCGGTTTCCTCCCACACTCCAAGGGACTTGACGGTTCGCTGCTCGCTATCCCTTGAGGAAAGTTTTTTTTTTTTAAAAAAAAGGGAAATGGGAGTCGCCTTGGTGCCCCGCCTATGATCACTTTAATAAGACAACGACCAGTCCTCTGGAAGGGGTTCCTGCATTCAAGGGCCCTGCTGCCAAAGACAGAGGCGCTGTTAAGGTCGCTCTTCCTGGTGACAGGCTCTGCTCTGCAGCCAGCCCTGACGTTCGCCATGGCGGTGCAATATCTGTCTGAGCTTATGACGGAGCTCCAGACTCTTCTGGACTGCGGCCGCCTGCTGGATACGCCACAGAGGGCTGACTTTTTGCTCCGAGGTCTCAAGTACCTTGGTGATGCGGCCGTTGATTTACTGCCTATGTGTTCCAGGGTAGCGGTGTTGCTGTATCCTCAGACGGGTACTCTGGTTGCGTTTTTTGGTCCGGTGACCATGCTTCCAGAAAAGGTCTCACAGACCTTCCCTTTCAGGGTGGACGTCTATTCGGTCCACGGCTGGGTGAGATCATTAAAGATTTCACTGGAGGTACGTGCTTTCCAGAGCCCCGGAGGCGTGAGTTTTCGCCGTAGACAGGGGCCCCCTACCTCGGGTCAGAAGAGGTTTTTTCGCGCCCCGGGCGTAGCGGGTAAAGGGACCCGCTCCGGTAAGGTCGCTGCAGGGGCTGGGTGCTGGCAGTGGCAGCGCAAAACCAACAAGGTGGAGGACAAACCTCCTCAGCCTGATGGGTTGCCTCCGCCCGGGCTTCGGGTGGGGGACGTTTCTGAGTTCAACACTCTGCCACCAGTCAGGTTCTTCCCTTCGACTTAGGGCTCCCGCAGGCATGCCGGGAGGCCCTCTTTGGGGCTGTACATGCTCTCGAACCAAGGGGTGATCGTGCCAGCGCCTCCAGCGAGAGGCTTCGAGGTTTCTTACTCACATCTGTTCGTGGTCCCCAAATAAGGTGGGAGGGGGGGTCCGGCCAGTACTGGACTTGAAGGCCCTGAACCGGTATGTTAGGGCACGGAAATTCCGGATGTCATCTATCCACTCGGTTGTAGCCGCCCTCCATCAGGCGGAATTTCTGCCGTCTCTAGACATCAGGGATGTGTACCTCCATGTACATATTTGTCCACGACTTCAGCGTTTCTTTCGCTTGCAGTGGGAGACCTCCATTTTCAATTCGTGGCACTCCCTTTCGGTCTAGTCTCAGACCTCGAGTTTTTTTCACAAAACTGGTGGCTCCGGTATGGCGTTACTGCGACAGAGAGGAATTGCGGTAGTAGCCTACCTGGACGACCTGCTCCTGCGAGCGGAATCCGCCTTGGCTCGGGAAGAGAAGGTGAGGATCACAATGACCTCGCTGCAGGACTTCGGCTGGTTGCTCAACCTGCAGAAGTCGACGGTGTCTCTATCCCATCGCCTGGAGTATCTGGGCCTGTTCCTGGACTCAGAGCAGGCAAAAGGTTTTTCCTTCCTCCAGCCAAGTTGCGGTCACTGCAGTCGGCAGTGAAAATGTTCCTGTCGCACCGGCGGTCTTCCTTACGTGGGGGGCTGGGGCTCATGGTCTCGACTTTCAAGGTGATACCATACGCCCAGAGTCACACTCGTCTCCTTCTACGAGCAATTTTGGCTTGGTGGGACAGATCCCAGACCAGGGCGTCTGACCTATGGTTCCGGGACTCAGCGTTGATTCAGGGGAAGTCGTTCCTGCCCCTTCAGTGGGTGATCATCACCACGGATGATAGTCCTTTGAACTGGGGCGGGGTCCTGGGACAGCTGTCTGCCCAGGACCGTTGGTCGGCACAAGAGGCTCGTCTCCCCATCAACGTACTGGAGCTGTGAGCAATCAGATTGTGCTTTTTTTCTCTGGATGAGATTGCAGGGTCGTCTGATTCGAATTCAGTCGGACGATGCCACAGCAGTGGCGTATGTGAACCATCAGGGTCCAGCAACTACGGCGGAGGCAGCTATGGTACTGCGTTGGGCTGAATGTCACGTTCCGGCAATCTCCGCCGTTTACATTCCAGGGGTGGAGAACTGGCAGGCAGACTTTCTCAGTCGCCAGACGCTGGACCAGGGAGAGTGGTCTTTTCACCGGAGGTGTTCAATCAAATTTGCCGCAGATGGGGGACGCCGGACGTGGATCTTATGGCGTCCCGGTTCAATCACAAGGTGGAAACCTTTGTGTCCAGAACGAAGGATCCGTTGGCAGTGGCCACGGACGCTCTGGTGGCCCCCTGGGGCCGTTACCGCCTTCTGTACGCTTTCCCTCCGATAAAACTGTTTCCGCGATTGATACGCAGGATAGTGGCGGAGGGGATACCAATAATCCTGGTGGCTCCAGATTGGCCTCGGCGCACTTGGTACGCCGACGTGGTGCACATGGTGGCAGACGCCCCTTGGCTGCTCCCGCTGCGAGACGATTTTCTGTCTCAGGGACCCATCTTGCACCCTGCTTTACCCTCGCCGGCTTTTACGGCTTGGCTATTGAGTCCCAGGTGCTAAGAGATCGGGGAGTCGCCGACTCCGTGAGCCCTACTTTGTTAAAAGCTCGCACGTGTACTTCTCGCAAGATTTATCACCGCACGTGGAAGGCTTATATAGCTTGGTGCGAGGCGGAGGGTCAGAACCCTCGCTCTTATGTTGTGTCTAGGGTCCTGACTTTTTTTCAGCAGGGCCTGAACAAAAAACTGGCTTTGAGTACTCTCAAGGGCCAGATATCGGCTCTGGCGATTCTCTTTCAGAGACCTTTAGCTTCGCACTAGTTGATTCGTACCTTTGTACAGGGTGTGCGACACGTGGCGCCTCGGGTGAGGACTCCGATGGCTCCGTGGTATCTGCATTTGGTGCTTTCTGTTCTTCAGAAACCGCCATATGAGAATATCAGGGAGATTTCCTTACAATTGCTGTCGCAGAAGGTGGCCTTTTTAGTTGCCATCACTTCCGCCAGACGGGTGTCTGAATTAGCAGCACTATCTTGCAAGTCTCCCTACTTAGTCATGCATAAGGATAATGCGGTCTTGCGACCCTCTCCTTCCTTCCTTCCGAAGGTGTTCTCTTCCTTTCATATTAATGAAGATATTGTTCTTCCTTCATTGTGCCCTCGTCCATCGCACCCAAAGGAGTTTGAGTTGCATGCTTTGGACGTAGTGAGGGCCTTACGAGGGTACTTGGCTGCTACAGCTTTTTTTTTTTTTTTCGAAAAGCTGATGCCTTGTTTGTGCTGCCAGAGGGTCCGCGCAAAGGGTTGGCGGCCTCGTCGGCTACGATTTCTCGTTGGTTTAGAAAAAACGTGACCCATGCGTATTCTGTTCGGGGCGAGGTCCCCCCTTTTCCGGTCACGGCTCATTCTACCCGGGCTGTTAGCACTTTCGGGGTTTTCAGACACCAGGCCTCAGTGTCACAGGTGTGCAAGGCGGCTACTTGGGCCTCGATTCACACTTTCACTAAGTTTTATAAAGTTGATGTGTTTGCATCTTCGGATGCTGCTTTGGGCCGCAAAGTTTTGCAGGCGGCAGCGTAGGTGCGTCTGGCGCCTCCTTAGAGGTTCAGTTGGGTACTGTTAGTGTTTACCCACCCCTCTTTTTGACACAGCTTGGGGACGTCCCCACACATAATGGAGAAGCTGCGTCTGTCAGTGAACGATAGGAGAAAAAGGGATTTTATTAAAACTTACCGTAAAATCCTTTTCTCCGAGTTCACTGACAGTCGCAGCACCCACCCCTCTGTGCTCTGTTCTTGTACGGCTTGTGTACAAACTGAAGAGCTATGCTATGAGGGGGTTTTATGTGGGAAGAGAGGACGGCCCCCATGGGAGGGGGTTAACTCCTAGTGAGACCAGCATAAAACCCACACGTCATGGAGAAGCTGCGTCTGTCAGTGAACTCGGAGAAAAGGATTTTACGGTAAGTTTTAATAAAATCCCTTTTTTTTATATATATATGTATTTATTATTGCAAAAAGTAGGAAATATTGTTTTTTTTAAAAAAATTGTCGCTTTTTTGTTTATAGCGGTGATCAGAAATGACGCAGAGGGGATCAAATACCACCAAAAGAAAGCTCTATTTGTGGGGAAAAAAGGACGCAAATTACATTTGGGTACAACGTCGCACGGCCGCGCAATTGTCAGTTAAAGCGATGCAGTGCCGAATCGCAAAGAGTGCTCTGTTCCTAAACTTGGGAAATCCTTCCGGGGCTGAAGTGGTTAAAAATAATAATAATAAAAACTATAATAATAGCTATACTATTAAATTATAGGTAGGTATTGGAATTTACTGTTAAATTTCGCTGTTAGTGAACATAATGAATTACTAACCATTATTGTAGTTTTTTATTATTATTATTTATTAATAATAATAATAATTAATAGTAATAAAAACTATAATAATAGTTATAAACTATTAAATGAGTTCGGTATTGGAATTTCCTTTCAAATTTGCCTGTTAGCGAACGTAACGAATATGAATTTTTCCGAATTACCGATAATAACGAATAGCGCATCTATAGGAATTAAACGAACCAAATTAGAATGTTTCCGAATTTATGCAATTATTCGAAATAACTAATTTCGATCGTAACAAAAAAAATCAGTAAAATGGAAAAAGCAAAAAATAAAAAAAAAATGGGCATGTAGGTGTCTTGTATGGATATAAAGAGAGAGACAAATACATAAGACAGATCCAGGGGTGTCAAACTCAATTTCATTGCGGGCTGCATCAGCATTATGGTCGCCCTCAAAGGGCCGGTTGTATCTGTAAGACTAGGTGGCCAGAGCACCCCACCCCCCCCCCCTTTACATCAGCTATCAGGATCTCTCCCCACCATCCGAAGTTAAGAGTCCCCCCACCCTCCCTTACATCACAGTGCTCCCCCCTTACCTTGTGCTCCTGGCGGGAAGAAACTGGGGGCAGAGCTGGGAAGCAGAAAGTGCAGGGTCTGGAGGAGGACAAGAGGAGGTCTGTGGTCAGCTGCTGGAGTCTGCTGAATGCTGAGACCAGGGGAAGCATAGATTTCAACAGGTTTCAGACCTGCTTCCTGATTGGCCAGGAGGAAGGACGAGTGTTTTAATAGCGAATATTTATTCGCTATTCTAACACACCTGGGTGGGCTGAGAGTGCACTTCGAGCCCACCCTATTTTGAAACCTATTATAGCTTTTGGCTCTAATCAGGTAATTAAAAAAAAAACGCAATTGTAATTCATGCGCCCAGCGTCCTGAAAGGGGCTGGGTGCATGGATGGGGGGGCGCAGCGGAAGGGATAGCAGAGGCGGCGGCGGCAGGGATAGGGGACGCGGCGGCAGGCATAGAGGAGGTGGCGGTGGCAGGGATAGGGGAGGCAGCGATGGCAGGGATAGGGGAGGTGGCTGCAAGGATAGGGGAGGTGGCGGCAGGGATAGGGGAGGTGGCGGTGGCAGGGATAGGGGAGGTGGCTGGGGGATAGG
>BLSH010029112.1:181768-197093 GCA_018402905.1 Glandirana rugosa
ACGGCGGCGGTGGGAGGTGGCTGCAGGGATAGGGGAGGCAGCAGCGGCAGGGATAGGGGAGGTGGCGGCGGCAGGGATAGGGGAGGTGGCTGCAGGGATAGGGGAGGTGGCGGCAGGGATAGGAGAGGAGGCGGCAGCAGGGATAGGGTAGGTAGCTGCAGGGATAGGGGAGGTGGCGGTGGCAGGGATAGGGGAGGTGGCTGCAGGGATAGTGGAGGCGGTGGCAGCAGGGATAGGGGAGGTGGCGGCAGGGATAGGGGAGGTGGCGGCAGGGATAGGGGAGGCGGCGCCCGTGCACCCTCAATGGACGGGCCTTGTGTTTGACACATGTTAGATAGATAGATAGATAGATAGATAGATAGATAGATAGATAGATAGATAGATAGATAGATAGATAGATAGGGTGTACACAGTTTGTGTTCCGGGCAGGTAACTCCCACGTGCCCGCGGCGGAGGGGATAGGGACGGAGGTAGCTGCAGGGATAGGGGAGGTGGCGGTGGCAGGGATAGGGGAGGTGGCTGCAGGGATAGTGGAGGCGGTGGCAGCAGGGATAGGGGAGGTGGCGGCAGGGATAGGGGAGGTGGCGGCAGGGATAGGGGAGGCGGCGCCCGTGCACCCTCAATGGACGGGCCTTGTGTTTGACACATGTGGGATAGATAGATAGATAGATAGATAGATAGATAGATAGATAGATAGATAGATAGATAGATAGATAGATAGATAGATAGAAAGATAAGTATATGTACAGTTTTGAGTAGGGAAGGGTCACTATGCAAGTTATGGAAAACACCTTGCCAGACAGTTGCACTGTTATGTATCTCACAGATCAATGTGCTATAAAGCTCGATGTAGGAATGGTTTCATAGAAGAAAAGAGAAACACACTCCATAGTGTAAACCAGTAGACAATATTTAATGAGGTAAATGCAAATACAATGGATAGGTTGTATGCAGTACAAACAATTCGTATCACATGGATAGCCCGTTTGACAAAAACCAGGATGGCCGCAGCCAGTGCATGCATGTGCAGGGATGTGTGTTCCAGCTCCGCCCAATATATTTTATTGGGATTTTATGTGATAGACCGACACAAAGTGGCTCATAATTGTGAAGTGGAAGGAAAATGATAAATGATACAAATAAATCTGTGAAAAGTGTGGGGGGCATTTGTATGGCACCCCCCCCCCTCCCCCCGGAGTCAATACTTTGTAGAACCGCCTTTCCCTGCAATTACAGCTGCAAGTATTTTTGGGGGAGTCTCTACCAGCTTTGCCCATCTAGTGAGGACATTTCTGCCCATTCTACTTTGCAGAATCCCCCAAGCTCTGTCAGATTGGATGGAGGGCGTCTGTGATCAGCAATTTTCAAGTCTTGCCACCGATTCTCAATGGGATTTAGGTCTGGACTGTGATTGGGCCATTCTAACACATGAATGTGCTTTGATCTAAACCATTCCATTGTAGCTCTGGCTGGATGTTTAGGGTCGTTGTCCTGCTGGAAGGTGAACCTCTGCCCCGGTCTCAAGTCTTTTGCAGACTCTGACAGGTTTTCTTCTAAGATTGCCTGTATTTGGCTCCATCCATCTTCCCATCAACTCCGACCAGCTTCCCTGTCCCTGCTGAAGAAAAGCATCCCAACACCATGATGCTGCCACCACCATCTTTCACAGTGGGGATGGTGTGTTCAGGGGGATGTGCAGTGTTAGTTTACAGCCACACATAGCGTTTTGCTTTTAGGCCAAAAAGTTCAATTTTGGTCTCATCTGAGCAGAGCCCCTTCTTCCCCATGTTTGCTGTGTCCCCCACATGGCTTCTCACAAACTGCAAACGGGACTTCTTATGGATTTATTTCACCAATGGCTTTCTTCTTGCTGCTCTTCCATAAAGGGCAGATTTGTGGAGAGCACGACTAATAGTTGTCCTGTGGACAGATTCTCCCCCCTGAGCTGTGGATCTCTGCAGCTCCTCCAGAGTTACCATGGGGCCTCTTGACTGCTTCTCTGATGAATGCTCTCCTTGCCCAGCCGGTCAATTTAGGTGGACGGCCATGTCTTGGTAGGTTTGCAGTTGTGCCATACTCTTTC
Source organism: Glandirana rugosa (assembly GCA_018402905.1). Lineage (NCBI taxonomy): Eukaryota > Metazoa > Chordata > Amphibia > Anura > Ranidae > Glandirana > Glandirana rugosa. Next base: position 183,852 of record BLSH010029112.1, read on the forward strand.
CATTTTCAGATGATGGATTGAACAGAGCTCCGTGAGATGTTCAAAGCTTGGGAGATTTTATTATAACCTAACCCTGCTTTATACTTCACAACTTCATCCCTGAAATGTCTGCTGTGTTCCTTGGCCTTCATGATGCTGTTTGCTCACCAAGGTTCTCTAACAAACCTCTGAGGGCTTCACAGAACAGCTGTATTTATACTGAGATTAAATGACACACAGGTGGACTCTATTTACTAATTAGGTGTCTTCTGAAGGCAATTGGCTCCCCTAGATTTTAGTTAGGGGTATCGGAGTAAAGGGGGCGCCATACAAATGCCCCCCACACTTTTCACAGATTTATTTGTATCATTTATCATTTTCCTTTCACTTTGTGTCGGTCTATCACATAAAATCCCAATAAAATACATTTACGTTTTTGGCTGTAACATGACAAAATGTTGGGAATTTCAAGGGGTATGAATACTTTTTCAGGGCGCTGTAGAACGTGCATTAATCTCCCTTGTGGGATTATAGAAGGGTGCTTGGCAGCTTTTAAATCCTGGAAGGGTTGCTATAAGCGCAGAGTATCGGTGTTTTTTTTTATATATAAAAAAAAAAAACACTCCCTAAACATCTTTATATTTAATTATTGGGTTTTTGTAAACTCGAAGCTCATCGCACCTCCGGCTAAGTCACATCCGACCCAAACAGAATCTTCAAGGGTGTGTCGCCCTGTGACGAAGTTTCATCCTCCGCAACAGAGAACAGAGACGCGTCCTATCTACCTGTCTGCTCCTGAATAGAACCCGAGCCGCATTACAGAACCGTGAATCATTCTCCATCTTCTTTAATTCATCTAAGATTTCAGCACCTCAGGACAAGTGTGTCTGGGGCGCCCGGCCTGGCCTTGGGAGAAGGAAGTGGAGGCTCGAGGCCTAAAGTATTTAAACTTTTTGTGCAAGTCAACACTTCAAATTTATGAATGTCTTGAGCAAATATTTATGGGGCCGTTTCCTCCCCTTGTAGGCAGAGGGCCAGGACATGCGATTATTTGTCAGAAGCGCTATTAGACGCAAGGAGGGCTGTCAAAGGGGAGTTTTAGGGTTCTCAGGACTGTTAATAAATGGGCTGAATTAATGGAGGTTATTGCTGAATATTAGGGCATGTCAGGCTGATTTACATCTTCTCATGGACTGAGAGTTTCCTTTTCAACCTGCAGTGCTAGAATGCTTCATTCCTTATAAATAAATATACATAGATACAATGTATAGAATGTTTTATTCCTTATAAATAAATATAAATAGATACAATGTATAGAATGTTTTATTCCTTATAAATATACATAGATACAATGTATAGAATGCTTCATTCCTTATAAATAAATACAATGTATAGAATGTTCCATTCCTTATAAATAAATATACATAAATACAATGTATAGAGTGTTTCATTCCTTATAAATAGATACAATGTATAGAATGTTCCATTCCTTATAAATAAATATACATAGATACAATGTATAGAATGTTTCATTCCTTATAAATAGATACAATGTATAGAATGTTCCATTCCTTATAAATAAATATACATAAATACAATGTATAGAATGTTTCATTCCTTATAAATAGATACAATGTATAGAATGTTCCATTCCTTATAAATAAATATACATAGATACAATGTATAGAGTGTTTCATTCCTTATAAATAGATACAATGTATAGAATGTTCCATTCCTTATAAATAAATATACATAGATACAATGTATAGAATGTTTCATTCCTTATAAATAGATACAATGTATAGAATGTTCCATTCCTTATAAATAAATATACATAGATACAATGTATAGAATGCTTCATTCCTTATAAATAAATATAAATAGATACAATGTATAGAATGTTTCATTCCTTATAAATAAATATAAATAGATACAATGTATAGAATGCTTCATTCCTTACGAATAAATATAAATAGATACAATGTATAGAATGCTTCATTCCTTATAAATAGATACAATGTATAGAATGTTTCATTCCTTATAAATAGATACAATGTGTATATCAGCCTTTCTCACCCTTTTCAACACCGAGGAACCCTTGAAATAATTCTCCGGTCTCAGGGAACCACTGCTAAAAATTGAAAATCTACAACTCATGATAAATTAGTGTGATGGTCATTGCTCAAGGAACCCCTAGCAACCTCTGGAGGAACCCTGGTTGAGAAACCCTGGTGTAGAATGTTTCATTCCTTATAAATAGATACAATGTATAGAAGGTTTCATTCCTTATAAATAGATACAATGTATAGAATATTTCACTCCTTACAAATAAATATAAATAGATACAATGTATAGAATGTTTCATTCCTTACAAATAAATATAAATAGATACAATCAGGGCCGCCATCAGGGGTGTACAGGCAGTACTGTTGTAAGGGGCCCCAGTGTCTCAAGGGGTCCTTACAACAAAGATTTTAGCCGTCTTTAACATTGGAGTCTATGGGAGGGGGACACCCGGTTTGGGGACACCGCTCTCCTGAACCATAGCTGATAAAAATACCAAACTTGGGTCACATAGAGAGGGCCCCCTGGACCACATATGGTCCAAGTCTGGGACATCCAGCACCTATGCCTCGGCTGTACCAGGTCCTTAAATTGCCACTGTTTTTTAACCCTTTGGATCCCACACTAGCATGCATTGCACACTTCACTGGGTCTTGCTTGGCAGGCTACACCTGGTAAGTGTGACAGGGTGTATAATTCCTACTGCGGCTGCAACATGTGTGCACCCCTGGCCAGTGTGGGATGGCCAGTGGGCGGGCCCTGGAGAATGTTGGTGGCCAGATGGGGGGGCCCAGGTCTAAAGCTGTGTAAGGGGCCCCAAAATTTCTGATAGCTGCCCTGGATACAATGTATAGAACGTTTCATTCCTTACAAATAAATATAAATAGATACAATGTATACAAGCAAAAAGTTTAAAGTTTAACCGGTTCCGGACCGGCTTGCGTACACTGCTGCAGAGTGGTTGGATAGCACCAATTGCCATCTCATGCCCGCCGCACTCTCCAGCAGTATGGCCGCGGGTGACCCGCGATGCCCTGTCACAGAAGAAAAGTGGGGAACCGCCAATGTAAACACGGCGGTTCCCCGCTCTGTCAGGCGGCATGTAAGAGATCTACTGATCCCTGTCACTGGGATCAGTTAGATCTATTATGCCCCTGGCAGCCCAGCCCCCTCACAGTTAGAACACACCCAGGGAACACAGTTAACCCCTAGATCTCCCCCTGCGGGTTAACCCCTTCACTGCCAGTGACATGTACAGCAATCAGCGGCTATTTAAATTTCTGATCGCTGTATAAATTTTATTGGTCCCAAAAAGTGTCAAACATGCCCGACATGTCCGCTACAATATCGCAGTCTTGATAAATATCACTGATCGCCACCATTACTAGTAAAAAAAATTGTAAAAACGCCATAAATGAATTCTCATGGTTTGTAAAGGTGGCAACTTTTGCACAAACCAGTCAACAAACGCTGATCGCACTTTTTTTTACCACAAATATGAGGAAGAATGTATATCGGCCAAAACCGATGAATACATTTGTTTTTTTATATTTTTATTTTGGATTTGTATTTTAGCAAAAAGTAAAAAATATTGTTTTTTTTTTCAAAATTGTCGCTATTTTTTGTTTATAGCGGTGATCAGAAGTGACGCAGAGGGGATCAAATACCACCAAAAGAAAGCTCTATTTGTGGGAAAAAAAGGATGCCAATTTCATTTGGGTACAGCGTCGCACGCCCGCGCAATTGTCAGTTTCTTTTAAAAAAATTAAAAATAACAAACATGCCTATACTTACCCGCTTTGTGAAATGGTTTTGCACAGCAGCCCCGACCCTCTACATCGGGTGCCCCCACGTTAGGCCGCTGTCCATGGGGGCACCCGTGTCACAGGATTGACTCAGACAATGGGACCCGGCCTGCTCCCATGTCAAAGGATTTGGTTGACAGCAGTGGGAGCCAGTGACTCCTGCTGCTATCAATCTGCCCAATGAGAGAGACAGTGACTGGAGATGCTGCCCTCGTGCACATCCCTGGATCGGGCTCAGGTAAGAAAATGAAGGGGTCTGGGAGGAGCTGCAGCAAAGAAGGTTTTTCACCTAAAAGAGGAGCTTCATACTCCTTGTCAGGAAGATGCAGCTGTTTCTGTGGTTTCCGCGGTGGTGCGCGCGCCTGTGCGCGTTCGCGCGCGTCCGTGCGCGTTCGCGCGCGCCCGTGCGCGCACCCGCGTGCGCGCGAATCCGTGCGCGCGCACGCGCCGGAAACAGGCGCCAATCAGCCCTATTTAAACTTGCAGGACTCAGTGCCCGGTGCTGTCCGTTCTACAGCGTTTCCCGCATCTGTGCCCCCGGCAAGCTATTTCTGAGTGACTTCCTGTTCCTGTGACCCCGGCTATCCCTTTGGACTTGTTGCTATCTGCCTGCACCTGACCCCGGCTTGCCTACGACTCTCCGCTTGTCTGATCCCTTGTACCGTCTTTGCCAGCACGTTGCCGACCCAGCCTGTACCCGACCATCCGTTTGCCTGATCCCGCTGTACCGCACCGCCCGCTAGTTACCGACCCAGACTGAAACACTACTCTCCTGTTTGCACGAGCCCCAGTGCACTTCCGCCTACCAGCTAAGGACTGTCCAGCCCTCGTGCCCCCCTGTGCTCCTGAGCTCCCTGTTCCCACTATCAGGGGTTCTCGAACCAGGGCCGCAAGAGAGGTTGCCCCCCGCATAAGCCAGACTCTACCACCAGGTACGTGACACTCCTTCAGAAAGTAGCTGCTGACTTTAATATTAGGACACTTACCTGTCCCCTAATCCAGCAGTGTCTTTACCCCAGCTGATTTTTCGATCAGCTCTTGGGTGCTGCCGCTGCCATTTCTTGTAAGGGAAACTGGCAGTGAAGGCTTGCGGCATCGCAGCTGGTTCCCTACTGCGCAGGACACAGGTCAGTTTAAATCTGCCGCTCCGTAGAAGTGAATGGACAGTCCGATTGGGTCAGCCTGAAAAACAGACAGGCAGACCTGATCGGACCGATCATGTGAAAGGGGCCTAAGGTTGCTTTCACACTGATGCATTGTGGTTTACCTGCACCTCATCTGACCTCAATCTTCATTTCTTCCTCAGGATTTCTGCAGGTATCCCTTGCTCCTGTTGTCTCCCAGGCGAATATGGCTAATGGCTGCTGCTGGCTGTCCTTCAGGGTGGGTCCTGCTGGCTGGTATTTCTGGCTGGTACTGGTGAGTACTGGTACTGGTGGGTACTGATTGCTGGTACCAGTGGGTACTGCTTGCTGGTACTTGTGGGTACTGTTGGCTGGTTCTGGTGGGTACTGCTGGCAAGTACTGCTGGCTGGTACTGGCAAGTACTGCTGGCGAGTTCTGGCCTGTACTGCTGGCGAGCACTGGTGGGTACTGCTAGCTGGTACTGCTGGGTACTGGTGGATACTGCTGACTGGTACTGTTGGGTACTGCTGGCTGGTACTGCTGGGTACTGGTGGGTACTGCTGGCTGGTACTGCTGACTGGTACTGCTGGGTACTGCTGGCTGGAACTTCTGCGTACTGACTTGTACTGCTGGGTACCGCTGGCTGGTACTGCTGGGTACTGCTTGCTGGTACTTGTAGGTACTGTTGGCTGGTACTGGTGGGTACTGCTGGCAAGTACTGCTGGCTGGTACTGGCAAGTACTGCTGGCAAGTTCTGGCCTGTACTGCTGGCGAGCACTGGTGGGTACTGCTGGCTGGTACTGCTGGGTACTGGTGGCTGGTACCTCTGGGTTCTGTTGAATATTGCTGGCTGATACTGCTGGGTACTGGTGGGTACTGCTGGCTGGTACTGCTGGGTACTGCTGGCTAGTACTGCTGGATACTTGTGGCTGGTACTTCTGGGTACTGGTGGGTACTGCTGGCTGGTACTTCTGGGTACTGGTGGGTACTGCTGGCTGGTACTCCTGGGTACTACTGACTGGTACTGCTGGCTGGTACTTCTGGGTACTGCTGGCTAGGTACTGGTGGTTGGTACTTTTGGGTACTGCTGGCTTATACTTCTGATACTGCTTGGTACTCATGGCTGGTACTTATGGGTATTGGTGCGTACTGATGGGTACTGCAGGCTGGCAATGCTGAGTACTGCTGGCTAATACTTCTGGGTACTGGTGTGTACTGCTGGCTGGTTCTTGATCCCCCATACCTGCGATCATTGTTACAAGAGTGGCGCTGGAGGAAGCATGCGGCTGCAGTAGAGAGCAGAGCCGATGCTTCCTGTATCACTCTTGTCACAGGCGGAGTACATTTGGTATCACTCCGCCTGTGACAGAAGCCAGCGCTATACAGGAAGCATTGGCTTGCTCCCTCTAGCACTGGCCCAGATCTTCACTATGATTCTTGGGAATGGTGGAGAGTTCAGGGATACGGTGTATACAGAGTGCAGAGCTCAGGGGTGCGCTATGTGCAGAGTGAAGAGTTCAGGAGTGCGCTATGTACAGAGTGCAAAGCTCAGGAGTGTGCTATGTACGAAGTGCAGAGTTCAAGGGTGCGCTATGTACAGAATGCAGGGTTTAAGTGTGCACTATGTATATAGTGCAGAGTGCAGGGGTGGGCTATGTACAGAGTGCAGAGTTAAGGGATGCAGTATATACAGAGTGCAGAGTTCAGGGGTGTGCTATGTACAGAGTGCGGCGTTCAAGGGTGCACTATGTACAGAGTGCAGAGTTCAGGGGTGCGCTATGTACAGAGTGCAGAGTTCAGGGGTGTGCTATGTACAGAGTGCAGAGTTCAGGGGTGCTCTATGTACAGAGTGCAGAGTTCAGGGGTGAGCTGTGTCGGCAGCTCTGCCTCTCTTTCTCACTTGCAGGAACTCAACTAAGCCCCTGACCACCGAACCACATAAAATGGTGGGTGTGGCCAAATTGCACTAATAGTAGGAGGTGCAATAAATAACAGAAGTGTGTTATGTGCAGAGTTCAGAGATGTCCTGTGTACAGAGTGCAGAGTCCAGGACTGTGCTATATGCAGAGTTCAGGAGTGTGCTATGTACAGAGCGCAGTGAGCTGTGTACAGAGTGCAGAGTTCAGGGGTGAGCTGTGTACAGAGTACAGAGTTAAGGAGTGTGCTATGTACAGAGTGCAGAGTTCAGGGGTGAGCTGTGTACAGAGTGCAGAGTTAAGGAGTGTGCTATGTACAGAATGCAGAGTTCAGGGGTGAGCTGTATACAGAGTTCAGAGTTAAGGAGTGTGATATGTACAGAGTGCAGAGTTCAGGGGTGAGCTGTGTACAGAGTGCAGAGTTAAGGATTGTGCTATGTACAGAGTGCAGAGTTCAGGGGTGAGCTGTGGACAGAGTGCAGAGTTAAGGAGTGTGCTATGTACAAAGTGCAGAGTTCAGGGTTGTGCTGTGTACAGAATGCAAGGTCGAGAAGTGAACTATAAGAAAGAGTTCAGGGTTCGGGGGTGTGCTGTGCACAGCTTGCAGGGTTCAGCTGTCTTTCACAGGCCATCCACATCTCACTTCCACCCCTCCTCACCTCTGACCTCTGCACCACTCTCCCCCCATCCACCACCTCTACACACATCTCCTTCCACAGCCCCCCCCCCCCCCAAAAGCTTCCACCTACTCGCCCCGGCTGTAGTATAGTACCTCTCCTGTAAGTGTAGGCGGCCTCAGCTCTCTTTCTCACTTGCAGGGAGATTATTGGTCAGCATCAGGGCCGGCTCTACCACTAGACGGAGTAGGCGGCCGCCTAGGGGCGCCTGGCCACTGTTGATCTGCCACTGGCTGCTCTGCATTGATTCATGTAAAAACTGACTGTCTGACTGAGATAATGAGATTGTATTATCACATGCCATTTGCAAATGTATATAGAAATAGTGACTGATCTGCCAAATACCCCCCGCCCCCCTCTGCCCCCACCCCCCTTGAGGCTGTATTTGATGGGCACAGGTGAGGCTGTATTTGATGGGCACAGGTGAAGCTGTGTTTGATGGGCACAGATGAGGCTGTATTGATTGGCGCTGGTGAAGCTGTATTTGATGGGCACAGGTGAAGCTGTGTTTGATGGGCACAGGTGAAGCTGTATTTGATGGGCACAGGTGAGGCTGTATTTGATGGGCACAGGTGAGGCTGTATTTGATGGGAACAGGTGAGGCTGTATTGATTGGCGCTGGTGAAGCTGTATTTGATGGGCACAGGTGAAGCTGTATTTGATGGGCACAGGTGAAGCTGTATTTGATGGGCACAGGTGAGGCTGTATTTGATGGGCACAGGTGAGGATGTATTGATTGGCGCTGGTGAATCTGTATTTGATGGGCACAGGTGAATCTGTATTTGATGGGCACAGGTGAAGCTGTATTTAATGGGCACAGGTGAGGCTGTATTGATTGGCGCTGGTGAAGCTGTATTTGATGGGCGCTGGTGAGGCTGCATTTGATTGGCACTGTTCAGGCTGCATTTGATTGGCGCTGATTAGGCTGTGCTGGGAAAAGGGGGTGGAGCCGGGGTGGGCGGCAAAATGATGTTTCGCCTAGGGTGTCAAAAATCCTTGCACCAGCCCTGGTCAGCATCTATGCTGATTGCATCACCTTTGAGCCAGCAGTCTGGGCAGTAGATGGTGGCCCTGAGTGATGACTGAGCAAGCATGGCACCATCCGCCCGGAGAGAGAAGCAGGAGAGTGCTGTGAACTCTGCGTATTAATAGCAGTCTGATTACAGGGACACTTAAAGGGCCTTCCATTTTTATATCTTATTTTCAAAGCCAAGTCTAACGTCTCGCGTCGCCCCCGCATTCCTGCGTCCTGAAAAGTCTTCTTTAAGTTCGATGAATCAAACGAGATCGACTCAACTCGGAAAACAGAAACATTGCACATCTTTTCCCCCCCTCTCGTATTTTACATAAATTCTGCATAACATCCTCGCCGGTTGACTTTTAATTATATTTTTTTTGGTTCTTCTCAGTAAATGAAGAAATTATCGCACAGCTGCAGAATAAATAAAAAAACTCAATTCCCTTCCCTTTAACCTAATTTTCCACATTTCGTTTTCTTCTCATATTAGTATTATTATTATTATTGCTCCGCCATACTTTTTTTATGTTTTTAATTTGACTTCATTATATATTTTTTCTTTTATTAAGGAAGCAAAATGCGTTTTGCGTTTTTATGATTGAATCAAGCGCGGCGCGCTCATCAGTTACCTTCAGGCTTGTCATTGCGAGCAGCGAGCCGCTCATACAATAAGGGGGGGTGGCCCCTAATTTACTTACCCGCGTCGTCGTCATCGGAGGCGCGGGCCCCCGCAATTAGGGCGAGCGGCGCGATTGGAAAAACGAGTTACAATTGATTGTGTTTCAGCGAAAATGAAGTTTGGAACGTTTTAATTGGATTACGTCAAAAACATCTGAGCCGCAATAAGCTGATGGCGGCACCTCCGACGCTTTCCGAAGAGGGAGACCGCTGTTTACTTTAAAAAAAAAAATAAATAAATAAAACGGCTAATGTAATATTTAAAACAGCATTAGAGTAATGCGTTAATGACGCCGTTATTTCTCAGAGGTGGCAGCGGGTAATATCTGGATGGCATTAAATGTTGCAACCTGGGAATAGGCTTCATATTGGAGGGCCATCAGGCACAACAGAATTCCTAGTAATAAAGGAGACATCAGAATAACTGTGTACAGGTCTCTGCACTGGGTTGTTGTAAGGTAGGCAAAGGAAACGCAACCCATCTATGCCTTCTGTGCCCATTTCGGCCAATGCTGACCCGCACTCGGATGCAAATCAGTACAGGTCATGGGCGTCCGCAGGTTGCCCCCCCCTGGAATCAGGAATCGGATCGGTGGTTCCCCACTATGTCCTTATCCTCTTTAGCCATGTATGCTGCTTCTGACAGTCTCTTGTGCTAGGTCCACAGTTTCTGACCGTCTCCTGTACCATGTCCGCAGTCTCTGACCATCTCCTGTACCATGTCCACAATCTCTGACCAATTCCTGTACTATGTCTGCAGTCTCTGACCATCTCCTGTACCATGTCTGTAGTCTCTGACCGTCTCCTGTATCATGTCTGCAGTCTCTGACCGTTTCCTGTACTATGTCCGCAGTCTCTGACCATCTCCTGTACCAGGTCTGCAGTCTCTGACCGTCTCCTGTACCATGTCCGCAGTCTCTGACCGTCTCCTGTACGATGTCTGCAGTCTCTGACCGTCTCCTGTATTATGTCTGCAGTCTCTGACCATCTCCTGTACTACGTCTGCAGTCTCTGACCGTCTCCTGTAGTATGTCTGCAGTCTCTGACCATCTCCTGTACTACATCTGCAGTCTCTGACCGTCTCCTGTACCATGTCTGTAGTCTCTGACCGTCTCCTGTATCATGTCTGCAGTCTCTGACCGTTTCCTGTACTATGTCCGCAGTCTCTGACCATCTCCTGTACCAGGTCTGCAGTCTCTGACCGTCTCCTGTACCATGTCCGCAGTCTCTGACCGTCTCCTGTACCATGTCTGCAGTCTCTGACCGTCTCCTGTATTATGTCTGCAGTCTCTGACCATCTCCTGTACTACGTCTGCAGTCTCTGACCGTCTCCTGTAGTATGTCTGCAGTCTCTGACCATCTCCTGTACTACATCTGCAGTCTCTGACCGTCTCCTGTTCCATGTCCGCTGTCTCTGACCGTCTCCTGTACGATGTCTGCAGTCTCTGACCGTCTCCTGTACTATGTCCGCAGTCTCTGACCATCTCCTGTACCACGTCTGCAGTCTCTGACCATCACCTGTACTATGTCTGCAGTCTCTGACCATCTCCTGTACTATGTCTGCAGTCTCTGATCTCCTCCTGTACTATGTCTGCAGTCTCGGACCATCTCCTGTACTATGTCTGCAGTCTCTGACCGTCTCCTGTACCATGTCCGCAGTCTCTGACCGTCTCCTGTACTATGTCTGACCATGATAATGACATTGTCAAAAAGGGGCAGAGCATGCGTGACCTTAAAATGATGCCCCCCTGAAAAAAGTTCTGCGGACGCCCATGGTACAGGTGTTGGAAATTCGGTTCGCTACGGGGAGCTGTGCAGCTGAAACTTCCAATAAAACCGGTATCTGGTACTTCAGCTGGACCCCAAAGAATAATATATAGAAGCAACCCCCTAAGTGGGACTTTAATTGGGAGGACCAACTCAACAAGAGAGGAGAAATAGGTATACATAAAACATAAATCAACATTTATTTATACAATTAAAAATAATCATCATCAAAAATATACAATAAATCAAGCCACAATAGGATCAATACACATGATGGCAACCAAGCACAGAGAACAGTGTCCCCAATGGGGTCTGGAGACAGCACAACATGAAAACATAGGATAGATTAAAAAGAAGACCACTGATCTGCCGCACTGAAAGGAGCGGACAGAGACCCAACGCGTTTCGATCTTAGCAAGTGGATATCTTCCTCAGGGGGTATGTGGTCAATCATTAACCCCTACAGATTCGCGCTATTGCCGAAGTACGGCTCCAGCGCGGATCTGAAATGGACGTCGTCCCCTGTGCACGCCCCCGGCGCGCGGGCGTGCCCGTGGGTCGGGCGGACTCGATGTCCGCTCGAGACCCACGATCGCATGACAGCTGCATAATGGGAAACACGGCGGTTCTCCGTTCTGTGACAGGGGACATACCAGATCTACTGATCCCTGTCACTGGGATCAGAGAGATCTGTTATGTCCCGGCCAGCCCTGCCCCCCCCCCCCCCACAGTTAGAACACACCCAGGGAACATTGTTAACCCCTTCACTGCCCCCCCAGGTTAACCCCTTCACTGCCAATGACATTTATACAGTAATCAGTGAACATTTAAATTTCTGATCGCTGTATAAATGTCATTGGTCCCAAAAATGTGTAAAAAATGTCCGACATTTCCGCTACAATATCGCAGTCCCGATAAAAATCGCAGATCGCCGCCATTACTAGTAAAAAAAAATAAAAATAATAAAAATGCCATAAATCAATTCCCATAGTTTGTAGACACGGTAACTTTTGCGCAAACCAATCAATGTACGCCGATTGGGATTTTTTTTACCAAAAATATGCAGAATATATATCGGCCTAAACTGATGAATAATCAGCAAAAAGTAAAAAATATTGTTCTTTTTTGCAAAATTGTCGCTCATTTTTTGTTTATAGCGGTGATCAGAAATGACGCAGAGGTGATCAAATACCACCAAAAGAAAGCTCTATTTGTGGGGAAAAAAAGGACGCAAATTTTGTTTGGGTACAACGTCGCACGACCGCGCAATTATCATTCAAAATGCGACAGCGCTGAAAGCCGAAAATTGGTCTGGGCAGGAGGGTGGTTTAAGTGCCCAGTAAGGAAGGGGTTAAAAACAACAATATCATCCAAAACTTCAGGATACTGAGTATGTTGAATTGAAGCGGTGCAGAGACAATCCGCCTAAATAGGGTAATATTCAGTGATCAAAATAGACAATATGAGACGAGACTGGTTGCCAAAGCAAGCAATAGCCTTCAGAGTTTTGGAACGATGGAGCTAGACCCAGGGCTGCATCAGTGGGAAGTATAAAAATGATAGTAGAGGATATTGTTAGGTAGAGGGATCAAACTGGTATGCAAAGCGTGGAGGAGCACAGGGCAGTACTCTGTGGAGCAGGTAGGCAATAACCGGAATGTATCAAGGAAGGATAACTGGAAGAGGGGGGCCACCCCAAAGGGGGCACAACACCCAGGTGTCCAAAACTGACCCACCCCAGAATGGGGGAAATCTGGGAGGCAAAATCCCTCAAACAGAGTGCCCGTATAGACGGGGCTGGCCCAAGACATTGTGCTGCCTGGGTCCAAGAATGAAATGCTGCCCCCCCCCCCCAAAAAAAAGTCACGCCCGCCAAAAGGCCCCAACGTCCATTATTTTAGATCACGATCATTAAAACTAAAATTAAATTTATCAGGAAGTCAGATTTATATGCAGCAGCACCTTGTCTATATGAAAATACCATTATGTTCAATTCCAAATGGCGGGCTAGAGCAGTATATATACACAGGCTAGGGTAGTATAGGGGCAGGCTAGGGTAGTACATAGACAGGCTAGTGTAGTATATAGACAGGCTAGGGTAGTATATAGACAGGCTAGGGTAGTATATGGACAGGCTAGGGCAGTATATAGACAGGCTAGGGTAGTATATAGACAGGCTATGGTAGTATAATATATGACGGGATCGGACAGGT
>BLSH010029112.1:207154-217247 GCA_018402905.1 Glandirana rugosa
TTGTGTTGTTACCTATTCTTCAAGCCTCGGGTGGATCTTACAGATGGGGGGGGGTAGACATTCTAGGTGGGCTCCGAACTTCTTATCCATTGTTGTGTTTCCATAGCAAACCATAAACTTTAACTGAGTGTAAAAAAAAAAGGACACTCATTAGTCTGTGAATTCAACCCAAAACCTGTGAAAATCGGTACGCTTTCCCAGCCGCATAATTCCGATATGACGGCTCCCCCCCGACTTAAGAGCGCAGCTGTGTTTCGTAAAAAGGACGCGGCGTCAGGCGTCCCCGGGGGGTCAAACTTCGCACTCCCGTGACGATGCTCCATAGAAGATTTTCTTTCAGCACAGATCCTGGACATGTTAAACATGGATATAATGACAAAGGATTAACTAGGTGTAGAATAATATTTTGCTGCTGGTTTGGGTAGCAGGAGGTTTTTTTTTGTACCCGGTCCCTGAAAAGGCCGTGACACGGAAAACCTGATATTGGCTACATAATTCAGCGGAATAGCATTGCTGAAAACAAAGTGTCAGTTCTTGTGGCCGCTGTCCCATCTCTTTGGGGGGGGGGGGGTTATTACGCCGGACTAGGAGGAGGGCTCAGTTTTGTAGTTTTCATTTTATTTTATTTTTTATTTAATTTAATTAGTTAGGAGATATTTTACCATTAAAGGCCCCCATATGACACCCCTCTTAGCCCCCGTTCACATAGGGGCGACTTGCGCTCCGACTTGAGTCGCCTCAAGTCGCTTAACATGTCAAATCCCATTGAAATGAATGGGGCCGTCTTAATGTACGCTGCTGAGTCGCTCCGAGTTCAGAAAGAGGTTCCTGCGCGATTCCAAGGTGACTTCTATCCATTTTGTGTCCATAGAAGTCAATGGAATTCGCCCCAAGTCGCTTGACATGTCAAATCCCATTGAAATGAATGGGTGCCACCTTAATGCACGCTGCTGAGTCGCTCCAACTTCAAAAAAAAGTTTCCTGCTCGATTCCAAGGCGACTTCTATCCATCTTGTGCCCATAGAAGTCAATGGAAGTCGCCCCCAAGTCGCTTGACATGTCAAATCCCATTGAAATGAATGGGAGCCACCTTAATGTACGCTGCTGAGTCGCTCCAACTTCAAAAAAAAGTTTCCTGCTCGATTGCAAGGCAACTTCTATCCGTCTTGTGCCTATAGAAGTCAATGGAAGTCGCCCCCAAGTCGCTTGACGTGTCAAATCCCATTGAAGTGAATGGGAGCCACTTTAATGTACGCTGCTGAGTAGCTCTGACTTCAAAAAAAGGTTCCAATGCGACTTCTCTCTGTCTTGTGCCCATAGAAGTCATTGGAAGTCGCCCATAGTCGCTTGACATGTCAAATCCCATTGAAATGAATGGGTGCCGCCTTAATGTACGCTGCTGAGTAGCTCCGACTTCAAAAAAAAGTTTCCTGCTCGATTCCAAGGCGACTTCTATCCATCTTGTGCCCATAGAAGTCAATGGAAGTCGCCCCCAAGTCGCTTGACATGTCAAATCCCATTGAAGTGAATGGGAGCCACTTTAATGTACGCTGCTGAGTAGCTCCGACTTCAAAAAAAGGTTCCAATGCGACTTCTCTCCGTCTTGTGCCCATAGAAGTCATTGGAAGTCACCCCAAGTCGCTTGATATGTCAAATCCCATTGAAATGAATGGGTGCCGCCTTAATGTACGCTACTGAGTCGCTCCGAGTTCAGAAAACGGTTCCTGCGTGATTCCAAGGCGACTTCTATCCGTCTTGTGCCCATAGAAGTCATTGGAAGTCGCCCATAGTCGCTTGACATGTCAAATCCCATTGAAATGAATGGGAGCCGTCTTAATGCACACTGCTGAGTCGCTCCGAGTTCAGAAAAAGGTTCCTGCGCAATTCCAAGGCGACTTCTGTCCGTCTTGTGCCCATAGAAGTCATTGGAAGTCGCCCCAAGTCGCTTGACATGTCAAATCCCATTGAAATGAATGGGTGCCACCTTAATGTACGCTACTGAGTCGCTCCGAGTTCAGAAAGAGGTTCCTGCGCGATTCCAAGGCGACTTCTATCAGTCTTATGCCCATAGAAGTCAATGGAAGTCGCCCCAAGTCGCTTGACATGTCAAATCCCATTGAAATGAATGGGAGCCGTCTTAATGCACACTGCTGAGTTGCTCCGAGTTCACAAAGAGGTTCCTGCGCAATTCCAAGGCGACTTCTATCCGTCTTGTGCCCATAGAAGTCATTGGAAGTCGCCCCAAGTCGCTTGACATGTCAAATCCCATTGAAATGAATGGGTGCCACCTTAATGTACGCTACTGAGTCGCTCCAACCTCAAAAAAAGTTTCCTGCTCGACTCCAAGGCGACTTCTATCCATCTTGTGCCCATAGAAGTCAATGGAAGTCGCCCCCAAGTCGCTTGACATGTCAGATCCCATTGAAGTGAATGGGAGCCGTCATAATGTACGCTGCTGAATCGCTCCGAGTTCAGAAAGAGGTTCCTGCGCGATTCCAAGGCGACTTGTATCCGTCTTGTGCCCATAGAAGTCAATGGAAGTCGCCCCAAGTCGCTTGACATGTCAAATCCCATTGAAATTAATGGGAGCCGTCTTAATGCACGCTGCTGAGTCGCTCCGAGTTCAGAAAAAGGTTCCTGCGCAATTCCAAGGCAACTTATATCCGTCTTGTGCCTATAGAAGTCAATGGAAGTCGCCCCCAAGTCGCTTGACATGTCAAATCCCATTGAAATGAATGGGTGCCACCTTAATGTACGCTACTGAGTCGCTCCAACCTCAAAAAAAAGTTTCCTGCTCGATTCCAAGGCGACTTCTATCCATCTTGTGCCCATAGAAGTCAATGGAAGTCACCCACAAGTCGCTTGACATGTCAGATCCCATTGAAGTGAATGTGAGCCGCCTTAATGTATGCTGCTGAGTAGCTCCGACTTCAAAAAAAGGTTCCAATGCGACTTCTCTCCGTCTTGTGCCCATAGAAGTCATTGGAAGTCACCCATAGTCGCTTGACATGTCAAATCCCATTGAAATGAATGGGAGCCGTCTTAATGCACACTGCTGAGTCGCTCCGAGTTCAGAAAAAGGTTCCTGCGCGATTCCAAGGCGACTTCTATCCGTCTTGTGCCCATAGAAGTCAATGGAAGTCGCCCCAAGTCGCTTGACATGTCAAATCCCATTGAAGTGAATGTGAGCCGTCTTAATGTACGCTGCTGAGTAGCTCCGACTTCAAAAAAAAGGTTCCAATGCGACTCCTCTCTGTCTTGTGCCCATAGAAGTCATTGGAAGTCGCCCATAGTCGCTTGTTATGTCAAATCCCATTGAAATGAATGGGTGCCACCTTAATGTACGCTACTGAGTCGCTCCGACTTCAAAAAAAAAGTTTCCTGCTCGATTCCAAGGCGACTTCTATCCATCTTGTGCCCATAGAAGTCAACGGAAGTCGCCCCCAAGTCGCTTGACATGTCAAATCCCATTGAAGTGAATGGCAGCCGTCTTAATGCATGCTACTGAGTCATTCCGAGTTCAGAAAAAGGTCCCTGCGCAATTTCAAGGCGACTTCTATCCGTCTTGTGCCCATAGAAGTCATTGGAAGTCACCCCAAGTCGCTTGACATGTCAAATCCCATTGAAATGAATGGGAGCCGTCTTAATGCACACTGCTGAGTCGCTCCGAGTTCAGAAAAAGGTTCCTGCGCAATTCCAAGGCAACTTCTATCCGTCTTGTGCCCATAGAAGTCAATGGAAGTCGCCCCCAAGTCGCTTGACATGTCAAATCCCATTGAAATGAATGTGAGCCGCCTTAATGTACGCTGCTGAGTAGCTCCGACTTCAAAAAAGGTTCCAATGCGACTTCTCTCCGTCTTGTGCCCATAGAAGTCATTGGAAGTCACCCCAAGTCGCTTGACATGTCAAATCCCATTGAAATGAATGGGAGCCCTCTTAATGCACACTGCTGAGTCGCTCCGAGTTCAGAAAAAGGTTCCTGCGCAATTCCAAGGCAACTGCTATCCGTCTTGTGTCTATAGAAGTCAATGGAAGTCGCCCCCAAGTCGCTTGACATGTCAAATCCCATTGAAATGAATGGGTGTCACCTAGAGCTGCACGATTAATCGTACTATAATCGCGATCTCGATCCAACCCCCCCTACGATCTCCATTACAGATTTCCACGATTTTCAGTGCAGTCAATGGGACACTTGGGGATCCGACTTGCGAGCGACTTGCAAACCTGAAGTCGCCCATTGCATAGAATGGAGGCGACTTGTCTGTCGCCTGTTTTAACCGGCTCTACTGGGATCCGACTTGGGGGTGACTCAGCGCGACTTGCAAGTCGCCTGACAAGCCGCTTCCCTCCATCCCTGGGCGACTTCAGACGACTTGCAGGGATGTCAAGTCGCCTATGTGTCTGTTACCCGGCTCAGTGTATTCCCGGGATGCCTGGAGTCTGCACCTGTCCTGAAAAGCCGTCGGCCGCGGTGGAGCCAGAGTGGAACGCTAATGGCGCCGATATCAGGAAATGACGTCAGCAGCAGAGCCAGAGAACGTGATGCGGTCGGATGGGCGGTACCACGTTTCTTCTTCAGAGAGGCCCCGGAAAAACCGACTGCACCCGAACCCTGCTTTCACAACGGAAATGTGAGCTGATCATTTTTTTTGTTTAATCCATGCAGTTCACCTGATATATTATATGTGCCCATGACATAGAAGGAGGGTAACCCTAGTCCTCCCTATGTCACCATGCATAGATCTACATTTACAATGAAAAATATATATAACATTTAAAAAAAAACTATATATATATATTTCTTTAGTTTAGTTTAAAAAAAATATTATATATATATAAAATTTAAACTAAACTAAACTAAAGAAATTATATATATGTAGTTTTTTTTTTTTTTTTAATTTTATATATTTTTCATTGTAAATTAATTTTAAAATGTAGATCTGTGGATGGTGCATGCATGGTGACATAGGGAGGACTAGGATTACCTAGGATATATATATATATCAGGGCTTAACAAGCACCATGGCGAATACAAAATGTGGCGCAAGTGAGCGCAATATTGCCAGGCGGCCGGCAGGTGTCCTGACCATTTTCTGATGCGGAGGCTGAGGAGGGGCAGCCCTGTCAGTGTCCCAGCAGTGCAGCCCCGTCAGTGTCCCATCAGTGCAGCCCCGTCAGTGTCCCAGCAGTGCAGCCCCGTCAGTGTCCCAGCAGTGCAGCCCCGTCAGTGTCCCAGCAGTGCAGCCCCGTCAGTGTCCCAGCAGTGCAGCCCCATCACTGCACATTTAAAAACCTAGTGGTGATTAAAAACCACCAGAATAAAGTGCTGTCTCAAGAAATTATAAAAATGTAATTTTGGTTCAGTACAGACAGTGTTCCATGACCGTGCAATTGTAATATTGTTTTAGCCCTTTAGTTCTCCAGCGCCAGGTTGTGTGATTTAAAAAAAAAAAAACACACAATTTGTTTCATTGCTTTAGTTGCAAGTGTTTTTACACTAAGGCGGATGACAGTGTGCACTCTCGTTTTGTTCTCTCTATAGGTACATACAGACATGTGTCCAGTCCACACAACCAGTTGAATTTTAAGCGAACGAGAGCTGCAGCAGCACCTTTGTGACTGGAGAATAACAGGACTCTTTAGCCCAGCTGGGGTCTTCTGCATCAGCACAATCGCTGGTGCCTGGTCTGCCTGCCTGGTGGTTGTTTTAGTTGGATTTTCTAATCTAAGTTCAGCCAATTATATTTTAAAGGACACTCAGTCACAGGAGACAACTGAGAACTATAGTCTTGTCTGTTCACGATCTTGCGACAAACACAATCACGCCTTGACAAAGTTGATGTTACATCGGGTATTGCACGAGCCAGATGTGCTTGTGTTAACTGCATCAGAAAAGCAGATGCGACAGTCGAGAAGTTTGAAACAAACAGAAACTAAACAGGAGTAGAATGAGTGAGGCAGAGCAATGCGCAAGTGAGTCTGATAAAAACCCAGACGTTGTTTTAGTACCGAAAAAAGGATCTTATTCTGAAGTCTGGGCTTATTTTGGTTTCAAACCAGATGATGATACTCAACAAACCATCTACTGCAAGCAATGTTCAGCCATTGTTTGTGCACCAAAGGGTAACACCACCAATCTGTTTAATCACCTGAAACGTAATCACATACAACAGTATGAGATGGTACGGAAAAACAAAACCATTCAACCACAAAGTACCAGCAGCCAGACAAAACAAATGTCAATTAAAGCAGCATTATTCAATGCAACACCATACCCAACAACCTCTACTAGGCACAAAGAAATAACGGACGCAATCACATTTCACCTGGCTAAAGACATGGCTCCTGTGACCACTGTTGAAAAAGACGGGTTTAAAAAACTCATTCAAACCCTTGATAAGCGTTATTGCGTGCCCTCTCCTGCAAAGAAGACTCGAAAGACCTTAGGTAGCTTTTTCAAAGCAGCTCAAAGTGAAGGGCAAACTGATCCAGTCTCAGGCTCACAGCTACAATCCACAAGCTTGGCCTTGGAGCTACAGTCTTACCTGTTCTTGGGCAACACGGACAGTGAAGAAGATCCATTAGTCTGGTGGAAGGCTCACAAGGAGCAGTACCCGAGATTGTCTGCACTAGCCAGAAAATACCTTTGCATTCCTGCAACCAGTTCCCCTTCTGAAAGGGTTTTTAGCACAGGGGGCAACATTGTCTCTTGTCGCCGTTCTGCACTGAAGCCACAAAATGTTGATAGGCTTGTGTTTCTAGCTAAGAATCTTTAAATCAGATTATCTGACATAATACCTGAATGTCTTTTTGAATGTAAATGTCATTTCTTCATTTCACATTACATTGTTGTTCATTACATTTCTTTAAATTTGTTTGAACCAGAGTATTATGGCTTATTTTATTGCCATTTGGTTTGATAACCTAATGTTCAGATGTTGTAAATCTTTAAAATAAAAAAAAGTTTTTGAGAATCGTGATTTTTATTCTAAGTCAAAAAATCGTGATTCTCATTTTTCCCAGAATCGTGCAGCTCTAGTGTCACCTTAATGTACGCTACTGAGTCGCTCCAACTTCAAAAAAAAGTTTCCTGCTCGATTCCAAGGCGACTTCTATCCATCTTGTGCCCATAGAAGTCAATGGAAGTCGCCCCAAGTCGCTTGACATGTCAAATCCCATTGAAATGAATGGGAGCCGTCTTAATGTACGCTGCTGAGTCACTCCGACTTCAAAAAAAGGTTCCTGCTCGATTACAAGGCGACTTCTATCCATCTTGTGCCCATAGAAGTCAATGGAAGTCGCCCCCAAGTCACTTGACATGTCAAATCCCATTGAAGTGAATGGGAGCCACCTTAATGTACGCTGCTGAGTAGCTCCAACTTCAAAAAAAGGTTCCAATGCGACTTCTCTCCGTCTTGTGCCCATAGAAGTCATTGGAAGTCGCCCATAGTCGCTTGACATGTCAAATCCCATTGAAGTGAATGAGAGCCGTCTTAATATACGCTGCTGAGTCGCTCCGACTTAAAAAAAAGGTTTCTGTGCGATTCCAATGCGACTTCTCTCCGTCTTGTGCCCATAGAAGTTAATGGAAGTCGCCTCCAAGTCAGATCCCCCATCTTAATGCAAGCGGCCTCACGTTGAAAAGAATAGAATTTTATTTGGGGCGACCCTCTCCCTCCCTTCTCTGATTGCCCACAGGCAAAGTCCCCTGGCATAAGTCGTGTTGTAAGTCGCTCCAAAGTCACACTGCAGTTGCCTAGCAAAGTCGCACTGAAGTCGGATCGCCCCTGTGTGAACCGAGTCTTAGGTCCCTTTCACACTTGCGCGACGCAATTTTACGCAATTGTTTGCCGCAATTTCGGATCAGTACGACTTTGGTTCGACTTTGTTGCAACTTTCGCACAATGAAAACATACTACAAAGTCGTACAGAAATAGCATCTATATTATTCAGGAGCGATTTGCATGCGACTTTGAGGGCTTAACATTGAAGTCTACGGACCTCGAGTTGCATCAAAGTTGGGCCAAAGTAATGCAGGGACTACTATGAAGTCGCACAGATATGAACGGTACTCATTGGAAATAATGGGGAACGACTTGTCATGCGACTTTGCAGTCCCAAATCGCAGGACAATTCACATAAGTGTGAAAGGGACCTTAACCATTTATACAAAAACAGCTACCATAGTGAATATTTGGCCTTCTTGCTTGGTACGGGAAAATATTCTCCAATAGGGGTTGTTTTTGATAAACATGGGCGTTTTGTACTTATCTTGCCCCTGACAAAAGTGTCTGTTATGCTTGGCGCGTCCTTGGTAGAATGTCTCTTGACATGGGCACACCATGACCATCAGACATGTGCAATTCGTTTTGTTCCGAGTTAGTTCTTTTAACAAATTTTCTGATTACCGAAAATACGTTTACCGAATTTTTCTGAATATTCGTAAATTCGAAAATCCGAAAATTTGAAAATCTGAAATAATAACTAGCTATAATAACTTAACTATTAACCACTTGCCGACCGCCGATCGGCATCTGACGGCGACAAGGTGGCTCCTTGAGGCAAAACGCTGTCATACGACGGTGGCTGCCAGATCGCGCACAGTGAGCGTGCGCGCACCGCCGGAGGCGCGCCCGCACGTTCACTGTGTTCGGGGAGGGCCAGGGAGCGGGTGCGGCGGCTTCGATTGCCGCCGGCTACCCGCGATGCCCCCCCGGAGTGAAAGAACGGAGGTCCGTGTAAGTAAACACGGACCTCCGTTCTGTGAGGGGGGAAGGACTGTGATCACAGCCTTCCTTTACATGGAAGCTGTGATCACTTCCCTTCCCCTGTTAGGGCAGCCCACCCACAGTTAGAACGCCCAGGGAACACAGTTAACCCTTAGAGCGCCCCCCGGAAGGTTAATCCCTTCACTGCCAATGGCATTTACACAGTAATCAGTGCATTTTTATAGCACTGATCGATCGCTATATAAATGCCAATGGTCCAAAAAAAGTGTCAAAATGGTCCGACATGTCCCCGCAATATCACAGTACCGCTACAAATCGCAGATCGCCGCCATTACTAGTAAAAAATAAAAAATAAATAAAAACCCCAAAAAATGTATTCTCATCGTCCGTAAACACGACCACTTTTGTGCAAACCGATCAATAAACGCCGATTGCGATTTTTTTTATCACAAATATGAGGAAGAATATAAATCGGCCAAAACCGATGAAAAAAAATGTTTTTTTATATTTTTTTTTGGATTTGTATTTTAGCAAAAAGTAAGAAATTTGGGTTTTTTTGCAAAATTGTCGCTCTTCTTTTGTTTATAGCGGCGATCAGAAATGACGCAGCGGTGATCAAATACCACCAAAAAGAAAGCTGTATTTGTGGGGAAAAAAGGACGCAAATTTCGTTTGGATACAACGTCGCACGACCGCGCAATTTTCAGTTAAAGCGACGCAGCGCCGAATCGCAAAAAGGGCTCCGGTCCTAAAGTGTGAAATCCTTCCGGGGCTGAAGGGGTTAAATTATAGGTATTGGAATTTCCTTTCAAATTTGTCTGTTAGGGAACGTAACGAATACGAATTTATCTGAAGTTACGAATTATCCGAAATAACGAATGCCGTATCGCATTAATAATAATAAATACCAACAATAATTATAAAAACCTTTTATTATTATTTATTATTATTAATTCATTCAATTTAATTTGTTTAGATGTGGATAAATTCGTATTCGTTACGTTCACTAACTAATAAATTATAGGTATCAGAATTTCCTTTCATTTTAAACAGAATTAATTAATAATAAATAATAATATTATTAAAAAGTTTTTATTATTATTAGTATTGTTATTTATTATTATTAATTTGTTACGTTCCATTTGTTTAGATGCAGCATTTCGGATAATTCGTAACTTCGGATAAATTCGTATTCGGTGCGTTCACTAACTGCCAAATTTGAAAGGAAATTCCAATACCTGTAATTTCATAGTTAATTATTATTAGTTAATTAGTTATTATTTTTTTTTGGAATGTTCTGATTTTCTAATTTACTAACTGCGGTCATAACGAATGACCCGAAAAATGGGGGGGGGGGGGGGGGA
>BLSH010029112.1:217257-230817 GCA_018402905.1 Glandirana rugosa
CTATGAAAGCGAGTGAAACGAAAACAAACAAATTTTTCAGCAGTGCACAAGTCTACTGACCATGGTCCTGGCAGTGTGTGTTATGGTTGATATGTCCCTGGCAAAGTGTCTTCTCATCATTTCCCTAGCGGAATGTCTTCAATGTCATCATGTCACTGGCAAAATGTTTTTTGTGCTCATCATGTCCCTGGCAGAGTATCGTCTGTGTCATCATATCCCTGGCAGAGTATCGCTTGTGTTCATCATACCCCTGGCAGAGTATCGCTTGTGTTCATCATACCCCTGGCAGAGTATCACTGGTGCTCATCATATCCCTGGCAGAGTATCACTGGTGCTCATCATATCCCTGGCAGAGTATCACTTGTGTTCATCATATCCCTGGCAGAGTATCACTGGTGCTCATCATATCCCTGGCAGAGTATCACTGGTGCTCATCATATCCCTGGCAGAGTATCACTTGTGTTCATCATATCCCTGGCAGAGTATCACTGGTGCTCATCATATCCCTGGCAGAGTATCGCTTGTGTTCATCATATCCCTGGCAGAGGATTGCTTGTGTTCATCATATCCCTGGCAGAGTATCACTGGTGCTCATCATATCCCTGGCAGATTATCGCCTGTGTTCATCATATCCCTGGCAGAGTATCGCTTGTGTTCAGCATATCCCTGGCAGAGTATTGCTTGTGTTCATCATATCCCTGGCAGAGTATCGCTTGTGTTCATCATATCCCTGGCAGAGTATCGCTTGTGCTCATCATATCCCTGGCAGAGTATTGCTTGTGTTCATCATATCCCTGGCAGATTTTCGCCTGTGTTCATCATATCCCTGGCAGAGTATCGCGTGTGTTCATCATATCCCTGGCAGATTATCGCCTGTGTTCATCATATCCCTGGCAGAGTATCGCTTGTGTTCATCATATCCCTGGCAGATTATCGCCTGTGTTCATCATATCCCTGGCAGATTATCGCCTGTGTTCATCATATCCCTGGCAGATTATCGCTTGTGTTCAGCATATCCCTGGCAGAGTATCGCTTGTGTTCATCATATCCCTGGCAGAGTATCGCTTGTGCTCATCATATCCTAGGCAGAGTATCGCTTGTGTTCATCATATCCCTGGTGGAGTATCGCTTGTGCTCATCATATCCCTGGCAGATTATCGCTTGTGTTCAGCATATCCCTGGCAGAGTATCGCTTGTGTTCATCATACACACACCCCCCCCCCCCCCCCCCGGTGCTATCTCCGGATGGAGGGAGATGACAGTCTATAGAGTGCGGACTGCCCCTCTCCTTCTGGCGGCTGGCGGGTGGGTCAGTCGGGCTTCCCCTGCGTCTCCTCTTCAGCATCACGGTGGTCGTGCATATCCTCCCAGCCCCTCCATCCTCCTCCTAGGCCAATAGGATCACTTCTCCTTTCAGCCACTCGGGAAATATGTCTCAGGACCCACTTCCTGATTGACCGTGAGGAGAATCAGTGTGACAATAGCGAATATTAATTTGCTATTGTCACACAACTAGGTGAGCTCAGACTTTTTTGAAGCCTATTAGAGCCTATGGCTGTAATCTTGTGCTTCAAAAAAAAAACCCTCATTGGAATCCTTTGTCCGGTACCCTGCATGTAGATTAGGGGGCCGGACGCATGGATGGGTGGGGGCGACAGCCCTGCGCCCTGAATTACGGGCTGCCACTGATGCCAAGGTAATTTAGAATATAGTTCTGTACCACTAGATTGGGATGAAATGGCAAAGTCAGCAATAAACAGTTTATATAAGCATTAACTGCATTGTGAATAATAATACTATAGCTAGTCTAGCGTGCACTCTAGGAGGATGGCTATTATGTGGTGAAATGTCCCCTGAGAGGTACCTCTTAGCATAAGCAGTAGGTGAAGGTCTCTATGTAGCAGCTGTAATGGGGCAGTCTTTAGTCCTAACTTTTCAGCTGGCTAGTGCTGGGGCCCAGTTATATCATTGGTGTTCATGAGAATAGTTCCAGTCAAGCCTACAAGCAGCAATAAGGCTACTAGATGACTGTATGCTCAGTTCCTAAAGGGCTCAGTCTCTCCAGCAGCACATAGTAAATCCCCACAGCAGCAGCTCACCAGTCTCAGCGATATTGCAGCTCACCATCCGGTCACACACATCAATTTGTCTGCTCTCTGCTCTGTACCCAGGTGACTCTGGTTGACAGCAACCCCATATTCAGTGCTTCGGATTTTGCTCGGGCCCTTGATATGCAGCAGTGGTGGTGAACACTGAGCAATGATGTGCACTCTCTGGCCTCCCTCACGGCAAAAGGAAGCTGTGTCCTGTACAGCTCTTTCCCCTCCTCCTGGCAATCTTTCTCTGGGAAATGCAGTTCAAAAGCTCTTGATTACAGTAGAGTCTCTCTCCTTTGGACTACAGTTCCCACAATGCAGTACTGCCTGACTCAGTCTATTGAACTCTTCCTGCTCAGCAGCTCCCTCCTCTGGTTGATATAGCTGTTAACCAGTACAGCACTGCAGGCTGAGTCGGGTGTCTTTCCAGGCATGTGGGCAGATCGCGACCATATGTTGCCATCTTTCCCCAGCCTGGACCGGCTCTGTGATGTCAGCTGAAGCCCGCTGTCCAGGTCACAGGAGTGCAGAGCGATCCACAGGAGCAGAACAGCCAAACAAGCGTCCCCCGTACTTCTCCTTTTAAGTGATGAAAGCGCAATCCCTGAATTGAGTGACTTCACCACTTCCTATAAGCCGGCTATATCCTGACCATAAAAAAAATTATGTACAAAACTACGAGGCCCCTTAAAGCAGAGTTCCACCCTAAAGTGGAACTTCCGCTGGTTGGATTCCTCCCCCCCTCAGGTGTCACATTTGGCACCTTTCGGGGGGGAGGGGGAAGAGGACACCTGTCTTTAGACAGGTGTCCTTTTCCACACTTCCGGGAGCTCTGGCCGGCGGACGCGGCCGCTGACATCAGAGGCCCGGCTCCCTCCTCCCTGCTCGCTCTGCTACTGGCCGCCTGGCCAGTAGCAGAGCGCGGCAGAGCTCGCGCATGCGCAGTAAGGTGCCCGGCGTGAAGCTGTACTGCTTACACGTCCGGGTTCCCTTACCCGCGATGGAGGCGGCTGCACCCGTCCCCCGATCCGAAGATCGGCGGCGGGTGCCGACATCGTTGGACTCCAGGACAGGTAAGTGTCCTAATATTAAAAGTCAGCAGCTACTGTATGTGTAGCTGCTGACTTTTAATTTTTTTTTTTAGCCCGGACCTCCGCTTTAAGGCAAATATAACAATGCAAAATATAAAGGAGAAATAGGTCCCATATCTTGTGCTGGGGTGCACAAAAATAATCTTCGCTGCCATATTATGTGACGTAGTATTGGGGTGTTTACGATCGTGTGTAGAAGTGCACACATAATATCTATCTGATTGCATAGCATATGGCCAGTGTACATGTGATAGGAAAATACAGAGGTGTTGTACCCACCCATTCCCCATAGGATTCTCCATTTCATCTGCATATAAAATAGAATACATTTTGATTTTTTCTTTTTTTTCCATATTTTATAATAGAAATGACAAAGAGTATTGGGGTTGTTTCAAAATTTTTGGTCTTTTTTAGTTTATAGTGCAAAAAATATTTTAAAAAAACCCAATGGTGATTAAATACCACCAAACTGAAGCTCTATTTGAGTGAAAAAAATGATACAAATTTAATTTGGGTGCAGTGTTGCATGTTCGCGCAATTACCAGTTAACCGGTTCCCGACCGCGTAGCTACTATAAGCGGTGACAGCGTGGCTCTGTCCCGCAATTTGCCGCTTATAGCCGTCACTAACGGGCTTGTGCCCGCCGCCCGCACCCTGAGCGGGGCCGCGGGTCGGGCGGACTCGATGTCCGCCGGCGACCCGCGATGGCCTGTGACAGAGCCAGAGATCTAACTGATCCCGAGTACAGGGATCAGTAGATCTCTGACATGCCGCCTGTCAGAACGGGGGACCGGCGTGTTTACATGGGCGGTTCCCCGTTCTGACAGGCGGCATGTCAGATATCTACTGATCCCTGTACTCGGGATCAGTTAGATCTCTGGTGCCTCTGGCAGCCCAGCCCCCATACAGTTAGAACATGCCTAGGAAACACAGTTACCCCCTAGAGCGCCCCCTGCAGGTTAACCCCTTCCCTGCCAATGACATTTATACAGTAATCAGTGGATATTTAAATTTCTGATCGCTGTATAAATGTCATTGGTCCCAAAAAAGTGTCAAAAATGTCTGACATGTCCGCTGCAATATCGCAGTCGCGATAAAAATCGCAGATCGCCGCCATTACTAGTATAAAAAAAATTTAAAAACGCCAGAAATTAATTCTCATGGTTTGTAAACGTGGCAACTTTTGCGCAAACCAATCAATAAACGCAGACTGCGATTTTTTTTTTTTTTTACCAAAAATATGAGGAAGAATATAAATCAGCCAAAATGTATGAATAAATTAGTTTTTTTATAATTTTTTGGATATGTATGTTAGCAAAAAGTAGGAAATATTGTTTTTTTTTTTGCAAATTTGTCGCTCTTCTTTTGTTTATAGCGGTGATCAGAAATGACGCAGAGGGGATCAAATACCACTAAAAGAAAGCTCTACTTGTGGGGAAAAAAAGACGCAATTTCGTTTTTTGTACAACGTCGTACGACCGCGCAATTGTCAGTTAAAGTGACGCAGTGCCGAATCGCATAAAGTGCTCTGGTCCTAACGTGGGAAATCCTTCCGGGGCTGAAGTGGTTAAAGTAGTGCAGTGCTAAAGAGCAAAAAACAG
Source organism: Glandirana rugosa (assembly GCA_018402905.1). NCBI lineage: Eukaryota > Metazoa > Chordata > Amphibia > Anura > Ranidae > Glandirana > Glandirana rugosa. Next base: position 222,046 of record BLSH010029112.1, read on the forward strand.
CCTGGTCATGAAGGGGGTAAAACCTACCAGAGCTTAGTAAAGACTACTTCTTGTCTTTAAAAAAAAAGGTCTTCTTTGCGTTCCAGTTTAGTGACTTTGCCTAGACTGAGATGATGTCATCAGTCTGCTGCAGGTAAAAGAAAGCATTTCCTCAGTCCTCAGGTGCATCTGTCCGGAATCAACAGCACATAGAGCCAGATCTGTGTGGCTACACTCTGAAAACTGGGACCAGACTGTATTTGTGTCACGGTTTAGCTTGAAATTTTCTGTCTGCGTTCCCCTAATGGTCATGGCACTGAGGCCTCTATAGTCATTGCAGGGTTGGAGCGTACTATCATTTTTCTGCACAAAGAAGAAGCCAGCCCCAGCTTGAGAATTGGACTTCCAGATGAATACTTTTTGTAGTTTTTTTTCGGATGTACTTAGACACGGCTTGAGTCTCAGGGATGGAGAGAGATAGATTTGACACCGAAGCGGAGTAGTCCCAGGTTGAAGATCAATAGGGCAGTCGTAGGGATGAGGAGGAGGCAGATGGTCAGCAGACTTTTTACAAAAGACATCTTGGAAGGCCTGATAATGTCACGGGAGCATCAGATTGCTGGTAACTTCAGCCGTGGGTACAAAAAAGAGGCGGAAGCACCTTGGGGAGACAAGTCTGAAGACATTGCGACCCCCATGACAACACCTAACCAGAGTTGCAATCTAAATAGGGGGAATGTTTTTGCAACCACCGAAGACCATGGAACTTTGGAAGAATGAGATCATGGGACTTAAGAAGGATCAGGTAGGGGAGTTCTTCATGATGTAGAACAGTGGTTCTCAACCCTGTCGTCAAGTACACCCAACAGGCCATGTCTTGGGAATTTCTTTTAGATAGCTGTCCAAAATACCAAGCCATTGACTCTGATTTAAAGCACCTGTGCAAGATAAAGGAAAACCTGTAAACATGGCCTGCTGGGGGTATCTGAGGACAGGGTTGAGAACCACTGATGTGGAACACCGACACGCATGGTTACAGAGGTAGTTAAGGCCATCATCTGCAGTTACCGAGAGGGACATCACCAAATGAGTGAGAGGAACAATCAATTCAGCAGCCAGGGATTACTGGATGAAGTTCCCAGCCGCCCCAGAGTCCACATATGCAAATAGTTGATAAGAGATCAGTGTCCAGTGAATTCAGACGGTATGATGAATCGAGAGAGGGTGGCAGAATTCAAGCTCAAGTCAAGGTCAACTCCATCTGAGGGACCTAAACCCAAGATTTTTCCTGGATGAAAGAGGCAGGACTTTAATATGTGATCTATTACCTCGCAGTAAAGGCATAGGCCAAGTTTCAGACAATAAAATCTCTCTTGTGGCATGAGGCCTAATTGCATGGGTTCTTCAGATGGTGGGATAGTTGCAGAGGTGGGTTGCTCAAGAGCTTTCTGGAACACAGGTTCAAAACAAGGGGTGACGAGGACCAGTCCTCTGCAGATCATGCTTATGGAAGGGGACACCGATTTGGATGCTGGGGGCAATCAAATCATCCTTAATACAATTTTCTAAGCCCTGCCAAAACTCAACCGCATATTGACCAACAGTCATGCTTCCTTTACGAAGCCCAAGAAGGACCCCAGCAGCAGATGAGGCCCTGCCTGGCACATCAAAGGTCTTACAGAGGACTCCCAAGAAGGTGGTAAGACTGGAAATCATAGGATCTTGACGCTCCCAAAGGGGCGAGGCCCAGGCCAGAACATCGCTGGCAAGAAGTGATATGACGTATGCCACCCTGGAGCAGTCAGTGGGAAAATGGCGGGCTGCTAGTTTGAAATAAATGGAACACTGATTGATGAAGCCCCGGAAAGCTTTTTGATTACCAGAAAGGTGAGGTGGTGGAGGCAGCTGACGTTTGGAGAGACAGCCCAACACAGAAGCTGGAGCTGCTGGAACAGGAGCAGGAGTAGGAATGAAAGAAGTACTGGTCGCAACTTGAAGCTGGTCCAAATGGGAGGAAAATTCCATTAAACATTGAATGATCTGCTCTTGATAGGCCTGCTAGATGTCAACTCTCTGTGCCAAACACTAAAGTTGTTCATGTAGAGACTGTGGTGTCCCTAAGGAGCTCATGGCCTGAACAAACTGTCAGGTTTTTGTGGTAGTGAGCCCTTGTAGAACATTAGCCTGGGGTTCCCCAAGGGGCTGAATCTAAGCCCCAGCCTGCCTCTTCACCAGGGCCCCTGATGATGGGGATGGACTTGCAGCACACTGAAACCCAGGTATGCCTAGCTGACAATACAGATACTACTTGCACGTGCAGATGTCAGGAACTATAAGTCAGACAAAGACAGAAGTGCAGTAAAATCACACTTTTTAATAAAAAGGTAAAATGATATAAACAGAGTAAACGTGGTCAAAGCATAGCCAGGGTTCAGTAACCAGAGTGGATGGTCAGAGCAAGCCAGTGAAACAGGAGTCCAGAGATCAGCGAGGTCTAACAAATGGAATGCAGGGTCAGGAGCCAGGAGGAGAGTCAGCCGAGCAGGGTCTTGAATCCAGGAACCAGAAGGGAACGACAAACAGGCAAAGCCTTTCACAGGAACACACAGCAGAAATGTCTCCAGAGATGGCGAAGGCATCTGCGATCTGATCAAGGCAGTGTATATAGCAGCAGAGCTGGATTAACGAGGCGGGATATGGTCATCAGGTAAAACAGAGTGGAAGCTGAGATGGCAATTAACCCCCAGCTGAGCAGCTTGCGCTGAGAAGGGAGAGCTGAGCCCAGCCCTGGCAACAGAGTACAGATGGCAGGAGACAGAAGAGAATCCAGGAAACCAGCCGAGTTCAGTGCATGCAGCAGACAAGCACAAACAGAAGATAAAGACTAAGTTGGTACACAGGAAGTCAGACATTGAATACACAAAATACTAAGCAAACAGGAGCTCAGAGAACTAGGAAGTTGCTCAGGCAACACAGGCTGCACAGGGCATGTCTTGTATAGAAAAGCAAACTAGGAGGCAGGCATGGAAGTGTAAGAAGGCAAGGAAGTAAAAATCCACAGTATTGCAGGAATTTATGTATTTTATGTTAGTGCAAATAAAAAAAGTATCACGGACAGTACTCAGTTTTCTCTGACAGTATTGCAGGCTATGCCAAAGGCTATGCCAAAAGGTGAGCACAGAAGCCAAACAACATGTTTAGCAGGAACAGGCTAAATGGCAACAAGCTCTGGCAGCAGCAAAGCAAAACACTGACACAAGAGGCACCAAAAGGGTAGGACCTAAAAATACCCTCCCAGCAGCCAACATCAGATGGAAACAAATTACTGGAAACTGCTGGCTACTGGGAAACACCCGCTGGTGGACACTGGAACTGCAACCCTCCGCCCAGGGTACCACAGTGCCACCAGCAGGCGATACAGGTCCTGACAGTGACTTTTCCTAGGCTGAGATGATGACATCAATCTGTTGCAGGCAGGAGGAAGCATTTCCTCAGTCTCCTCTCCACCAGTGATCAGGTTGCAACATTGTAACTTCATAGCTAGTCACCACACCAGGTGAGAGGCTGCAGCAGGGCCTGATCTGTGTCATATAATCATGAATACAGGCAACAGGATTTCAGACTTTTGTGAACACAACCAAAAATTGCACAAGCACCATGATTGTGTAATTTCTGGGCTGGCATCTCAGTCATGGAAGTAGATGGTGGGAACACAGATGGCTCCATCCTAGGGAGAAAGGCAGATGGAGGCATTGTCAGAAGGAGTACTCTGATGTCTCCAAGAGGCTATAGGTATCTGGAAGTGTTGCACTGACTCAATACTGAACATCTATACAAGAAAAAAATATATATTTAAGATGTTAAGTCAACTTTAATGAGTTGTCAAGGACTTATTCTACAAAATGAAACAATGTGTTTTCTTTTCTAAGCCATGAGTTTGCCCTATAGCTGATCTCTTATTCTGAACACTCCATGGGCCCCATACTAAAGATTTGACTTTATCGCTGTCCACAGTAAAGAAGAAAAAACAACTGATGCAGCAGGAGCCACCAGCGGAAGGGCGTAATGTCATTCTTGGGCGATGGCGTCATTCCTCTCTGACATCGCAGGGCTGCGTGGGTCTTATCAGATGGAATCTCCACAACAGTTCCTGTGTTATGCTGTAATATGTAGCGAGGAATTCTCTCTGGAAGCTCACCTGTCATCATGGCCCATCAGTTCAAATTTGTGTTATCCACGGCTGGATCTTTATGAGCGCGCCGGATGGACCTACTCCATTTTCTGAAGCCGTTTGGGCACTTGGCCCAATGTTGATTCTGCTTTAAAGATTCATATTTGAAGGGATTATTTGATTATTTGATATGCAATCTCCAGTGCTGTCTGTGACGATTACACACTCAGCCTCTTCTGTGCAGAGATTTTCCTGCTCTGGGCCAACAGACCGAGAGCAATTGTCATGGGGCAGGTTATCTGAGCAGTTAACCTTTTTACACACACGTGGGAGCCGCCACCATGTGTTGGAATTGGAACATGCACAGTTCACTGCATCTGCTACAGAGAAATGGCAACCAATCGCACGTAGGACACTGACTCACTACGACCAAAACATAACCAGGTAATGTAAGATGGCTTTAGCTCTGCTCTCCAGCCGCAGGAGAAGTTTCTCAGATGCATTTCCCCCTCTAGTGGACTTAATCGTTGAGGTTTCAAGGGGCCTCTGCTCTCCACCCACAGAAGAGGTCCCTCAAATGCCTTTTACCCCCTTGTGGACTTAATCATTGATACTTCAAGGAGTCTCTGCTCTCCACCTGCAGGAGAGATCCTTCAGATGTGTTTTGTACCCTAGCGGGCTTAATTATTGAAGCCTCTGCTCTCCACCCGTAGGAGAGGTCCCTTAAAAACATTTCGCTCCCTAGTGGACTTAATCATTGAGACCTCAAAGGGCCTCTACACTCTACTTGCAGGAGAGATCCCTCAGGCGTGTTTTTTTCCCCCTAGTGGGCTTAATCATTGAGGCCTCGAGGGTCCTCTGCTCTCCACCTGCAGGAAAGATCCCTCAGACATGTTTTACCCCCTAGTGGGCTTAATCATGGAGACCTCAGGGGTCCTCCGCTCTCCACCTGCAGGAGAGATCCTACAGATGCGTTTTTCCCCTAGTGGGCTTACTCTGTGAGGCCTCAAGGGGCCTCTGCTGTACGCCTGCAGGAGAGATCCCTTAGACGTGTTTTACCCCCTAGTGGGCTTAATCGTTGAGGCTACTGGGTCCTCTGCTCTCCACCTGCAAGAGAGATCCTTCAGACATGTTTTACCCCCTAGTGGGCTTAATCATGGACCTCAAGGGACCTCTGCTCTCCACACCTGCAGGAGAGATCATTCAGATGTGTTTTGCCCCCCCAGTGGGCTTAATCTGTGTGGCCTCAAGGGGCCTCTGCTCTACGCCTGCAGGAGAGATCCTACAGATGCGTTTTTCCCCTAGTGGGCTTACTCTGTGAGGCCTCAAGGGGCCTCTGCTGTACGCCTGCAGGAGAGATCCCTTAGACGTGTTTTACCCCCTAGTGGGCTTAATCGTTGAGGCTACTGGGTCCTCTGCTCTCCACCTGCAAGAGAGATCCTTCAGACATGTTTTACCCCCTAGTGGGCTTAATCATGGACCTCAAGGGACCTCTGCTCTCCACACCTGCAGGAGAGATCATTCAGATGTGTTTTGCCCCCCCAGTGGGCTTAATCTGTGTGGCCTCAAGGGGCCTCTGCTCTACGCCTGCAGGAGAGATCCCTCAAGATGTGTTCTGCCCCCTAGTGGGCTTAATTGTTGAGGCCTTAAAGGGCCTATGCTCTCCACCTACAGGAGAGGTCCCTCAAATGCATTTTACCCCCTTGTGGACTTAATCATTGAGACCTCAAGGGGCCTCTGCTCTCCACCCGCAGGAGAGGTAACTTAGAAGCATTTCACTCCCTAGTGGACTTAATCATTGAGACCTCAAGGGGCCTCTGCTCTACACCTGCAGGAGAGATCCCTCAGACATGTGTTTTTTTTTTTTTTTATGATTTCGTTTTTTTATTCAAGCTTTATACAAAACAAAGTATACATTCCATCTTCACAATATTTTTAATACATAATTATTCTAATTGTCATACAACACACGCTGACAAAATTTCTCCTCCCCTTCCCCTCCCCCCCTCGCTAATTATACAAAAAAGATTCTCCCACTCCACCAAACCCCCCCCCCCCACCGCCATACCCTCCCGTCTCCTCCCCTTCTCCATCTAAAATGATACTCGGCCAGTAAAGTTGTTAAAATCCTTAATCCTGATCCACAACAGGGTCAAAAGATGGCCAAATAACAAGGTAGGATGATACAGGGAGAGGGAGAAGGAGGAAGTAGAAGAGGAGATAGAGAAAAAAAAAATAATTTGTGTACCAAAATTCCCATGTGCCCTCAGACGTGTTTTGTACCCTAGTGGGCTTGATCGTTGAGGCCTCAAGAGGCCTCTGCTCTCCACCCACATGAGAGGTCCCTCAAACATGTTTTACCCCCTAGTGGGCTTAATTATGGAGACCTTAGTGGTCCTTTGCTCTCTACCTGCAGGAGAGATCCTTCAGACGCGTTTTGCCCCCAGTGGACTTAATCATTGAGGCCTCGAGGGTCCTCTGCTCTCCACCTGCAGGAGAGATCCCTCAGACATGTTTTACGCCCTAGTGGGCTTAATCATGGAGACCTCAAGGTTCCTCTGCTCTCCACCTGCAGGAAAGATTCTTCAGATGTGTTTTGGCCCCTAGTGAGCTTAATCTGTGAGGCCTGAAGGGGCCTCTGCTCTACGCCTGCAGGAGAGATCCCTTAGACGTGTTTTGCCCCCTAGTGGGCTTAATCGTTGAGGCCTCGAGGGTCCTCTGCTCTCCACCTCCAGGAGAGATCCCTCAGACATGTTTTACCCCCTAGTGGGCTTAATCATGGAGACCTCAAGGGTCCTCTGCTCTCCACCTGCAGGAGAGGTCCTTCAGATGCGTTTTGCCTCCCAGTGGGCTTAATCTGTGAGGCCTCAAGGGGCCTCTGCTCTACACCTGCAGGAGAGATCCCTCAGACGTGTTTTGCCCCCTTAAGAGCATTTGACTTAGGTGGCCTGTGTTCTGTCAAATGTGCTTTAAGCCGGATTGTGATTTATTGACTGTGTCACCTCCTCTGGCAGCTCTCTGCAGACACGAGATTCAAATCTGACCATCTTTGTTACTGACTTAGGAATTTTGGAGGAATGAGGGTGGTGCTGTATTCAGTACAACTTCCCCATTTCCTCCACACAGTTTGAGGACCTCATTATGGCCTTATTGTCCACATCCTTGTAAGACTGATCTCACACAAATAAATAGAATGAGAATGCTGACTTCACTGGCTGCTTAAAGTGATATTAAAGGTTCGGCTTTTTTTTTAAAACAACAAACATGTTATACTTACCTGTTCTATGCAGTGGTTTTGCACAGGGCAGTCCCAAACCTCCTCTTCTGGGGTTCCCTGCTGGCGCTCCTGGATCCTCCCTCTTTGACCAGTGGCACCAATAGCAAGCCACTTGCTACAGGGGCACTAGTGCATGCTCGCTACCGAGCCCTGCTCTATGTGTCGATAAGGAGCATAGAGCCATGGCTTGGCCCTGCCCTCCCCCCCTGCGCTCTCCTCATTGGCTCACTGGCTGTAACTGACAGCATTGGGAGCCAATGGCTCTTGCTGCTATCTCAACCCACAGTTTGTATATGTGCCTCCCACTTTGTAAGGGACCAAAAGTAATGGGACAATTGGCTAATCAGCTGTTCCAGGGCCATGTGTGTGGTATTCCCTCATTATCCCATTTACAAGGAGCAGATAAAGGGTCCAGAGTTCATTTCAAGTGTGCTATTTGCATTTGGAATGTGTTGCTGTCAACTCTCAATATGAGATCCAAAGAGCTGTTATTATCAGTGAAGCAAGCCATCATTAGGCTGAAAAAACAAAACAAACCCATCAAAGAGATAGCAAAAACATCAGGTGTGGCCAAATCAACTGTTTGGAACATGCTTAAAAAGAAAGAACGTGATCTCAGCAACACTAAAAGACCGGAAGACCACGGAAAACAACTCTGGTGGATGACCGAAGAATTCTTTGCCTGGTGAAGAAAACACCCTTCACAACAGTTGGCCAGATCAAGAACACTCTCCAGGAGGTAGGTATATGTGTGTCAAAGTCAACAATCAAGAGAAGACTTCACCAGAGTGAATACAGAGGGTTCACCACAAGATGTAAACCATTGGTGAGCCTCAAAAACAGGAAGGCCAGATTAGAGTTTGCCCAAAAAGCCTTCACAGTTCTGGAACAACATCCTATGGACAGATAAGACCAAGATCAACTTGTACCAGAGTGATAGGAAGAGAAGAGTATGGGGAAGGAAAGGAACTGCTCATGATCCAAAGCATACCACCTCATCAGTGAAGCATGGTGGTGGTAGTGTCATGGCGTGGGCATGTATGGCTGCCAATGGAACTGGTCCTCTTGTATTTATTGATGATGTGACTGCTGACAAAAGCAGCAGGATGAATTCTGAAGTGTTTGGGGCAATATTATCGGCTCATATTCAGCCAAATGCTTCAGAACTCATTGGACGGTGCTTCACAGTGCAGATGGACAATGACCCGAAGCATACTGCGAAAGCAACAAAAGAGTTTTTTAAGGGAAAGAAGTGGAATGTTATGCAATGGCCAAGTCAATCACCTGACCTGAATCCGATTGAGCATGCATTTCACTTGCTGAAGACAAAACTGAAGGAAAAATG
>BLSH010029112.1:298055-309903 GCA_018402905.1 Glandirana rugosa
GAACACCAGTAACCCTTCTTACGAGGAATGTGAACACCAGTTACCCTTCTTACGAGGAATGTGAACACCAGTAACCCTTCTTACGAGGAATGTGAACACCAGTAACCCTTCCCACAAGTGTAAGGAGCATTCTTCCCAATGACCACAAGTGTAAGGAGCATTCTTCCAAATGACCACAAGTGTAAGGAGCATTCTTCCCATTGACCACAAGTGTAAGGAGCAGTCTTCCCAATGACCACAAGTGTAAGGAGCATTCTTCCTATTGACCACAAGTGTAAGGAGCATTCTTCCCAATGACCACAAGTGTGAGGAGCATTCTTCCCAATGACCACAAGTGTAAGGAGCATTCTTCCCAATGACCACAAGTGTAAGGAGCATTCTTCCCAATGACCACAAGTGTAAGGAGCATTCTTCCCATTGACCATCACACTAATGTATCAGGGGTTGTCGATTTTTAATTTTTAGCAGGGGTTCCCCGAGACCGGAGAATTATTTCAAGGGTCCCTTGGTGTTGAAAAGGTTGAGAAAGGCTGGTCTAAGGTGCCTCTGTGTGTGTACATGCCATGACAAAATAGATAGATAGTGGGGTGCCACCTCATGCCTCTAAAACCCAATATGTAAGAATTACTTGGGCTCTGTGGCTGAATAAATGCAGTTATGGCATTCATTTAATCTAATAGCCACATAACCAATATTACTCATAAGAGTTCCATTTTAAAGGGGTGAGCTGGCATCCCTAGGATAGATATTGGAAGAATTCATGGATAGATGAATGTGTAGCCATGTGCTCCCTTGAGAGTGGCCGTCAGTAGTGGTTCACCTTATAGCTGCCACAATCCCACCATATTTCACACATCCGGAGACAGTGAACAGGCCGACTCTTGTTTTTGTTGTCTTATTTAGGGGAAATAACTTGGATGGGGATAATGTGACTGTGGGATGCCCAAAGAAGTATAATACACAAAGTCCATATACACTCCTGTATATGCGCTCTACCCTGCAGACCGTCTCTCTGCAGACGGTTACTCCTCACAACCCTCCAGCACTCAACTTGCTGACCGTTTCTCCTACAGTTCTCTCTCCAGCACTGAACTTATTAAATCATCACTCCATTACTTCTCTCCAGCACTGCACTTAGTTTCCAGCTTGAAGGGAAATTTATTAAGCTTCTCTGTTTCTTTCTCTTCACCGCGGCTAGCACATGGCAAGGCCTACTCTCAGCAGAACTTCCGGAACACCCATTACAGGCCAGGGATCATGGGCCCCTGAATGTGTAGCAAAAGTACTTGAGTGCTAGCCGGGCCTTTGATGGACTACAACTCCCAGCCCATCTCTCTTCCAGGTCCCACTGACCTGCTTTTCCTCAGTGACTCTCCTTTCCCTGAACTGGCTCCCAAGGCTCCCACAGACTGTCCACTATTCCTCTCCCAAGCCTGCTCCAGCATTTTCTCTTGCATTTCCCAGGGACCGTCACTCACCAAACCGGTGGATCACTTTAAAGTCTCTCTCACTGTGTAGCACCTCCGCTGTTCTCCTTTTTCCTTTGCGACTCCAGGAATCACCACCATTCCTGGCTGCACCCGAACCTCCAGACCCCAAGGTCGCCCTCCCCAAACTTGGGCGACCTCCCGGCTAGGGGCCTCCACAGTGCCTCTGCTACATCTCCAGACTTCCACCTGACACTTCTCCCACATTGGGCTGACTCAGAGTATTTAAGGAGGCCTGCCATTGCCAATTCGGCTTGGGGATTGGCCAGGTCTCCCTAAAACACTCCAGATGGCTCCAACTATCTCCCAGCTCTCTGACCAGAAACCTTCCCCAGGTTTCTAGACAGAAGTGGGAGGTTCTGGTGACCTCATCTGTCAAGTCCACTCAATCCTCCCTGAGCCCCTCCTGCCCGCCCAGATCAAAACATTTAGGCCTGCCCTTACATTCAGGCCTGACTAAATTTTACCTCACCTATCAAACCCTGCTAGAAAAATGCATCTATAGTATCGGGTCGCTACACATGGATAGATATATATTGTATGGATATTATAAGGGTAGATGCTAGATTGGACAGATAGACAGACGGACACATAAAGACAGTGTCAATGCTTTTTACCTTCCCTATTCCAGAACTACATCTTCTTTTATGGTGCCAGCCACATACACTTTCGGGTTTTACCCAGAGTGTCACAGCCACGTCCTATCAGCAATATTTCATCTGTCATCTGTGTAGCCTTCTTCCTGTCAAGCAGCCAATCAGGTGACTTCTCCCTCTTCCCCACACATTTAAACTTTCTGCAACTTTAGGCTTGTTGCCTGAGCAACGGCATTACTAGCTAGCTGCCATGCCAGTGTTGAGCTTCCTGCTATCCAGCCTGCTCCCCGTCAATTAAAACTGGCCTCAGTTTTTGTTTCCTGGTGATAATTACCTGCTGCCTGCCTTGACCTTTGGCTTATCCATGATATCTATGTCTGCTGCCTGCTCTGACCTCTGGCTAATTCCTGGTTATCCATGTCTGTTGCCTTCCCAAACCTCTGGCCTGTTCCTGATTATCCATGTCTTTTCCCTTCCCTGACCTCTGTCCTTTTCCTGGTTATCTGTGTCTGTTTCCTGCCCTGACCTCTGGTCTGTTTCTGGTTATCCAAGTATGTTGCCTGCCCCGACCTCTGTCTTGTTCTTGATTATCCTTGTCCACTGCCTGCCTTGACGTCTGGCTTGTTCCTGGTTATCTTTGTACACGTTCTGCCCTCACCTCTGGCTTGTTCCTGGTTATTTATGTCTGCTGCCTGCCCTGACCTCCGGCTTGTTCCTGCTTATCCAAATCTGTGGCCTGCCCTGACCTCTGGCTTGTTATTGATTATACATGCCTTCTGCCTGCCCTGACCTCTGGCTTGTTCCTTGTTATTCATGTCTGTTGCCTGCCATGGCCTCTGGCTTATTCCTGGTTATCCATGTCTGTTGCCTGCCCTGACCTCTGGTTTATTCCTGGTTATCCATGTCTGCTGCCTGCCCTGACCTCTAGCTTGTTCTTGGTTATCCATGTCTGCTGCCTGCCCTGACCTCTAGCTTGTTCCTGGTTATCCATGTCTGCTCCCTGCCCTGACCTCTGGCTTGTTCCTGGTTATCTATATTGGCTGTCGGCATGGGCGTCCGCAGAATTTTTTCCAGGGGGGGGGCAACATTTTAAGGTCACCCATGCTCTGCCTCTTTTTGATAACGTTTTTGGGCCCCTGATGATATCTAAAGATGTGACCCCCCCCCCCCAAAACTGAAGGACTACAAGTCCCATCTGTATAAGTGCTTTGATTAATTAGACTGACCTCTTGAAAGGTTTGGCTCCACTCCAGGCAGGCAGCTCTCTCTCCCTCCCTATGCATGCCAGGCTCCGAGGAGAACATACAGGGAGGAGGTGGGTGGAGCTAGCAGAGGAGGACGAGGAAGTTAAAATCCTCCTCTGCACTGAATGCTGGGAGCCTGGGACTCCTTCTCTCTCTCCTTCTTCTCCTCCTGAGTCCTGACGTCACTCACTGCTTGCTGATGCGGGGCTGCCGCGCTCAGAGTCAGTGTGACTCAGTCAGGACTCAGGAGGGAGGAGAAGGAGGCTGGGCTTGCTGCTCAGCAGCAGACAGCCCAGCCACAAGCCCAGCCAGGCAGCTGTCATAGTGTCATTGTGTTTGCATTGCCTGCTGCAGCCTGGTGTATGGGCGGGGCGGGGGGCGGAGTCCCGGGCGTACAGACACAAACACAGCGCACTGCTCTTTCCCCGGGGACACCACTGCGGCCAGCGCTGCCCCCCTCCTCCCATGAAGAGGCCCCGGACGGCCGGATCATGGCGCCGTCAGGCCCGAGCAGTGTGAAGAGGAGGTGCCGGAGGTGTCTGTACTGTGAGGCAGCCTGAGCCACCCACAATTAAAAACATAAGATAAGATAGGATTCCAGGGGGGGCACCCGCCCCCCTTTGCCCCCCCCCTGTGGACGCCCATGGCTGTCGGTCCTGACCTCTGGCTAGGTCCTGGTAATGCATGTCCACTGCCTAACTTGATCTCTGGCTTGTATTCTTCCTGTATGTGTCTGCAGTCTGCCCTGACCATTGGACTCTTACCAAGTGATCTATTTCACTACATTCATACCGGCAGTTCACATCTCTGCTCCAGACCTATTTCTTGGTGTCTTCCAGACTTGTGGTTCATAGTGTTGGAGCAGAGTGAACCTAGAATTCCAGCAACGGGGTCCCTGGAGAATACAGACTGGCTCTTAGACTCCATGCCAGGAGGGATCCAGTGTCAGTAGATCATAGGACCATCCTCATACTTTGGTGAATCCTGATGCAAATCCCAGGTCTTATCTTTTCCAGCATGATCCTTACCTGGATCCCTGGCCTTACCTCTTCCAGTGTGATTCCCACTGATTGCCCCGGGGAAGAGAGAGGAGAGAAGGCGGCCAGATCATAAGAGAGCAGGGAACATCGCTGTAACAGCTTTCTTTAGAATTGCTGATGTTCCCCGCACTCGCCGTCACATACAGCCCTGACTCCTGGCCCGGGAACTTTGATAGACAGATCCCCTGTCCAATGCCAAGACGTGTGATGTGTATCAAAGTACCTGGGCCAGGAAGCAGGGCTGTATGTGATGGCAAGTCTAGGGAACACTTGGCAATTCAAATGTTACAGCAATGTTCCCCACTCTCTTATGATCTGGCCGCCTCCTCCCCTCTCTCTTCCCCTGCACATGTAGGCTCTGCATTGTTGGGCACAGGTAGGCTCTGCATTGTTGGGCACAGATAGGCTCTGCATTGATGGACACAGTTAGGCTCTGCATTGATGAACACAGTTAGGCTCTGCATTGATGGACACAGGTAGGCTCTGCATTGATGGACACAGGTAGGCTCTGCATTGTTAGGCGCAGGTAGGCTCTGCATTGATGGATACAGGTAGGCTCTGCATTGTTGGGCGCAGGTAGGCTCTGCATTGATGGACACAAGTAGGCTCTGCATTGTTGGGCACAGGTAGGCTCTGCATTGATGGACACAGGTAGGCTCTGCATTGATGGACACAGGTAGGCTCTGCATTGATGGACACAGGTAGGCTCTGCATTGTTGGGCACAGGTAGGCTCTGCATTGTTGGGCACAGGTAGGCTCTGCATTGATGGACACAGGTAGGCTCTGCATTGATGGACACAGGTAGGCTCTGCATTGATGGGCACAGGTAGGCTCTGCATTGTTGGGCACAGGTAGGCTCTGCATTGTTGGGCACAGGTAGGCTCTGCATTGTTGGGCATAGATAGGCTCTGCATTGATGGGCACTTGTAGGCTGCATTGACACCCCAGGAGTGAAAAAAGGTATTGCTTCACTTTAATTTCATTTTCATTTTACATACATGCTCTGGTCCCATTGTGCACTTAAAAGTGGGATATGCCTGTATTTAAATTTGAATACGAATTTGAAATGTAAACATATTGCTGACAATTGCTGATTTCCTTCAAAGACTGCGTGTATTAGTATATAGTTGTCTTCCGAAATTCAAATCTCAAAAAGAATAGAATAGAATAAAACTGAATAGAAAATAATAGAATAGAATAGAAAATAAAAGAATAGGCTATAAAATAAAGGAAAATAACAGAAAATAAGCAAATAGAAAAACAAGGAATAGAAAAGAATAGAAAAATAAAATAAAATAAAATAATAGAATAGAATAGAATGAAAAAATAGAATAGAAAGAATATAGCCATTTTCCAAAGTTTGAACCACAAAATTTGAATTTCAAATAGAATAGAGTAAAATGGAAAGAATATAGCCGTCTTCCAAAATTCAAATTTTGAATAAAATAGAACCAGCAATTCTTCACAATGAATTCTGATTGTTTCAATATTTTTGAATCAAATACTTCGAATCCATTGGAAAAATTTGTATCCGGTCAAAAATAAAACATAAAAACAAAATGAGTATCTTAACAAATCGATCCGAAACAAATCAAAATTATTTTTTTCTGCACATGTCTATAGATAGATAGGAGACATAGAGATAGATCAGAGAGATGGATAGATGGGTGAATGGATAAATTAGAAGATATTGGATCAAGAGAAAGTGATAGCTTGCCTGACAGACAGGTTCACATAAGATGGATGGATATAAGAATAAGTACAGTAGATTCATATATGTGAGAGACATAGATAGATAGATAGATAGATAGATAGATAGATAGATAATATTACCAAAAGTATTGGGACGCCTGCCTTTACATGCACATGAACTGAGTTGTGCATGTAAAGGCAGGCGTCCCAATACTTTGGACAATATTGTGTAGATGCAGTAGATGAGATAGCGATAGATCAGAGAGATGGATAGATAGATATTGGATGGATGGATAGATAGAAGATATTGGACCAAAAGAAAGTGATAGCTAGCCAGACAGACAGACGTGCACATATGATGGATGGATATAAGAACAATTACAGCAGATTCATACAGTAGATAGATAGATAGATAGATAGATAGATAGATAGATAGATAGATAGATAGATATGGGATAGATAGATCAATAGATATTAGATAGATAAATACAGCGGCGGCCGGTCAATAAGGGGCGCTTGGGCATCGCCTCCCTGCCGCTGGCAAGAAGAAAAAAAAGTCAGCCCGACCCCTGCAGGAGGCGCCGTTATATTGACTTTTTTTCCGGCTCCTTGCTGTCAGGCGCACACATATAGTCTGATTGGGTGCCCTGAGACAGTGATTGGCTGGCATTGGATGCTGTGGGCGGGGACGGGGCTGTGGCGGATGTGCTGGCTGCATGAATACTCACGCAGGTGCAGCACTCCGCTGCGTTTCAGTCCCGACTCCCGCTCCTGACTGCAGAGGGCCTGGGGAATCTCTTCCCTCGGTCTTTCTCCATCTCAAAAGTGAGACATCAGGGGTTTGTTTAGACCCCTGATATTTCATCAGTGCCCCCCAGCTCCTAAAATAAATTGTAAAAAAATAATAAAATATAATATTGAAAAAAATAATAAAACCAAATTGTAAAAAAACTAATAAAATAAAATAAAAATAAACGAATGCAATAGGCTGCGCACACCTATGGGTGACTCTGTTTACCCTATCTGGGGCTCTGTATACTGCTACATGGTGACTCTGTATACCCTATCTGGGGCTCTGTATACTGCTATATGGTGACTCTGTATACCCTATCTGGTGACTGTATACCCTATCTGAGGCTCTGTATACTATGATATGGTGACTCTGTATACTGCTATCTGGGGCTCTGGATACTGCTATCTGGTGACTTTGTATACCCTATCTGGTGACTGTATACCCTATCTGGGGCTCTGTATACTGCTATCTGGGGCTCTGTATACTGCTATTTGGGGCTCTGTATACTGCTATATGGTGACTCTGTATACTGCTATCTGGGGCTCTGAATACTGCTATCTGGTGACTCTGTATACCCTATATGGTGACTGTATACCCTATCTGGTGACTGTATACCCTATATGGGGCTCTGTATACTGCTATCTGGGGCTCTGTATACTGCTATCTGGGGCTCTGTATACTGCTATATGATGACTCTGTATACTGCTATCTGGGGCTCTGAATACTGCAATATGGTGACTCTGCATACTGAGATATTGTGACTCTGTATACTGCTATCTGGGGCTCTGTATACTGCTATACCCTATCTGGTGACTGTATACCCTATCTGGGGCTCTGTATACTGCGATATGGTGACTCTGTATACTGCTATATGGTGACTCTGTATACTGCTATATGGTGACTCTGTATACTGCTATATGGTGACTCTGTATACTGCTATATGGTGACTCTGTATACTGCTATCTGGGGCTCAGTATACTGCCTTCCTGGTGCTCTGTATACTGCTATATGGTGACTCTGTATACTGCTATATGGTGACTCTGTATACCCTATCTGGTGATGCTGTATACTGCTATCTGGTAATGCTGGGGTGTATCAAAAAGGAAGGGCCCCCCACCCTAAAATTTCACTTGCCGCCACTGGATAGATAGATAGATAGATAGATAGATAGATAGATAGATAGATAGATAGATAGATACAGAGGTGTAACTAGATCCTTCAGGGCCCCGGTTCAAGAAATTATGAAGGGTTCCCACTGATCATGGGGCCCTTTACTCCTGTTGCGGGTCCCTTTATTACGGTCCTACCGGATAAATGAATAGTTGTACACCGAGCCTCCCATTCATTCAGAAACTGAAGTATAGTAAAAAACAGTTTACTATGCTTCAGTTATGAATGAACCAATTGGTATCAATCACTGACTCTGTCCATTCAGAAAAGGAAGGAGGTGGTAAATTACAAATTTACCGACCCCTTCCCATCTCTCCATCATGACTCATCTTCTACAGCAGCTGGCAGGAGAGAGGAGGGGGGAAGACAGCAGCTCTGTGGGGGGGGGGGGGGGGACACAGGGACCCTGGAAACAGCAGAAGACAAGTAAAGTGGATAGGAGGGGCGGCCGGGGCAGCATAGGGAGGAACCAATCTCCTGCATTAGGCGGAAAATGGAGGAGATTGGTTTCTCTAAATGTCGCCTCCGCCGCCCCTCCTATCCAGGTGTACAAGGGAGGCACACGGGCCCCCTGGAGCATGGGGCCCGGTTGCAATTGCAACCCCTGTAGTTACGCCCCTGGATAGATAGATAGATCAATAGATATATGCCTATACATCTCCATATTATTTATTATAATACAAATACAACACAAGTAAGCACACAATGCACACAATGTATACAATGCGCACAATGTACCCAATGCACACAATACACCCAATGTACACAATGCACATAATGTACACAATGCACACAATGTACACAATGCACACAATGTACACAATGCACACAATGTATACAATGCACACAATGTACCCAATGCACACAATACACCCAATGTACACAATGCACATAATGTACACAATGCACACAATGTACACAATGCACACAATGTACACAATGCACATAATGTACAAAATGCACACAATGTACACAATGCACATAATGTACACAATGCACACAATGCGAACAATGTAAACAATGCGAACAATGTACACAATGCACACAATGCACATAATGTACACAATGTACACAATGCACACAATGTACACAATGCACATAATGTACACAATGTACACAATGCACACAATGTACACAATGCACACAATGTACACAATGTACACAATGCACACAATGCACACAATGCAAACAATGTACACAATGCACATAATGTACACAATGCACACAATGCGAACAATGTACACAATGCACACAATGCGAACAATGTACACAATGCACACAATGCGAACAATGTACACAATGCACATGATGTACACAATGCACACAATGCGACCAATGTACACAATGCACACAATGCACACAATGTACACAATGCACACAATGTACACAATGCACACAATGTACACAATGCACACAATGCACACAATGTACGCAATGCAAACAATGCACACAATGTACACAATGCACACAAACATGATAAAGATAAATGTGTGAATTAAGCGTTGAGCTCTAATTGAGAGGTGAAAGTGAAAGCGGAGAGCGCTAGGATTGGGTACAGAACACATCACACATGTCACTTTGGTGGCTGAACATGGGGGGAATATTGAACTTAGCAGTAAAACGATGGAAAGGGATATTAAGTTCTTTGCGAATGTTTACTTTTGCCCAGCTCTATTACGCTGTCAACGAAAATGATGTGTTTTTGTTGGCAGGCGCTCGGAGCGAACGCTAGGAGTGGGTCCATTTGTAGAATTCCACGTTTTCTGAAACACTCTGAGATCAGCCTCGAAAAACGGCACGCATTAACCAGCGCCACTAATTTGATTATGCAGTTAATGTGGATCATAAGTGTGCAGTTAGTGACCGAGTAAGGGCATTGCGAGCCTTGCATGCTCTAATCCATCCTTAATCCTTCCCAACCCTGTCAATCAACACAACACAATCAAGATATTTATGATCCCATCCAGCAGGAGATTTGGAAGAATTTAACAACCCGAAATGACCAAATCCGGGGGGGGGGGGGGGGGGGGGAAGGATTTTTCTGCTGGCAGTGTGATTTGGTGCCAGGAAAAATAGAACTGTTGACCTGGTACATTTAATTTAATTTTCTACTTTGTACATTTTGTGGAAGCCGGTAAGATGTAGCAATTATCAGTTGTGGAAATTGTAGATTTGTCTCATTGTTTAGAATGTATGGGTTCTAAACTCAGCGATTTCCTTACAGGGGGAGACTTGTCCTCTGTGAGATCACATCCTGAGATTCTATGGTATTGTTTACCTGGGGAAAAAACATTTTGATGGCACTGCAATACATTTCCAATGTTGCTGTTTTACAGTATTGTGATGGTATTTTAGATGTAGAATTGTGGTCTCGCCCTCTAGTGGTCATCTGTACATTAGGAAGTACACAGGGAGGGTCATTTATATGGATACACCTTAATAAAATGGGAATGGTTGGTGATATTAACTTCCTGTTTGTGGCACATTAGTATAGGTGAGGGGGGAAACTTTTCAAGATGGGTGGTGACCATGGCGGCCATTTTGAATCCAACTTTTGTTATTTTCAATAGGAAGAGGGTCATGTGACACATCAAACTTATTAGGAATTTCACAGGAAAAACAATGTTGTGCTTGGTTTTAACGTAACTTTATTCTTTCATGAGTTATTTACAAGTTTCTGACCACTTATAAAATGTGTTCAATGTGCTGCCCATTGTGTTGGATTGTCAATGCAACCCTCTTCTCCCACTCTTCACACACTGATAGCAACACCGCAGGAGAAATGCTAGCACAGGCTTCCAGTATCCGTAGTTTCAGGTGCTGCACATCTCGTATCTTCACAGCATATGGTTTTTTTATGGTTTTTATGGTCAGTAAAAACCAATACCGGGTGAGCTGCTCCTTCCAGGAGGTACCGCCATTCCTCCAAAGCCGGCTTGATGGCCAGCAATTCCCTATCACCGACATCCTAGTTCCAGCAAGATGGTGCACCACCACATTATGGGTGTCAGGTCCGAGCATTCCTAGATGAACAGTTTCCTGGAAAGTGGATTGGTCGTCGTGGGCCAGTTGAATGGCCCCCAAGGTCTCCCGATTTGACCCCCTTAGACTTTTATCTTTGGGGTCATCTGAAGGCAATTGTCTATGCTGTGAAGATACGAGATGTGCAGCACCTGAAACTACGGATACTGGAAGACTGTGCTAGCATTTCTCCTGCGGTGTCGCTATCAGTGTGTGAAGAGTGGGAGAAGAGGGTTGCATTGACAATCCAACACAATGGGCAGCACATTGCACACATTTTATAAGTGGTCAGAAACTTGTAAATAACTAATGAAAGAATAAAGTTACGTTAAAACCAAGCACACCATTGTTTTTCTTGTGAAATTCCCAATAAGTTTGATGTGTCACATGACCCTCTTCCTATTGAAAAAACAAAAGTTGGATTCAAAATGGCCGCCATGGTCACCACCCATCTTGAAAAGTTTCCCCCCTCACATATACTAATGTGCCACAAACAGGAAGTTAATATCACCAACCATTCCCATTTTATTAAGGTGTATCCATATAAATGGCCCACCCTGTAGATTGCATTCCTGCCTAAAAAAAAAAAACAATAAACATGAACTAAAATCACTAAAATCTCATCTGATCTTCATCAAAATTAGTTTTTCATTCTTTTTTTTAAACCTGCCGCTTATATTGAAATAATTCCCGGTACTGTGAAGATTATTGGCAGGGCCAGGACAAGGGGTGGCTTCCCTGGGCTTTGTGGTTTTTTATGTGAGGTGGGGAAGGGTGGTGCTGGGAGGCGATTAAAGGGGAAGAG
>BLSH010029112.1:367118-377927 GCA_018402905.1 Glandirana rugosa
ATGACCACATCCCTCTCCTACGACGACGACCACACTTCCTGTCTAGTCGTATGAGATGATTTTATAACGCTGATCTGTCCTTCACACCAGCAGCAGCATCCTCTCCCTACACCAGTATGAGATGATTTTATAAAGCAAATCTGTCCCTCACACCAGCAGCAGCATCCTCTCCCTACACCAGTATGAGATGATTTTATAACGCTAATCTGTCCCTCACACCAGCAGCAGCATCCTCTCCCTACACTACTATGAGATGATGTGACATGCAGCACTACAGGACTCCAGCTTATATAAAGGCTGGGTCACATGATGCACTGGCCAATCACAGCCATGGCGAGTGAAACGCTTGTTGATTGGCTGCCCGAACCCAAACTTTTTCTCAAATGTCCGGGTTTGGTGACACGGGCACCCTAAAGTCCCGTTTACAGTTCGGGTTCGCTCAACTCTAGTTCTAACCATAAATCAGAGAATGGGACATTAACAAATATTCTGTGCTGGAGAATCAATCAGTCCAAGTAAAAATTCATGCACCTGGATGGTTCTCCACCAGAGTTTGTGAAAGTCCAATTCTCTGCTTTTTGGGACAGGTAAATGAAGTTTGAATTTTCATAAAAGGTCTTATTGAAATAGAATTGTCTTCTGAATATACAGTATAATCCTATATTAATCCTTTATCAAATTCCCTTCCTGTGAAGAACACGCTATCTAGGACCTGTAACAAGTATAACTGTTATTATTCTTATCATAGCACTGGAAAAGTATGATATGAAGAACGCACAGAACTCTGTGGTTGGGGGCTGTAGGTCAGGGACGTGGGGGATCTCTGCTACCCCAAATCTATTCTCTTATAGGGCTTCCTTTATACATGGGACTCGGGAGCCAGCGACAGAGCTCTCCATTCATGCTGATCCTCTTAAATGTTTTCATTGGATTGTGATTTAATAAAGACCCAGCCGACAGATTGCTGAGCAGCCCCTTAAGCGGAGTGAATCATCATATATTTGTAATCTTTATTGTTTGATTCATTTTAAAGTGTCAGATCAGCACAGAAAAGTTATCCTTAATTTGCTGACTAAAGTTTACCGAACCATGATGATTATTTAAAGGGAGATAACCAAGAGGACTCTGGGGGTGCTGCCATTATTGACCTTCTGACTTGACCTCTTTAACCAATGACTGGGCACCAATGTCTGTCATGTCGGGGCACAAAAAAAACCCTTGCAGTGTACAACGCCCCCCCCCATGCGCTTCAAGGGTTAAATGCTTGTTAAGTATAGGGGTAGAGTACTATGGAGTATGACCTTATCCCTTACCGCAGTCGGCTCCCTCCTTCTGACCGGTCCCTGTAGCCTCCTCTCTAAGGTGCTCTCGACCACGGTCGCATGTTTGCCTCCTCCACATACAATGTACGATCAATAATGAATAAATAGCGACTAATAGTGATGCCAGAGGACCACCTACAGCTCAGAATGTCAGGGGCAAAAGGAGAGTACCGGATCCTGCTGGAGTCGTCAGCAAAGTAATACAGGCTCGTTCTCTACCCCTCCACAAATAATGAGCATTTACTGTGTATATATATATATATATATATATATATATATATATATATATATGACCAATCACAGCCTTCCTTTCATGCCATCCATTGTGCCCAATTGCGTTGCTAGCTGTGATTGGTCGATGTGATCACATGGTACAGACAGGGCCAATCACAGCCCATCTGTACCATGTGATTAACTCCCGCCAATCACAGCTAATCACAACAAAACAAACTGAATGAATCCGTTTCATTCAGTAGAATGCTTGCTTATAGCAATGCAATTCACTGCTATAAGCAATCATAATGTGTAAAAACTACAGTGTGTTATAAAAAAAAGAAAAGAAGTCATATAAAAAAAATGTAAAAAAAATGATTATACTTTTTTTTGTACTGTCACCTGTTCACCGCCGCACCAGTTGTATGAAGATGCTGCAATGTACTGGTGACAGTATGTAAAAAAAAAAAAAAATTACCTTGGACTGTCTACTTTCCAAAAAGGGGTAATTTTGGGGGGTATCTGTATTGTCCTGGCATTTTTGGGCCTCAAGAAATGAGATCTGCCATCAGGATTGATCAATTTTCAGATATATATCTGTAGCGCATAAATCTAGTTTGCTAGGTGGTAACTAGCCTGGCCAATTCTTAGGGGATCTCCTGATTCTTTTCCTAACGCTGAGTTCGATGCACCTCTCTTCTCTGCCAGTGGGTGGCACTGCTACTTATGGCATTGGGATGATTTCTCTAGCCAACTGGCAGGGATTTTCTTGGGCCCCATAGCCTGCTGGGAGAGCCTATTTATTTGGGAGGAGTCTGGTGATCGGTGTTCTGTGCCACCTGGACGGCTGTCTGGGTGGACGTGTGTTAAATGCTGAAGCTCCCGGCTGCTATGCCAGAAGTCTGGGGCCTATCCAGGAGTTCCTGGATGCTAGGCAGTCTGGGGCCTATCCAGGAGTTCCTGGATGCTAGGCAGTCTGGAGCCTATCCAGGAGTTCCTGGATGCTAGGCAGTCTGATGCCTAACCAGGACAAGAAGCAGCAGCATGGGGTTGGGGCTTCATGCCAGAAGCCTAACCAAGTTGCACGGGTTCTGCCAGCTGGAGAACCCCTCTTTG
The DNA here is from genome assembly GCA_018402905.1 of Glandirana rugosa. NCBI lineage: Eukaryota > Metazoa > Chordata > Amphibia > Anura > Ranidae > Glandirana > Glandirana rugosa. Next base: position 369,770 of record BLSH010029112.1, read on the forward strand.
TCGGAGGTGAAGGACAGAGCTCTAACGGAGACGATCGTTCCTGATGCCAGAGGCAAAGTGTGAACCAGGGTCAGAGGTAAAGGGGAAGCTGTCACCTACGAGGGACAACACCCCTGTTAACAGAGGCCATCGTTTGGAGTCTGAGAGATTACCAGAGCAGCCTTTTTCACTAGCTGGGGGACAGTGAAAAAATTGGGAAAGTCTCAGCAGAAGTCAATCTAGGAACCCAGCAGGATAGCGGGGGTGATGCTTGCAAGAGAATTCAGCAGTTGGGCTGAAGAGCCAAAGAAGAGACCCAGCAAGTTGGCGTGGGGGACACTCAGGAAATACAGCGGTTGGCTGTGTGAAGTACAAGGGACCCCATGGCAGTGGGAGTCCAAGGAGTCTTGTTGGGAGACTGTGAGTGTAAACTCGTGAATCTACAGTGGGAGGCTGTGAGACGGAGGCCAGATCTACACAACGGGGATACCAAGCTTGGTATGTGCATCAATCTGTGTTGAAGTCCAAAGTACAAGTTCAGTGCACAAGGAAAAGGTTCTAGTCAGGCAAAGTTTAGTTAGGAAGGCCTGTGGGACTTCATAGCTACATTAAGAGCCTTATTCAGAGAGTTTCGGAGTCTGCCAAGTGCTGTTGCACCTACCTAAAGGGTGTCCTGGCCCTAACCCTCTCTCATCAGTTCTTTAAGAGAAAAAGAAATCTCTTTTGTTCTGCATCATCAAAGTGTCTGGCGTCCAACTCAGTTCTTCTATCTGCACCCACTATGCCTAGTAACCCACCCTGTGAGGATGGATGTCAGCTCTCCCTGACCCTGAAGTTCACCATCAGTTCTTCAGAGGTAGGGGCCATGGCTACATATCCCATTGTTTGTGGACTCTGTAACTTTCCTACAGACTAAATAATATACTCTGATTCAGGTTATTTTTTATCGAAGCAATAGACATTACATTTACATGTTGGCCTAAATTTATGAAGAAAGATCATTTATTTGCAAAATTTTATCACAGAAACGAAGAAAAAAGCAGGGTTTATGTTTTCAAAATTTTCGGTCTTTTTTCTTTATTTAGCAAAAAATAAAAAACCTCCAGTGGTGATTAAATACCACCAAAAGAAAGCTCATCAGTGCCCCCTCATCAGTGCCCATAAGGGCAGCCTATCAGTGCCCATCAGTGCAGCCTCATCAGTGCTCATCAGTGCTGCCTCATCAGTACAGATCAGTGCTCATGAGTGCAGCCTCATCAGTACAGATCAGTGCTCATCAGTGCTACCTATTTGTGCCCATTAGTGCTGCCTACCAGTGCCCATCAGTGCAGCCTATCAGTGCCCATCAGTGCAGCCTCATCAGCGCTGCCTATTTGTGCCCATCAGTGCTGGCTATCAGTGCCCATCCGTGCAGCCTATCAGTGCCCATCCCTGCAGCCTCATCAGTGCTGCCTACTAGTTTCCATCAGTGTTGCCTATCAGTGCCCATCAGTGCAGTCTCATCAGTGCATATCAGTGCCCATCAGTGCAGCCTATCAGTGCCCATTAGTGTTGCCTATCAGTGGCCATCAGTGCAGCCTATCAGTGCCCATCAGTGCAGCGTATCAGTGCAGCCTCATCAGTGCTGCCTATTCGTGTCCATTAGTGTTGCCTATCAGTGCCCATCGGTGCAGCCTCATCAGTGCAGCCTATCAGTGCCCATCATTGCAGCCTATCATTGCAGCCTCATCAGTGCCCATCAGTGCTACCTATCAGTGCCCATCAGTGTTGCATATCCGTGCCCATCAGTGCAGCCTCATCAGTGCCCATCAGTGCTGCAGTGAAGCCTATCAGTGTCCATCAATGCAGCCTATCAGTCCAGCCTATCAGTGCAGCCTAATCAGTGCTCATCAGTAAAGGAGAAAAATTACATATTTACAAAATCTTATGACAGAAACTAAGAAAAACGTTTTCTGTTTATCAAAAAAATACAAAAAAAACAGTGTTGACTAAATACCATCAAAGAAAGCTCTAGTTGCGTGAACAAAATGATAAAAATGTTGTTTGGGTACAGTGTTGTACGACCGCGCAATTGTCATTCACAGTATGACAGTGCTGAAAATTGGCCTGGGAAGGAAGGAGGTACAAATGCCCGGTATTCAAGTGGTAAACGGGGGTAGGGACAACTACATATCAATGGCTATGGCTGTTTTGTTGGGATGACCATCAAACTCATAGTCGTGTGATAGTCCGGTGTCCACAGACCTTGGCTCTATAAGTTAACAGTCGTTTTAGTTGTATTTAAAGGAAATAGGTGGGAATCATCAGAAGAGTCTTTCTGGCATCTTTGGCAGTAATTAGACTAATCTTCATCTGACATGTTATAGACAGGAGGGCATTGACATGTAAGGGTGACAGGTCCTCTTCCCAGTCTCAGATGTCTCTGTTCACATGCTGCGCCCGCAGGGTCTTGCTATAAATATCACCTGACATTGATCCGTATCTTCATTACCCGGTGCTTTCTCACACCCGAGGTGTGAATAGACTCATCACAAAGGACAAGGAATTCCCTCCAGGGAGAATCATCTTCTGAGGAGGAAGTGAAAAGACTTGGGGGATTCACAGAGATTCAGTAGACATAGAATTTTGCAGGTTCCCACCAGCTAAGCCTTCCCCCGGCTCACTTCTGTCATCCTGGACAAATTCAGTGACATCATCGGGCAAATGGCAACCACTGCCAGTGCCAGGGGCATTGTAATCAAGGGAAACGTTTCTTTTAGGCCCACCATAAGACCTGATGGCGAACAGGCTGGATTACTGAGGGGGTAAATGATGCATCTCAGACCCCTCGCCAGGGGTGTTGTTAGGTGGGAAAAAGACCAGGGGCTTCAGTCCGAGCAAGCCTGGCATGGGAGGGGGCGCAGGAGAGAGGGGGGGCTAGCCTCACTTGCTAGTTGCTGCCTGGCTCACCAGTGCCCATCAATGCTGACTACTAAACTGACCTACTTGACACATACACTGACCTACCTGACCATTACACCGACCTACCTGACCATTATACTGACCTACCATTACACTGACCTACCTGACCATTACACTGACCTACCTGACCATTACACCGACCTACCTGACCATTACACTGACCTACCTGACCATTACACCGACCTACCTGACCATTACACCGACCTACCTGACCATTACACTGACCTACCTGACCATTACACTGACCTACCTGACCATTACACTGACCTACCTGCCCCCTACACCGTCCTACCTGACCATTACACTGACCTAACTGACCATTACACCGACCTACCTGACCATTACACTGACCTACCTGACCATTACATTGACCTACCTGACCATTACACTGACCTACCTGACCATTACACTGACCTACCTGACCATTACACTGACCTACCTGCCCCCTACACTGACCTATAGAAAACAAATCTACACCGCTCTAGGCATGCAATCCAAATGATCACCTTCCCTGCTCAGAAGCATCCATGTGCGGCTCTGCAAACGTTATCGGCAATTAAGATGCTGGACGGCCGCACTCCAATGAAACACCTTTATTGTGCAAGTAGCTATGGTTAACGCCAGATCAGGGTGTGAAACATGTTAGCTGTTTATCCCTGCACCTCTGTACTTATGATTTGACAGCTTTGATTTTTATTCTACTTGCACAATAAAGGTGTTGCATTGGAGTGCGGCCGTCCAGCATCTTAGGGCAGCAACATATCCCAATCACTCCCATGTTTTTCCCCTACCTTTTTCAACATGCTTTTGAGCGTTTTATTAAACCTCTCCACAAATCCATCCATTTGGGGGTGGTAGACGGAGGTACGGTACTGTTTAATCCAGTCCCAATGAAAGCATACGAGGCGACAGGTAGCGTCCATCTACGGTATGGGCGTCCGCAGGTAGGGGCAAGAGGGGGCAAGTGCCCCCCCCCTTGGAGTCAGGGATCGGATTGGGGGTTCCCCACTAGGTCCTTATCCTCTTGAGCCATGTATGCAGTTTCTGACAGTCTCTTGTGCCATGTCCACAGTCTCTGACTATCTCCTGTACCATGTCCACAATCTCTGACCATCTTCTGTACTATGTCCACAGTCTCTGACCGTCTCCTGTACTATGTCTGCAGTCTCTGACTGTCTCCTGTATCATGTCCGCAGTCTCTGACCGTCTCCTGTATTATGTCTGCTGTACTATGTCCGCTGTCTCGGACCATCTCCTGTACAATATCTGCAGTCTCTGACCATCTCCTGCACTATGTCCGCTTTCTCTGACTGTCTCCTATATCATGTCTGCAGTCTCTGACCGTCTCCTGTACAATATCTGCAGTCTCTCACCATCTCCTGCACTATGTCCGCTTTCTCTGACTGTCTCCTGCACCATGTCTGCAGTCTCTGACTGTCTCCTGTACCATGTCTGCAGTCTCTGACTGTCTCCTGTACAACATCTGCAGTCTCTGACCATCTCCTGCACTATGTCCGCTTTCTCTGACTGTCTCCTTTACCATGTCTGCAGTCTCTGACTGTATCCTGTACCATGTCTGCAGTCTCTGACCATCTCCTGTACCATGTCTGCAGTCTCTGACCATCTCCTGCACTATGCCCACTTTCTCTGACTGTCTCCTGTACCATGTCTGCAGTCTCTGACTATCTCCTGTACCATGTCTGCAGTCTCTGACCATCTACTTTACCATGTCTGCAGTCTCTGACTGTCTCCTGTACCATGTCCGCAGTCTCTGACCGTCTCCTGTATCATGTCCCCAGTCTCTGACCGTCTCCTGTACCATGTCTGCCGTCTCTGACCATCTCCTGTACTATGTCCGCAGTCTCTGACCGTGATAATGTGATAATGACATTGTCAAAAAGGGGCAGAGCATGGGTGACCTTAAAATGGTGCCCCCCCCTGAAAAAAGTTCTGCGGACGCCCATGCGTCTACCACTTCGCTTTGCATACCATCACAGAATGTAAACATCCCTTGTAATAGAAATAAAGCACGACGGGTCCTCTTTGTGAGATCCGGGGTCAAAAAGACCTCAGATCTCACATTTACACTTAAAAGCAAAAGAAAAAATAAATGTCTTTTTTTTTCCTTTTTAAAAAAAAATTGTCCTTTTAAGGCCTGAGGGCGGAAGTGAAGTTTGCCGTCGCTCCCGTCCTCCAAAGGCATAGAGTCTATCATGCCCTCACTCGACTTCCTGCCCATCAGGGGAAAGCATGGGATCGTCTCCACTGCTACCATGGATCCGATAAGCGGCGGAGACGACCGGGACGAAACGGAAGGAGGGGGCACCTCTCCTTCCGCAGATAAAAGTGATCTCATGGCAAATCCACAACGGAGACCACTTTTATCCGAAAGCAGAACGCCCACTGTTGGAAAAAAATGGGTATATGGCAGCTATCTGCTGCTATAACAACAATATTTAACGTCAAAGGACCAAAGTATACCGACGGCGGGCGGTGCGGAAGTGGTTAACCTTGCCACATGAGGGCTAGCAGTGCAGAGTATTTCAGGAGAGGAGAGTTATAGAGGAAGGAGCAGCGTCCTCCAGCAGTGCAGAGTATTTCAGGAGAGGAGAGTTATAGAGGAAGGAGCAGAGTCCTCCAGTAGTGCAGAGTATTTCAGGAGAGGAGAGTTATAAAGGAAGGAGCAGAGTCCTCCAGCAGTGCAGAGTATTTCAGGAGAGGAGAGTTATAGAGGAAGGAGCAGAGTCCTCCAGCACAGCAGAGTATTTCAGGAGAGGAGAGTTATATAGGAAGGAGCAGAGTCCTCCAGCAGTGCAGAGTATTTCAGGAGAGGAGAGTTATAGAGGAAGGAGCAGAGTCCTCCAGCAGTGCAGAGTATTTCAGGAGAGGAGTATTGGTGTCGGTGATGAAATGCTTCATGTGATTTAGGAAGGGCTCTGGTGCTGCGCTCGTTGTAAAACATAATGGATGACTCAGGCATGTTTGGCCATCCTATAGGATGATGTGATGCTCCCCGGACTCCCTGATTTGAGTTTATAGGCCAAGCAGATGATTTCAGTAAAAATATTTGTGGTTCTTTTCTCTCCAATCACATGACCCCAAATCCAATCAGCAGCTCTCACCTGACTCATCCATTTTATTTCCTTTTTGTTCCTTGTTACATTTGTAGTCTAGACCTCTTCTTCCCCCCCGACTGACTTCACAGGAGCAGCAGCTGGAAAAACGCACAAAAACACATGATATTCCCATTTATGTTAGGAGAATTATTGTAGGCGTGATGACATAACAGAAATATCCTATAAAACCGGAGGACAGGAAATATCTGTGTTGCTATTATTACTCTTGTTATACATTTATAGCTCTGACATATACAGTGCCCGGAAAAAGTATTCATACCCCTTGTAATTCCCCACATTTTGTCAGGTGACAACCAAAAACGTAAATGTATTTTATTGGGATTTTATGTGATGGACCGACACAAAGTGTCTCATTATTGTGAAGTGGAAGGAAAATGATAAATTATACAAATAAATCTGTGAAAAGTGTGGGGGGCATTTGTATGGCGCCCCCCGGAGGCAATACTTTGTAGAACCGCCTTTCCCTGCAATTACAGCTGCAAGTCTTTTTGGGGAAGTCTCTGCCAGCTTTGCCCATCTAGAGAGGACATTTCTGCCCATTCTTCTGTGCAGAATCCCCCAAGCTCTGTCAGGTTGGATGGAGAGCGTCTGTGATCAGCAATTTCAGATTCTCAGTTGGATTTAGGTCTGGACTGTGACTGGGCCATTCTAACACATGAATATGCTTTGATCTAAACCATTCCATTGTAGCTCTGGTTGGATGTTGAGGGTCGTTGTCCTGCTGGAAGGGGAACCTCTGCCCCGGTCTCAAGTCTTTTGCAGACTCTAACAGGTTTTCTTCTAAGATTGCCCTGTATTTGGCTCCATCCATCTTCCCATCATCTCTGACCAGCTTCCCTGTCCCTGCTGAAGAAAAGCATCCCCACAGCATGAAGCTGCCACCACCATGTTTCACGGTGTGGATGGTGTGTTCAGGGCAATGTGCAGTGTTAGTTTTCCGCAGCACATAGTGTTTTGCTTTTAGGCCAAAAAGTTCAATTTTGGTCTCATCTGAGCAGAGCCCCTTCTTCCACATGTTTGCTGTGCCCCCCACATGGCTTCTCACAAACTGCAAACCGGACTTCTTATGGTTTTCTTTCACCAATGGCTTTCTTCTTGCCATTCTTCCATAAAGAGCAGATTTGTGGAGTGCACGACTAATAGTTGTCCTGTGGACAGATTCTCCCACCTGAGCTGTGGATCTCTGCTGCTCCTCCAGAGTTACCATGGGCCTCTTGGCTGCTTCTCTGATGAACGCTCTCCTTGCCCGGCCGGTCAGTTTAGGTGGACGGCCATGTCTTGGTAGGATTGCAGTTGTGCCATACTCTTTCCATTTTCCCATTATGGATTGAACAGAGTTCCGTGAGATGTTCAAAGCCTGGGATGTTTTTTTATAACCCAACCCTGCTTTATTCTTCCCCACAACTTTATCCCTGACCTGTCTGGTGTGTCTGTACAGAGATCACTCAGCCAGTCACATCAGTCTCTGTACCAGAGGAGCTTACACTCTAATGTCCCCTCCCCCACAGTCACATCAGTCTCTGTACCAGAGGAGATTACACTCTAATGTCCCCTCCCCCACAGTCACATCAGTCTCTGTACCAGAGGAGCTTACACTCTAATGTCCCCCCACAGTCACACACTATCATTATACATTGATATAGCTCTGACATATACCGCAGTGCTGTACAGAGAACCCGAGCCATTAACCACTTCCTTACCGGGCCATTTCTGACACTCCTCTCCTACATGTAAAAATCATCATCTTTTTGCTAGAAAAATACTCAGAACCCCCAAACATTATATATGTTCTGACACCCCCCTGTAATCTCACATTCGAGGAGACCATGTCTCTGACTACACTGACACCCCCTCCCCTGTAATCTCACATTAGAGGAGACCATGTCTCTGACTACACTGACACCCCCTCCCCTGTAATCTCACATTCGAGGAGACCATGTCTCTGACTACACTGACCGACTCACTAGAGACATGTCTGTGTGGTCTGTCCAGTCCCTATTTCAACACCCCTTCTTATTTCGTCCCAACCCAATATTTTTTTGTAGGGTCCGAAACTTGTAGAGTGCCTTGAGACAAGTTAG
>BLSH010029112.1:384402-409316 GCA_018402905.1 Glandirana rugosa
AGAGGATCCCCCCCCCCCCCCCATTCCAGAGAGATGTCTTCCTACTTCCTGTTTGCTCTGTTATGGTTTTTGATGCGCTGTACCTTCCTTAATTTATTGCAGAAGTTTACCACTTTTTTGGATTGGCTTTTCTCTTGGCACATTATAAATGGCACACCTAAAACAGACCTTCACTCCAAAATGTAAAACCTTTTTAGTGGTATCCTCTCCCATTTCCTCATTCCTTGCCTAGCCAAGACTGATGTCCAACCCTGCCACCCGCAGTCTCCTGGGATAACGTAACACAAGGTCTCAAGGCAAGCTATACTATATTACCAAAAGTATTGGGACTCCTGCCTTTACACGCACATGAACTTTACCGCCATCCCAGTCTTAGTCTATAGGGTTCAATATTGAGTTGGCCACCCCTTTGCAGCTTCAACTCTTCTGGGAAGGCTGTCCACAAGGTTTAGGAGTGTCTATGGGAATGTTTGACCATTCTTCCAGAAGAGCATTTGTGAGGTCAGGCACTGATGTTAGATGAGAAGGCCTGGCTCACAGTCTCCACTCTAATTCATCCCAAAGGTGTTCTATCGGGTTGAGGTTCAAGCCAGTCAAGTTCCTCCACCCCAAACTTGCTCATCCATGTCTTTATGGACCTTGCTTTGTGCACTGGTCCCAATCATTTGGTGGAGGGGGGATTATGGGGTGGCGTTGTTTTTCAGGGGTTGGGCTTGGCTTCTTAGTTCCAGTGAAGGGAACTCTTAAGACGTCGGCATACCAAGACATTTTGGACAATTTCATGATCCCATCTTTGTGGTTTGGGGATGGCCCCTTCCTGTTCCAACATGACTGCGCACCACTGCACAACTCAAGGTGCAGAAAGACATGGATGAGCGAGTTTGGGGTGGAGGAACTTGACTGGCCTGCAAAGAACCCTGACCTCTCCCCAATAGAACACCTTTGGGATGAATTAGAGCAGAGACTGCAAGCCAGGCCTTCTCATCCAACATCAGTGCCTGACCTCATAAATGCACTTCTGGATTAATGGTCAAACACTCCTAAACCTTGTGGACAGCCTTCCCAGAAGAGTTGTAGCTGTTATAGCTGCAAAGGGTGAGCCAACTCCATATTGAACCCTACGGACTAAGACTGGGATGCCATTAAAGTTTATGTGCGTGAACGGCAGGTGTCCTGATACTTTTGGTAATATAGTGTAGCTTTGCCTTGAGACCTTGTGTAACGTTATCCCAGGAGACTGCGGGTGGCAGGGTTGGACATCATTCTCGCCTAGGCAAGGAATGAGGAAATGGGAGAGGATACCACTAAAAAGGTTTTACATTTTCGAGTGAAGGTCTGTTTTAAGTGTGCCATAATGTACATGTATAATGTGCCAATCCAAAAAAGTGGAAAAGGCAGGCGTCCCAATACTTTTGGCAATATGGTGTATCTTTATGTGACCCACATTCAAAATCAGGGACACTTCCAACCGCCAATAACAAAATCGGACAAGTCTAGCCATGTATGCCCATGCTTTGCGTTAGAAACACAGCTAGAAGTCTTGGTAATGGTTCCAAAATCCAAAAAGTACTTTTGGCCTTCAAAGGAGCACAAAAATTACAGATCTTGCTCCCTAACTACCTATGGCATTTTTGAAGGTCCTGGAGCACCATCTCAATGGAAACACCAACACAATGACCACATACATATTTCCCCCAACATATTTAAAAACAAGTTTTTGGAAAACGTGGAAAAAAAATGTAGAAACCTAATTTTTTTACATAACCCCTTCAGGTCTTTGGAAAGAGCAACCAGGTCCTCAACCGCAAACAAAAGTCATGTTGCCAGACATTGTCCATTTACAGATCTTGTACCCTAACTACCTATGGCATTTTTGAAGGTCCTGGAGCACCATCTCAATGGAAACACCAACACAATGACCACATACATATTTTCCCCAACACATTTAAACACAAGTTTTTGGAAAACGTGGGGGAAAAAAAGCAAAACCTATTATTTTACATAAGTCCTTCAGGTCTCAACCAGGTCCTCAACCACAAATAAAAGTCATGTTGCCAGACATTGTCCATTGTCCAATTACAGATCTTCTTCCCTAACTATCTATGGCATTTTTGAAGGTCCTGGAGCACCATCTCAATGAAAACACCAACACAATGACCACATACATATTCTCCCCAACACATTTAAACACAAATTTTTGGAAAACGTGGAAAAAAAAATGTAGAAACCTAATTCTTTGTGCATAACCCCTTCAGGTCTTTGGAAAGAGCAACCAGGTCCTCAACCGCAAACAAAAGTCATGTTGCCAGACATTGTCCATTGTCCAATTACAGATCTTCTTCCCTAACTACCTATGGCATTTTTGAAGGTCCTGGAGCACCATCTCAATGGAAACACCAACACAATGACCACATACATATTCTCCCCAACACATTTAAACACAAATTTTTGGAAGACGTGGAAAAAAAAAATGTAGAAACCTAATTTTTTTTACATAACCCCTTCAGGTCTTTGGAAAGAGCAACCAGGTCCTCAACCGCAAACAAAAGTCATGTTGCCAGACATTGTCCATTGTCCAATTACAGATCTTGTTCCCTAACTACCTATGGCATTTTTGAAGGTCCTGGAGCACCATCTCAATGGAAACACCAACACAATGACCACATACATATTTTCCCCAACACATTTAAACACAAGTTTTTGGAAAACGTGGGGGGAAAAAAGCATAACCTATTTTTTTACTTAACCCCTTCAGGTCTTTGGAAAGAACAACCAGGTCCTCAACCGCAAACAAGAGTCATGTTGCCAGACATTGTCCATTTTGGCAATTTTATATTCTTTACACAGTGTTTCCTTTGCACCAGTCACACACAACGCCTGTACAGATGACACCATAATTAATGACTACCAAAGCGTCTTCCTTCCACTTCACAAATGCGGCAGGCCGGCAAGTGGAGAGGAACGAGCTGTCCAACCTCTAGACTGTTTTCTTTGGTCCGACATCCAGGTGTTGTGTGATAGCCCAGACTGGAAGCTGCCCAAGCAGAAAGATGTTGGCGAGGGCTGAGCAGGTAGAGGAAAGGCCGCTGTATTGTGATGTTTGAAGGATTCGGCCCAGTTCCTCAGCTTGTGACGCTGGGCCTGAGTCTTTTACGCGTCATTAATCATTAATGTCAGCCTCCCGTCCGGTTGGAGTTTCCAGATCCCATAGGTTGAGGGAACAGGAGATGAATGCACGCCAATGAAAATAAGTTATCGAAATATTGGCCTCATTAAAATAAGACGATAAACCACGATACAGCCTGGTATACGCTGCTGTAACGGCAACAATAGAGAAAAGTTGCTCCTTTCTAATTTGCAGTATTTAAAGGAGAACAAAAGTCTCAAAATATAAAAAGGGGGCAGAGTTCTTTTGGAAGAAAAGATGTGCAAAGGATCTTTTGCCGAAAAAAAAAAGTCTTCTTTTTGCTCTTAGCGGGTTCTTGTATTGGGAACACTTCTGCACTTTGCACCCCCGATTCACTTCTTGCACCTGTAAGATGCTGGGAATGAGGCTGGATGCTGAGATGGAGTGGCCGCAGCATGCAATGATGGTAGAAGCGGAAGGCGACCAGTAGGAGATAATCGGGGATGGAGTCAGGGCCCTTTTAATAGTATCATGGGCCCCTGGGCAAAGTAATGCACTGGGACCCCTACCAGCCTACCCCAATTTACGCACCTATTCTCAAGAATTAAAGTGTAAATAGTCGATAGAATTAAACTTATATGTATTAGTACTCTCAATAAAATTGATTTTAAACAATAAAAAAATATGCAATAAATCAACACAAAAGGCACAGTACAAGGGGAGGCAGAATTGCACAATGGGGGGGATGTGCAGGGGGGCACTATGCTAAGATCAGGAGGGCACGTTACAGGTCCTTTGATGCTTTCCAGGACAATTTAGTAAAAAGCATGACTGTCCAGGCACAAAGTATGATATAATGCAAGATTATCATGGGGCCCCCATGCACCTGGGGCTCTTGGGCAGTGCCCAGGGGTGCCCATGCATTAAGACAGCCCTGGATGGAGTGTTATATTGCAGGAGGGTGGCACCCTAGTAGTTAAAGATGAACTTCAACAGGGAATGGGAAAATTGAAGGTCAGTGTCTAAAAGTACTGTAGTTGCCGTTTTTATTTTTTCTAATCTGTCTTAATTTTTATCTATATGTTACACATACGTGATAAAGACAATTTTTACAAAACCAAAAGAATGTGTCGAGTTTTCCAGAATTGTACATGACCATGTCATAATCAGGGCTGGTGCAAGGATTTTTGACACCCTAGGCGAAACCTCATTTTGTCGCCCCCCCCCTTGGCTCCACCCCTTACTCCACCCCCTTTCCCCTGCCCAGCCTGATCAGCGCCAATCAAATGTCACCGCACCAACTTCGGTTGGGGTGGGGCTGTGCCGTCCAGCCTCTGATCTCCATGTCCCAAGGCATGCCAGGATGCCTCTTGCACAGCGCCCTCCACGTGGGGGTGGGGGGCGGCTATGGTGCTGGCCAGTGACTTGCCAGGATGCACAGCGGCTTCCTGGGGGGAGGGATGGGGGTACTGCCAGCCGGGCTCTCCTCTCCACTTCTCTACTTCACTGACACGATCGAGGCAGAGCGGCCTCGGAGGGGGGGGGCTGTTCCTCTACAATTCTCGACTGCTGATGGCATGATCGAGGTGGCTGCCAGCCGCAGCTCTCCTCTCTGATGACATGAATCAATGCAGAGCAGCCGTGACAGATCAACAGTGGCCAGGCGCCCTAGGCAGCAGTGCGCCCTAGGCGGCCGCCTACTCTGCCCTGGTCATAATATCTCAAAAGTTTCCACTTATCTGCAGGGCTTTTTTTCAGCTGGGATTTGGTGGAACTTTGTTCCACCACCTTTGGCTCAGGCTCACCGCTATCACATGTAAACACAGAAGTCTGGCTCTACACTCTGCACATAACATATTTAATGCCCCTTTAAGACCCGCCCACTGTTAGTGACATTTGACCACACCCACTATTGGATGCGGTTTGGGGAGTGAGGGGGGGGGCCTTTGGGGGGGGGCAAAGTTGAGTTCCTGTACCTATTTTCTTAGAAAAAAAAAAAAGACTTGCTTGTGTGTTGAGTAGGTGAATCCCATCTGAGAATCTTAAATTGTGCTCCAGGTTTGTGGGGATTCTGTAGCAGAGCAATTAGGAGGTCGGAGCCTCTCCCATAGACTTATCAATTTCAAAGGAATAATACATCCGTCTGCAGAACTGGGTAGTGGCAGCTGTCTGATTTTTTTTGGGGGTGGGGGAAAGGCGGCAAACAACCCCCCCCCCCAGGCAGCCATCGGCGGCACTACCCCCCCCCACCCTGCGCCCGCTGTCTGCTGGTCGGTCCGGCACTCACCTCATCCGAGTGGCGGGCAGTAGCTCCGGACCCAATCTAGGTGGCGGGTGACGGGCGGCGGGCTCTGGTGTCCTCATCTCCAGCATGGCGGCTTTCACCATGCGTCCTCTCTAGGAGGACCTAGGCGCTAGCTGTCCAATTAGATCACCTGACGTTTTGGCCAATCGGTAAACGGGTCTCGCGACCCGCTGCCTAATTGGCGGTTAGGAAATTTAGTGTGAAAATAGCGAATGTTCATTCGCTATTGTCACACAACTGGGTGGGATCAGGGCGCAGTGCTTTGCACCCCGAGCCCACCCTTTTTTGAAGCCTAGGAAAAATGTGTGTGCCGCTCAGGCTTGATAGGGAGGGGGTATGTGAATAGTGCATCCGCAACTGCTGCTGGAGTGCTGACAGGGGATGGAGCCCGTCTTGGCTCCTGCAAGGTTCAAGAAAGGAAGGGTGACCAAGTCGCACATCCATGGCGTCCTACTGCAATAAATGAAGTAGCAACCTCAGCCTGCACTCCAACCAGGCCACGCCCCCAATGCATTTCACCCCGCCCCCGGAGCTTAGTCATGGGGTCCTGCTCTAAGATACAGAAGTTCTGGAAGGCGATATCACCTTGGATTTAAAAAAATGACTCTCAGGCTTATACAATTTACACATTTGCATTACCCATTTCATGACGTCCCTCCATCTCTGAAAGCCTACAAAAAAGGTATCAGCCCGCACCTCTTAAATGCAGCAAAAAGACTGATACCCCAGTTCCAGTGGCGGCCTGTCCATTAGGGGACAGGCCGCTGATCTACATACAGGGCACCGGACTATGGATTCCAACGGGGGGGTCTGAAGCACGTGATTAGAGCCTGAGGCTCTAATAAGCTCCGGGGGCGGGGTGAAATGCAATCTTGAATCTTGCTGGATGCCGCAGGCTTCGTTTCCAGGTAAGTTGCATATAATGGGCTACTATGCGATGCATAGTAGCCCATTATGCTTCTACTTTACAGGGTTATGTTGAACCAATCTGGTTTACTTCCTCTTTAAGTCCGAAATTCACCTGACAATTGCCGGTCAATGACTGGTCACTTTGGGGACCCAGTACGGCTGAACCATAGGTGCTGGATGTCCCAGACTTGGACCAGTTTTTGCCCAGGGGGCCCTCTCTATGTGACACAAGTTTGGTATTTTTATCGGCTATGGTTCGGGAGAACGGTGTCCTCAAACCGGGTGTCCCCCTCCCATAGTCTTTGTTGTAAGGGCCCCTTGAGACACTGGGTCCCCTTACAACAATACTGCATGTACCCCCCTGATGGCGGCCCTGGGAACAGGATATAACACCTGGCAGTGCAAGCCTGCATTGCTGATCAACGTTTGTCCGTGTTTGGCTTTGTGTGCGGTTGTTCCTATCGCTTGCTCCGAGTCTTATTCCGTGTACCGATCTTTGGCTTGTCTGACTATTCCTGTCTGCCTGATACCTTGATCTTCGGCTTGTTCTCTGTTTCTCGTGTCTGCTTGTAGCCCTGACACTTTGCTATTACCTCTGACTATTCTTTGCTGTTCCTGCGCTGCTGCTTCCTCTCTTCCACCTGTAGCCAGCCGAGCCTAAGCTAGGGGACCCCGGGGGCCGCAACCTGGATCCAGTTGCACCCAAATCCATCCTCACCACTAGAGGCACTGGTGGACACCCACTGGCTCTTAGACTCGGCACCCTGGGGAAACCGATGCACTAGCTCCCTGTGTTTCAGTGTCCGTGCTCCAGGGGGCTCCTCTTCCCGTATCAGTCAGAACTCATTAGCAGCAGTCAGCCATAGGTCCACAACCTTAGTGTTGCGCTTCACAACCCTTGGTGTGATTTGCACTCCAGTGGTACGCACCTGCCACCTGACCCCAGACGTCGTGACAGTTTCACCCATTAACATATCTTTATATATTATTTTTAATGAACCAGAGTAAGGGGTTTGACTGATAGGTCGCCTAATTAGGGAAGAGTGAGCACTGTATTTTTCAATATAAACCTTTGCCCCATTTATGGGAACAATTCATACAGCAGCAGCCCCCTATAAATACATTCCCAAGGCGCGAGTGTTATTTTTCCAATACAGAAAATTGTATAATGTGTATCCAGCTTTAGTTCCTTCTTTCATTCTCAAAATACTGTGAATTGCGAGACAACAGAATTTTATACATGTGAGAGTTGTCGCTGGCACCAGTGGTCTCTTGGAAACCTCCCGAATGGTGGGCACAACTGGTCTAAAGGGAGCATGCAACCTGGGGGGGTAGGGGGGCGTCATGTGAGCTCACATTCCCTTCTCTACCCCAAGTTCTGAAAAAACCCATATCCTTCCCTGGTGGGAACCAAGGATATCCTCGGTGAGGGGCCAAAGATGATAAGTTTCCAGTTACATTCACTCTGTCCCATATCCTGATCTTGGCTAACATGAAAGCCAGTGTCCAGCTTGACAGACCCCTCTGTGTCCACAGCGATCCCTGCAAAGTTGCACCCTGCTATTGTCTTTTCTAGTCTGTTTCTAGTTTCAATTGAGAATCTGCACCATTGCCATTCATTTGTACTGGAAGATTACTCCTGTGGGCAGGGCCGGTGCTACCACTAGGCAAACTAGGCAGCCGCCTAGGGTGCACTGCTGCCTAAGGCGCCCGGCCGCTGGTGTTCCTTCTCTCCTCAACTAAGTCTCAACATCAGCAGGCAGCCACTGCTCCGTTCGCACATAGTGTCAGAGGTGCAGTAGTGGAGGACTGTGTCTGTGTCCAACTCCCATTGATGGGCGCTGATGAGGCTGCATTTGATGGGCGCTTCATTAAAAAGGTGGGCTATACATGGGCAGGGCAAAGGGGTGGAGTCAGGGGTGGAGCCAAGGGGGGGCAGCAAAATGAGGTTTTGCCTAGGGTGTCAAAATCCTTGCACCAGCCCTGCAAGTGGGATAGGAAACTGAAGATTTAAACAAAGAGGGAAGTCACCAGCACCAGGGACACTTCTCATCCAATGTGAATACTGCCCCTTGTGCTGATTTAAAAAAAAAAATAATCTTAAAGTGTCACTAAACCCACATCATAAAAAAACAATGAATAAATGGTATATTCCATGCTGTTCATACTCAGTCACTATGAGATTCTTTTTCTGTATTCTGCAGAAAACCTGGTTGATCCTGCTGCTCTCTATCTCCCCCTCCTGTCCATGTCCCCAATTCAATTGGGAATATTGCAGAGCTGTGTTGGCAGCTCTGCACATGCTCAGTTTTAGTGAGTTTCTGTGTTGAACATTTCCTCCTCTGAGCTGACTATAGAGTCACACATGTGGGCGTATACACAGTGGAAAATGGCAGCTCACTACCTCCCTCCGCCTCCATGCCCACTAACCAGCTAAACACAATGAGGGTAGGATATTATGTAGATTAATGGAGGCTTCACCTCCCTCTTTATCTAAGACACAGGCTGGAGGGGCATGACAAAGCCTGTGAGTGTCAAAAATCCACCCACACCATGTTATTGTCACAAAATAATAAAGATTTGATTAAAATAATTACAGTGCCATCATCCACATACAGAAATAGACGGGGCAATGTAAGTTATACAGTGTGTGTTTAGTATCACTTTAACCACTTCCCGATGGCGCACTGCCTTTTTACTGCGGCAGTGATGACGTATTCCACGAATCGGCGTAAATAGCGATTTGCGGACGCGCAGCTAGGGGGTGAGATCGCCCCACTGGCGGCGCGCTCTCGTGCCCGCCACACTCTGCGGCGAGCTGTGATGAGCTGCTAGAGGGCAAAAACAGGGAACCGCCGAAGTAAACACGGCGGTTCCCCGTTCTGGCAGGCGGCATGTGAGGGATTTACTGATCCCTGTCACAGGGGTCACTTAGATCCCTGGTGCCCCTGGCAGCCCAGCCCCCTCACAGTTAGAACACGCCTAGGGAACACAGTTAGCCCCTAGATCTCCCCCTGCAGGTTAACCCTTTCACTGCCAATGACATTTATACAGTAATCAGTGGATATTTAAATTTCTGATCGCTGTATAAATGTCATTGGTCCCAAAAAAGTGTCAAAAATGTCCGACATGTCCGCCCCAATATCGCAGTCCCGATAAAAATCGCAGATCGCCGCCATTACTAGTAAAAAAAAAAATGTAAAAAAGCCAGAAATTAATTCTCATGGTTTGTAAACGCTGCAACTTTTGTGCAAGCCAATCAAGAAACGCCGATTGCGATTTTTTTTTTACCAAAAATATGAGGAAGAATATAAATCTGATGAAATAAATTTGTTTTTTTATATTTTTTTTTCAGATTTATATAAATGTTGGTTTTTTTTTTGCAAAATTTTCGCTCTTTTTTTGTTTACAGCGGTGATCAGAAGTGATGCAGAGGGGATAAAATACCACCAAAAGAAAGCTCTATTTGTGGGGAAAAAGGGACGCAAATTTCGTTTGGGTACAACGCCGCACGACCGCGCAATTGTCAGTTAAAGCGACGCAGTGCCGAATCGCAAAAAGTGCTCTGGTCCTAAAGGGGGAAATCCTTCCGGGGGTGAAGTGGTTAAGCTTTAAGAAGCAGATACAAGTCCATGCAGCCCAGTGCTGTTTTCTATGCAGCCAATGCTTCTCAGGATGTCTGCTCCTCCGCGTTGCACAGCCCCAGCTGTCTCCTCCTCATGGCTTACAGTCAGCTTTCATTGTGCTTGCGGGAGACTCAGTTACCAAAGCGTTAGAAGGGCCGGTCACCCAAAAAATCCTATTAAATTAATTCTGCAACCCTCGTTTTGCATTGCAGGTGTAAATATACGTTTTACAGAAATACAGGGACGTGTTCCTTAAATTATTTTAGTAAATCGGGCCTACTGACTTAGGATTTTTTTTTCTTTTCTTTTTTGTGGGCCCTAAAGCTATTTTATGTGCCATTTAAATTAACAGTAAATTATAAATAAAACATAGGAATTAGAAGTCGGTTGTTACATTTTAGTGCACAGTTCCCTGGCAGCATTTTGCTTTTATACCAGGAAAGTGTTGCTCAAAATTGTTTTGAAAAATGCAATTGTGCATTGTAGGTGAAATCAGGGCCGGCCCAAGACATTGTGCTGCCTGGGTCCATGAATGAAATTCTGGGCCCCCCCCCCCCCCCAAAAAAAATCACGCCCACCAAAAGGCCCCCCCCCCACATCCATTATTTTATATCATGATAATTAATACTAAAATTT
Source organism: Glandirana rugosa (assembly GCA_018402905.1). Classification (NCBI taxonomy): domain Eukaryota; kingdom Metazoa; phylum Chordata; class Amphibia; order Anura; family Ranidae; genus Glandirana; species Glandirana rugosa. The sequence goes on from BLSH010029112.1 coordinate 395,006, forward strand.
AATTTATCAGGAAGTCGGATTTACATGCAACAGCACCTTGTCTATATGCAAAATTATATGACATACCATTATGTTCAATTCCAAGGGGCGGGCTAGGGCAGTATATGGACAGGCTAGGGCAGTATATGGACAGGCTAGGGTAGTATATAGACTGGCTAGGGTAGTATATGGACAGGCTAGGGTAGTATATAGACAGGCTAGGGTAGTATAGGGGCAGGTTAGGGTAGTATATGGACAGGCTAGGGTAGTATAGAGGCAGGTTAGGGTAGTATATAGACAGGCTAGGGTAGTATATAGACAGGCTAGGGTAGTATAGGGGCAGGTTAGGGTAGTATATGGACAGGCTAGGGTAGTATAGAGGCAGGTTAGGGTAGTATATAGACAGGCTAGGGTAGTATATAGACAGGCTAGGGTAGTATAGGAGCAAGTTAGGGTAGTATATGGACAGGTTAGGGTAGTATATGCACAGGCTATGGTAGTATATAGACAGGCTAGGGTAAGTATAGGGGCAGGTTAGGGTAGTATATAGACAGGCTAGGGTAGTATAGGGGCAAGTTAGGGTAGTATATCGACAGGCTAGGGTAGTATATGCACAGGCTATGGTAGTATATAGACAGGCTAGGGTTAGTATAGGGGCAGGTTAGGGTAGTATATAGACAGGCTAGGGTAGTATATAGACAGGCTAGGGTAGTATAGGGGCAGGTTAGGGTAGTATATAGACAGACTAGGGCAATATAGGGGCAGGCTAGGGTAGTATAGGGGCAGGTCAGGGTAGTATATAGACAGGCTAGGGCAGTACAGGGGCAGGCTAGGGTAGTATAGAGGCAATTTGGTCGTCAATTTGCTGGGTAAATAGAAGAGAAGGAGAGGCAGCCGTGGTTCAATTTGCTGCCCCTCTCAAAGTGCTGAGTGGGTCCAATGGACACACTGGGACCCATGGTAGGGCCGTCCCTAGGTGCAATTGCATCTCATTGGGCGCAAACAGCCACTAAGGGGGCCGTCCTGTACAAGAAGCACTAATGTGCATCTGAACTAAATAACACAGCAATGCTGATACATAATTTATACAAAGTCACTCTCACTTTTTACAAATCTTCAGGACTGGAAGCGTAAAAGAAGCCTTTGCACACATCGCCACCTGCTGGCTGTGCAAACATTAGCATGTGCAAAGTGGGATAATGTACAATAATGCACACATTTCCAAGAGTGGTTGGAAGTGCCTGAAATTTGATGTGTATATAGCGAGTATGAATTGTAGTTTCTGGATTCCACGTTTTATCATCTTACATCACTAAGAACAATGCAGGTCCTGTTCCCGCCTGAACCTTTCCTGCAATTTGAAGGGCGCTTTGAAGCTTCCCCAGAAGTGCTCACCTATTGGCTATCCTTGGCATGGGCGTCCGCAGATAGGGGCAAGGGGGGGGGGGCAATTTCCCCCCCTGGAATCAGGGATCGGATCGGGGGTTGCCCACTAGGTCCTTATCCTCTTGGGCTAAGTATGAAGTCTCTGATCGTCTCGTGGGCCATGTCCACAGTCTCTGACCATCTACTGTACTATGTCTGCAATCTCTGACCATCTCCTGTACTATGTCTGCAATCTCTGACCATCTCCTGTACTATGTCTGCAGTCTCTGACGATCTCCTGTACTATGTCTGCAATCTCTGACCATCTACTGTACTATGTCTGCAATCTCTGACCATCTCCTGTACTATGTCTGCAATCTCTGACCATCTCCTGTACCATGTCTGCAGTCTCTGACCCTCTCCTGTACTATGTCTGCAGTCTCTGACCATCTCCTGTACCATGTCCGCAGTCTCTGACCATCTCCTGTATTATGTCTGCAGTCTCTGACCATCTCCTGTACTATGTCCGCAGTCTCTGACCATCTCCTGTACTATGTCTGCAATCTCTGACCATCTCCTGTACAATGTCTGCAATCTCTGACCATCTCCTGTACCATGTCTGCAGTCTCTGACCCTCTCCTGTACTATGTCTGCAGTCTCTGACCATCTCCTGTACCATGTCCGCAGTCTCTGACCATCTCCTGTATTATGTCTGCAGTCTCTGACGATCTCCTGTACTATGTCCGCAGTCTCTGACCACCTCCTGTATTATGTCTGCAATCTCTGATCATCTCCTGTACTACGTCTGCAGTCTCTGACCGTGATAATGTGATAATGTCAAAAATAGCATGGGTGACCTTAAAATGGTGCCCCCCCCTGAAAAAATTTCTGCGGACACCCATGATCCTTGGGACTCTATCTACTGGCCTAGTGTCTTGAGATTACATTGCTGAGACCTCCCTGCTATATCTTTTTAGTTCTGTTCTCACCGACCATGGGGTGTTCCCGCTCCTCCTGCTACAGTGCCTTGAAAAAGTATTCATACCCCTTGAAATTCCCCACATTTTGTCATGTTACAGCCAAAAACCTAAATGTAATTTATTGGGATTTTATGTCATAGACAGCGGCGGCTGGTGCTTTTTTTTGGGGGGGGGGGGGGGCAGACACCCCCCTCCCCCGAATGGCACCTCTCCCCCCGTTCTACCGCTGCACTTACCCTATCTAGGCGGGTAGTGTGCAGTGGTTGCGTGTCCTCCATGGCGGCTTCCATCATGGCTCCTAGGTGTGCAATAGGATTGCATGTGCTTTCAGCCAATCGGGTGACGGGTGCCAAATCCGTTACCTTATTGGCGGGGAGGAGGTCCTGAGGGGGCTGTGAGCGTTCTGTCTCGGGCTCCAATAGTGTGCTTCACTAAAACACTCCTCCCCCCCTCGCCGCAATAGTAATTCATGCATCCGGCGACCTTAAAAGGGGCTGGGTGCATGGATGGGAGAGGCGGACAGTGGGATAGGGGAGGTGGCGCTCCTGCGCCAATAATAGATGGGCCGCCCTTGGTTATGGACCGACACAAAGTGGCTCATAATGGTGAAGTGGAAGGAAAACTATACAAATAAATCTGTGAAAATGTGGGGGGCATTTGTATGGCGCCCCCGGTGTCAATACTTTGTAGAACCGCCTTTCCCTGCAATTACAGCCGCAAGTCTTTATGGGGAAGTCTCTGCCAGCTTTGCCCATCTAGAGAGGACATTTCTGCCCATTCTTCTTTGCAGAATCCCCCAAGCTCTGTCAGATTGGACGGAGAGCGTCTGTGATCAGCAATTTTCAAGTTTTGCCGCAGATTCTCAATGGGATTTAGGTCTGGACTGTGACTGGACCATTCTAACCCATGAATGTGCTTTGATCTAAACCATTCCATTGTAGCTCTGGCTGGATGTTTAGGGTCGTTGTCCTGCTGGAAGGTGAACCTCCGCCCCGGTCTCAAGTCTTTTGCAGACTCTAAAGCCTCGTACACACGATGCGACGATCGTACGACTGAACCGCCCAAATCGTATGTTGGCTGTTGTATCTCGTGTACTGACGCGCACTAAGCGATCGTACGACCAAGCCGAACGTAGTGACATGTTACATGCCTATAAAGAGGAAGTTCAGGTGCATGTAATTTGTGAATTAGGAACGAACGGACACTTCCGGGCGTTCCTGACTTCTAGGCATGCGTGTTTTGCAGGTACAACTTGTTGGACCAACTTCTCTGTACACACGGTACAAAGGGTCGTACGACCGCTTGTTGGTACAACCATAGTTTTTTAGTCTGCTCATCCAACTTCAGTTGTACGACCGTCGCACGTCAGCTGTTCTAAGCGCACATACTAACGTTCAGATGATCGTACAACAAGCGGTCATACGATGGGTTTCATATGATCGTCGCATGGTGTGTACGAGGCTTAACAGGTTATCTTCTAAGATTGCCCTGTATTTGGCTCCATCCATCTTCCCATCAACTCTGACCAGCTTCCCTGTCCCTGCTGAAGAAAAGCATCCCCACACCATGATGTTGCCACCGCCATGTTTCACAGTGGGGATGGTGTGTTAGGGGTGATGGGCTGTGTTTGTTTTCCGCAACACATAGCGTTTTGCTTTTAGGCCAAAAAGCTCAATTTTGGTCTCATCTGAGCAGAGCCCCTTCTTCCACATGTTTGCCATGTCCCCCACATGGCTTCTCGCAAACTGCAAATGGGATTTCTTATGGTTTTCTTTCACCAATGGCTTTCTTCTTGCCACTCTTCCATAAAGGGCAGATTTGTGGAGGGCACGACTAATAGTTGTCCTGTGGACAGATTCTCCCACCTGAGCTGTGGATCTCTGCAGCTCCTCCAGAGTCACCATGGACCTCTTGGCTGCTTCTCTGATGAACGCTCTCCTTGCCCGGCCGGTCAGTTTAGGTGGATTGGAACTTCTTGGCCATGTGATTGGTTTGTGGTGGAGATCACAGAGGACTGACTGGATCAGTTAGGCGTGGGTGGGTGATTCTGTGGGCAAAGAGGTCCCTTCCACGATGTCATGCCCTACAGTGGCTGGTGGTGGACCCTCTTGGGGCTTGGGCTGCTACCTTTCCAATACGGTTCTATAGTCATTTCAGCAAAAAGTCTTAATTAGGATAGAAAGAGTGCCGGGTCTCCAGAAAACTGCAATTTTGATGTATGGTTCATATGACATTCAGTCCCTGTTCACACCGGTGCGACTTGTCATGCGATTTGACAGTTTAAAACCGCATGACACGTCGCACCCTATTTGTGCCTATGGAACCGACTTTGATTTGCACCGGTTTGAAAAAGGTTCCTGCACTATTTTTGGCGATTTCGAGGCACTTGCATGGGCATCTGTGCATGAAGTCACACAGACGTCAGCAAGCCGCACATGAAATCGCACTGACAGGTGACTTTAAAGTGACGCAATTTCAAAGCCGCGTTCAGCGTGAATGAGGTTATTGATTATATAAACTGCCTCTGCATCCCTAGCCAGCACTTTTCTGAAACCTCGTGATCAGTGTATCATTTTGGCAACCATTCCCATCCAATAGCATGCAGCAACAACCCTGAAGAAGGGGTAGTCCATTCCCCTGAAACGTGTCGGCTTGATGTACATGTTTATACTTTTAATAAATGTCTTATGAACCACACATCAAAGTTACAATTTTCTGGACACCGGGCGCTCCTTCTATCCTACCAATGGCCGTGATTGGCTGATTGGGGGCGGATCATGTGACTACCAGCAGGTAGAACCCTCCAACTGAGCACAGCAGAGGTGACTGCGGGAAGTAGGTACAGTAATGAGTGGAAACCATGTATCAGTATTGGCAGGAGCGGGTAGGATTTTGCAACAAAGTTTGGAAACATACTTGCAATATCTATAACTGAGGGGAGGTTTTTTTTTTCAAGAAAAGTGAGTTTACAGTTTATACATATATATATATACACACACTATATTACCAAAAGTATTGGGACGCCTGCCTTTACACGCACATGAACTTTAATGTCATCCCAGTCTTAGCCCGTAGGGTTCAATATTGAGTTGGCCCACCCTTTGCAGCCATAACAGCTTCAATTCTTCTGGGAAGGCCGTCCACAAGGTTTAGGTGTTTCTATGGGAATGTTTGACCATTCTTCCAGAGGTCAGGCACTGATGTTGGATGAGAAGGCCTGGCTTGCAGTCTCCGCTCTTATTCATCCCAAAGGTTTTCTATCGGGTTGAGGTCAGGACTCTGTGCAGGCAGTTCAAGTTCCTCCACCCCAAACTCACTCATTGATGTTTAACCACTTGCCGACCGCCGATCGGCATCTGACGGCGACAGAGTGGCTCTTATGAGTGGCTCATACGACGGCGGCTGCCAGATCGCGCACAGGGAGCGCGCGCGCGCCGCCGGAGGCACGCCCACGCGCTCACTGTGTTCGGGGAGGGCCAGGGAGCGGGTGCGGCGGCTTCGATTGCCGCCGGCTACCCGCGATGCCCCCCCCGGAGTGAAAGAACGGAGGTCGGTGTAAGTAAACATGGACCTCCGTTCTGTGAGAGGGGGAAGGACTGTGATCACAGCCTTCCTCTACATGGAGGCTGTGATCACTTCCCTTCCCCTGCTAGGGCAGCCCCCATACAGTTACAACACGCCCAGGGAACGCAGTTAACCCTTAGAGCACCCCCTGCAGGTTAACCCCTTCACTGCCAATGGCATTTACACAGTAATCAGTGCATTTTTATAGCGCCGATCGCTGTATAAATGCCAATGGTCCCAAAAAAGTGTCAAAATGTTCAGACATGCCCGCCCTAATATCGCATTACCGCTAAAAATCACAGATCGCCACCATTACTAGTAAAAAATAAAAAAAAAATAAAAAACCCAGAAATGAATTCTCATCATCCGTAAACGCGACCACTTTTGCGCAAACCAATCAATAAACGCCGATTGCGATTTTTTAATCACAAATATGAGGAAGAATATAAATCGGCCAAAACCGATGAAAAAAAAAGTTTTTTTATATTTTTTTTTTGGATTTGTATTTTAGCAAAAAGTAAGAAATTTGGGTTTTTTTTGCAAAATTGTCGCTCTTCTTTTGTTTATAGCGGCGATCATAAATGACGCAGCGGTGATCAAATACCACCAAAAGAAAGCTCTATTTGTGGGAAAAAAAGGACGCAAATTTCGCTTGGATACAACATCGCACGACCGCGCAATTGTCAGTTAAAGCGACGCAGTGCCGAATCGCAAAAAGGGCTCTGGTCCTAAAGTGTGAAATCCTTCCGGGGCTGAAGTGGTTAATGGACCTTGCTTTGTGCTTTGGTCCAAATCATTTGGTGGAGGAAGATTATGGTGTGGGGTTGTTTTTCAGGGGTTGGGTTTGGCTCCTTAGTTCCAGTGAAGGGAACTCTTAAGGCGTCAGCACACCAAGACATTTTGGACAATTTCATGTTCCCAACTTTGTGGGAAGAGTTTAGGGATGGCCCCTTCCTGTTCCAACATGACTGCCCACCAATGCACAAAGCAAGGATGAGGAGGAACTTGACAGGCCTGGCCTTAACCCGATAGACCGCCTTCGGGATGAATTAGAGAGGAGACTGTGAGCCAGGCCTTCTCATCCAACATCAGTGCTGACCTCACAAATGCGCTTCTGGAAGAAAGGTCAAACATTCCCATAGACACTCCTAAACCTTGTGGACGGCCTTCCTAGAAGAGGTGAAGCTGTTATAGCTGCAAAGGGTGGGCCAACTCAATATTGAACCCTACAGACTAAGACTGGGACGCCATAAAAGTTCATGTGCGTGTAAAGGCAGGTGTCCCAATACTTTTGGTAATATAGTGTGTGTATATATGTAAAAGTAGGGAACGCCTGCAGATAAAATGCCATAAAAATATGGTAAGCAACCGTCACAATCTGACGTGAGCCTGCTTCCAGAACCTCACTGAAAATACATAACATTTTGTTTTTTTTTTCCCAAGGTACGAAAGTTGGCATGTCGGGGCACGCAGTCCTCCAGCCAGCGAGGCGCCAACCCTTTACCCAGGACAGCTCTTCACCGAGCACACAAGCGACTGGGTCACCCTCCTTATCCGCCGGGATTATCTGACAAGAAGAGGGTGACAGGAATACAAAGGGCCGCGTCATTATTACCTGCTCGCTCTTTGTAGTGGATTAGTCTGGAGTGTCGCGGGGTTGAATGCCGCTCCGCCGAGGCTTTTAGCTGCGGATCACCTTCTTGAAAAAGGGGCGATTATTGTATTAAACGCTTAAGAAAAATACAGAGCTGCCAGCTAAAGTGATTGAAGGAGAGATTCTGGCCTGACATTTCCTCTCATAGGGAGAAGAGCAGGCCAAGTCTTACTAAGATAACCCCCCCCACCTTTATGCTTGACTGTTCATCTTACTAGCATGTCTCCCACCAACCCCAGATTATCTGCTCTACATTTTATATTTAAAGTGGTTGTAATCCCTTACATATCCCCAGTGAAGTGACTGGCCTCAGGTGATAGACAGAGATGAAGCAAATCTACCTGCATAAGTTGTACCTGTTTACCTTCAGCATTCTCTACTCTACAAAGTGCAGAATTTATACAGCTTGTCTGAGCGCAGGAGGTGGGGAGCTGAATTTACACTATGCAGAGCTCAATGGAGGGAAGGGACACCTCCCCCTTTACCATAGGTGTGCACAGCCTATTGCATTAGGGTGTGCACCATATGCGTGTGTGTGTGTATACAGTGGAACCTCGGATTGCAAGTAATGCGGTTAACGAGTGTTTCTCAATACGAGCAGTTTTTTTTTTTTTTTTAATTCTGACTCGATTTGTGAGTGGTGTCTCGCATAACGAGTAAAAATCTGCCTTTTTGCATGCAATACCACATGTGGCCTGGTTTTTGGGGGCGCTGGTGAGCCTCGGAGGCAGCCGGAAATTCTTGGAAATACCGAAAGTGTAAACACCAATTGCCGAGTTATTCCAAAGTTTTAGAGGCCCCCCCCCACCCGCAAATCTGCCCACATGCGGTATTGCATACACCAGGCGCCCCTGGAACTGTAGCCATGTACAGTACTGCATAGACAAGCAGTGACTGTGGAACAAATTAACTGAGCTTCCATTGTTTCCTATGGGGAAATTTGCTTTGATACACGAGTGATTTGGATTACAAGCATTCTCCTGGAACGGATTACCCTCGTAATCCGAGGTTCCACTGTATATATTGGCAGAGTCAGTAGAGCAATGGACGGTGTCAGTAGGGCAGAGATTGGTGGCAGTAGGGAAGAGAATGGTGTCAGTAGGGCAGTGGGCGGTGTCAGTAGGGCAGAGATTGATGTCAGTAGTGCAGTGGGCGGTGTCATCAGGGCAGAGATTGGTGTCAGTAGAGCAGTGGGTGGTGTCAGTAGGGCAGAGATTGGTGTCAGTAGGGCAGAGATTGGTGTCAGTAGGGCAGAGATCGGTGTCAGTAGGGCAGTGGACGGAGTCAGTAGAGCAGTGGATGGTGTCAGTAGGGCAGAGATTGATGTCAGTAGAGCAGTGGATGGTGTCAGTTGTTTTTATTTTTATTTTTATTTTTTTGTATTTTTTACCAATTATTATTATTTTTATTTTTTTTACAATTTTTTTTTTTTAGGAGCCCCATTAGGGGGCCTTGGTGAAATATCAGGGGTCTAAGCAGGGGGAATTTGCGCCACACAGGGTAATTAATGTGTGCCCTTGTACACCCTGTGCACACACCTATGCCCTTCACGCAGCAACAGAGCTGAAGCTGTCAATCACAGGCTCTGTGCTGGAGCTCCCTCCCCTGTCACCTTTTTATCTCTTGGTGTCAGGAAAACTCGTCAGATATGATCCATGCTGATAGCAGACAGAAATTACACTTAGGGGTTGATTTACTAAACACAGAGTGCAAAATCTGGTGCAGCTGTGCATGGCAGCCAATCAGCTTCTAAATTTTGCTTCTTTAATTAAGCTTTGGTTTCCATGCAGAGCTGCACCAGATTTTGCACTCTCCGGTTTTAGTAAATCAGACCCTCAGTGCTCTGGAGTGAGACAAGTACACACTATAGAGGGATATGCTTGATTCAAATTTTAATGTCTGATAATTACACCCACTTTATTGTATTAAACGTATGTACCTGTTTACCTGCAGCCTTCTCGCCTGTACAAATTGCAGCATTTATACAGCTTGCCTGAGCTTCCAGAAAGCAGGAGGTGGGGAGTTGAATTTACACTACGCAGAGCTTAATGAGAGCTGATTGGAGGGAAGGGACTGTTCCTGCAAAGCAGTGACATGGATCCATATCTTCCCCTAGTAAAAGCACCTCCCCCACAGTGCACAAACACAGGCTAGGCACACAGTTAACTCTTTGATCGCCCTTGGTGTTAACCCCTTCCCAGCCAGTGCCATTTGTACAGTGACAGTGCATTTTTTTAGCACTGATCTCTGTATTCGAGTCCTTTCACACTGGGGCACAGGCCGTGGTGGCAGGGCACTTTTAACCCCTTAGAAGGGGTTAACAAGGGGTTAAAAGCACCCGTGTTGCAGCGCTTACGAAATACTTTTGAGGCGCTTTGGAAGCGCTGCCCATTCATTCCAATGGGCAGGGGCTGGTTTGGAGCGCTCCACCACCGCCCCAAAGATGCTGCTTGCAGGACTTTTTCTAACCTCCTGCAAGTGCACTGCCCCACTGTGAAAGCTCTCGGGCGGCATAAGAAGCCGTTTTCGGGTGCTTTGCAGGCGCTATTTCTAGAGCTAAAACGCCTGAAAACTGCCTCAGTGTGTAAGGGTTCTAAGTGTCACTGCTCCCCAAAAAAAGTGTCACTTAGTGTCCGATCTGTCCGCCGCAATGTCGCAATGATCGCCGCCATTACTAGTAAAAAAAAAAAAAATGCCAGTATATATCCCATAGTTTGTAGATGGGATAACTTTTGCGCAAACCAATCAATATACGCTTATTGTTTTTTGTTTTTTTTTACCAAAAATGTAGCAGAATCCATAATGGCCTAAATTTATGAAGAAATTTATTTTGTTTATCGCGCAACAAATAAAAACCGCAGAGGCGATCGAATACCACCAAAAGGAAGCTCTGTTTGTGGGGGGGGGGGGGGGGAGGATATCAATGTTATTTGGGTACAAAATTGCACGGCCGCACAATTGTCAGAAGCTGAGGCTTCCCCTGCGTCTCCTCCCTCCTCCTCGGCAGCCAATAGGATCGCTTCTCCTCTCGGCCAATCGGGTGACGGGTCTCAGGATATGCTTCCTGATTGGCCGGGAGGAGAATCAATATTCGATATTGCTGCACAACTGGGTGGACTCGGGGTGCAGAACCCACCCTATTTTGAAGTCTATTGGAGCCTCAGGCTCTAATCACGTGTTTGATGAAGGAAACCGCCATTGCAATCCATGCGTCCGGTGCCCTGCATGTAGATGAGGGGCCGGACGCATGGATTAGGGGAGGCAGCGCCCCTGTGCCCCATATGGACGGGCCGCCACTATGCTTTCTCTGCATAGCATTTTAGAGCTCCAGGAATGAGACAAAAGAATTGGTTTACTAAAGGCAAATAGGCAGTTGCACTCTTCAAGTGCAGTTGCTCCAGCGCTTAGTAAATGGGGTAAAGCTTCACTTTGGAAAGAATAACCAATCACGTGCAAGGAAAGTAAAAAAAAAAAACAACAAAAAAAAACAGAATTTTTTTGCCTGATTGGATGATTGAAGTCAGCAGAGCTTCTGCTCATTTACTTGGCGCCGGAGCAACCGCACTTTGCAAAGCGCTCAGTCTATTTGCCTTTAGTAACTCAACCCCAAAATCGAATTTTGCATCTCCCCACTTCCCAGACTACAAGGGTTAAATGCCTGCTGAGTCTAGAGGTGCAGGGATAAAAAGGTGCATTACTTCCCTTATTCTGAGCTCGGACATGGGGCTCACACGGTCCTTCAGCGGCATAACACAGAGCAGGGCCGGTCCTACCACTAGGCAGCCGCCTAGGGCGCAATGCTGCCTAGGGGCGCCCGGCTGCTGGTTTCCCTCCGCGTCATGTAGCAGCATGTAATCAACTCAGACAGCTGCTCCGTCTGACCGGCAGTGTAATTAGAGGCGCAGCACTGGAGCCAGCGATAGAGGGAGCAGAGCCGACGCTTCCTGTACAGCGCCACCTCCTGTCTCATGGGCAGGGTGAAGGGGGTGGAGCCAATGGGGGCAGCAAAATGAGGTTTTACCTAGGGTGTCAAAAATCCTTGCACCAGCCCTGCAGACAGAGTGCAGAGCTAATAACCCTGCATTGTATGTGAAGAGGTGAGCCTGCACCCGCGTCCTGAAGTGTCTTAGAGAAGACGCTGCAGATGTCTAGTTGTGTGGGTTGAGGGCCCCTGTCTGAGCCAGGAATAAGATAAAAGAATACACCTTACCCCAGCAACCCTAGGATAAATGAGCATTAACCACTTCAGCCCCGGAAGGATTTCCCAGTTTAGGACCAGAGCACTTTTTGCGATTCGGCGCTGCGTCGCTTTCACTGACAATTGCGCGGTCGTGCGGCGTTGTACCCAAACTAAATTGACGTCCTTTTTTCCCCACAAATAGAGCTTTCTTTTGGTGGTATTTTATCCCCTCTGCGTCATTTCTGATCGCCACCATAAAACAAAAAAAAAGAGCAACAATTTTGCCAATGAAACAATATTTTTTACTTTTGCTAAAATACAAATCAAAAAATAAAAATAATAAATTTATTCATCGGTTTTGGCCGATTTATATTCTTCCTCATATTTTTGGTAAAAAAAAAAAAATGCAATTGGCGTTTAATTGGTTTGCCCAAAAGTTGCCGCGTTTACAAACCATGAGAATTCACTACTGGCGGTTTTACTTTTTTTTTTTTTTTTTTACTAGTAATGGCGGTGATCTGCAATTTTTAGCAGTACTGCAATATTGCGGCGGACATGTCAGACATTTTTGACACTTTTTTGGAACCAATGACATTTATACAGATATCGGAAATTTAAATGTCCACGGATTACTGTATAAATGTCATTGGCAGGGAAGGGGTTAACCTGCAAGGGGCGCTCTAGGGGGTTAACTGTGTTCCCTAGTCGTGTTCTAACTGTGAGGGGGTGGGGCTGGCATGGGCACCAGAGATCTAACTGATCCCAGTGACAGGGATCAGATGATCTCTTACATGCCCACAGACAGAGCGGGGAAGCGCCGTGTTTACATTGCCCGATCTGGCTCTGTCACAGCCCATCGTGTGTTGCCGGCGGTTTGCCATCAGAGCGCGCGCTGGCGGCGTGCACTTGCCCCCTAGCCATTGTGCCCGCGAGCAACGACTATAAGCGGCAATTTATGGGACAGAGCTGTCGCCGCTTAAAGCCTATGCGGTCGGGAACCGGTTAAAAGAAAACACAAAGGGGGTGAAAATGCCTAGTGTATTACCCAAGATTTATTGATCAAAGAAACCAAAAAGCCAAAATGAATGCTCACATGAGGACAGGAGTGACAACAAACCCACTGCTCAACCTGTGTGACAACGTGTGACCAAACTATGGCAATGTCGGCAGGCTGACGCGTTTCGGGGGGACGCATCCCCCCTTCCTTGCACCTCTAATGAAAACGCATCGGCCTGCTGGAATGGCCATAGTTTGCCAACACAGGTTGGCAACCCAGTCAGTTGTGTTTCGATTGTTGCAGAAGTAACACAGAGAACTGCAGATTTGCAATACAAGATATTTGCTCAAAAGGAGTTCACTGGCGCCATCTAGTGGTAGTTTTAGAATAAGCAAAGCTCTGCGCAAACTGTTGGCATTCTATAAAATCTGTACAACAACGATTGGAATACGTTACTGGTTAAATTGGTTCTAAAGCCTTAAGGTTTTTCACCACGAATGCATTCTATGCATTAAAAAAGGTGAAAACCTGTTCATACCTGGTTGTTAAACCAATACTTTGCTGCAGCTCCCCCCGTGACCAGTGGCAGCCCGTCCATCAGGGGCACTGCTCCCTCTATCACGCCACCCCCTAAATGAATAGATTCCATCCACGGCCTCCGCTGCCACCCCCTATTAATGTGTCCGGCCCCTTTCTGGAGGCCGGGCGTCTGGCTCTAATCGGGTGCTTCAAAAAAAACACCCCTGCTGCTGTAATTCAAAGGCTCTAATAGGCTTCAAAATAGGGTCGGCTGGTGGCGCAGAGAATTGAGCCATAAGCCCGCCCAGGTGTTACATCAATATAACCCTGATCCTCAATCCGGCCAATCAGAAGCAGGTCTGAGACCCGTTTTCCGATTGGACGAACAGAGAAGAGTCCCAATTGGGGAGGGAGGAAGCGGAAGCCACCGATGCCCGCGGAGAGCAGGGGAAGGGAAAGCTGTTGCCGCCGGTGAAGCCCGGGAGAGGCACTGCATAGATGGGGTAAGTGCACCAGACCCCCCCCCCCCCGGCGCCGACCGATGGGGGGGGGCTAGATACTGTTTGCCACCCCCCAAAAAAAAGTAACCACCGGCTGCCACTGCCCGAGACTCCTTTTCCTTACCTGAGCCCTATCCGATCCAGCAATGTGCACAGCAGCTCCCGCTGTGGTCCCTCTCCCGATTGGGCCGATTGATAGCAATGGGAGGGATTGGCTCCCGCTGCTGTCGATCAAATCCGGTGACGCAGGGGCGGGTCCGAGTCCCACCGCCTATGCCAGTGGACGCAGCAGTGGGAGTCGGGAGCGAGCCAACATGGGTGCTACAAAAGGGAAAAGTGGCTTTCCGTGGGGGCACCCGATGAAGAGGAGGGGGTCGGGGGACCCCAGGAGAAGAGGATTGGGGCTGCTCTGTGCAAAAAAAAAAAAATTTACGCAGAGCAAGGCAAGTATAACATGTTTGTCATTTTATTTTTTTTAAAAAGGAAGCTTTACAACAATTTAAAAAAAAAAAAAAATGCACATTTCAAGGATACAATATATGAAACTCATAAGGTATAATCTGCTAAATTATA
>BLSH010029112.1:473536-494752 GCA_018402905.1 Glandirana rugosa
AACACCTTCAACTACCCTACTGACACCGTCTTCTGCTCTACTGACACTGTCCACTGCTCTACTGACACCATCCACTGCTCTACTGACACCGTCCTCTGCTCTACTGACACCGTCCACTGCACTACTGACACCGTCCACTGCCCTTCTGATACCGTCCACTGCCCTACTGACACCGTCCTCTGCTCTACTGACACCGTCCACTACACTACTGACACCATCCACTGCCCTACTGATACCGTCCACTGCCCTACTGACACCGTCCACTGCCCTACTGACACCATCCACTGCCCTACTGACACCGTCCACTGCCCTACTGACACCGTCCACTGCGCTACTGACACCATCCACTGCCCTACTGACACCGTCCACTGCCCTACTGAGACTGTCCACTGCCCTACTGACACCATCCACTGCCCTACTGACACTATCCACTGCTCTACTGACAACGTCCACTGCCCTACTGACAGCGTTCTCTGTGCTACTGACACCATCCACTGCTCTACTGACACCGTCCACTGCCCTACTGAGACCGTCCACTGCCCTACTGACACCATCCACTGCCCTACTGACACCATCCTCTGCGCTACTGACAACGTCCTCTGCTCTACTGACACCATCCACTGCCCTACTGACACCATCCATTGCCCTACTAACACCTTCAACTGCCCTACTGACACCGTCTTCTGCTCTACTGACACTGTCCACTGCTCTACTGACACCGTCCACTGCTCTACTGACACTGTCCACTGCTCTTCTGACACCATCCACTGCTCTACTGACACCATCCACTGCCCTACTGACACTGTCCACTGCCCTACTGACACCATCCACTGCCCTACTGACACCATCCGCTGCCCTACTGACACCATCCACTACCCTACTGACACCGTCCACTGCTCTACTGACACCGTCCACTGCCCTACTGACACCATCCACTGCCCTACTGACACCATCCGCTGCCCTACTGACACCATCCACTACCCTACTGACACCGTCCACTGCCCTACTGACACCGTCCACTGCCCTACTGACACCGTCCACTGCCCTACTGACACCATCCACTGCCCTACTGACACCATCCACTGCCCTACTGACACCGTCCACTGCTCTGCTGACACCGTCCACTTTTAGGGTGTTGTAAGTTTATATTTTTACAGTGAAATTTTTTTATTATATTTTTTTAAGTTTTCCTTACTATTTAGTTAGGCCTTGCTAGTTAATTTGTTTTTTTTGAAAAAGAAGAAAGTATGGGTGCAAACCTCAGTAATCTTTGCTCTCTCTTTTTTTATTTTATTCTTTATTTAGTGGAATGCGTCAAAATAGAAAAACATGACATGACAAGTCTATCAGGTACAGCAGACCTTTGGAAGCATTCTGTGTGAAAAGGGGAACTTACATTATTTTATCTCTTTCATGTTCTTCAGATAAATCTCCACCTTCCAACGGTTGCCGAACCCTGCAGCGTAATTACCAAGATTGTCAAACAAAATACTTTTCAGAATAGCCAAAATATTTCTTCATGACAACAAAATAGTTTTTAGGAAGAAGAGGCGTTTCTAGATAATTTCATAAAGAGAAAGGGGCTGTAAAGGTACATTTTTATTTTTTTTCTAAAGTAACAAACATGTCTAGACTTACCTACCGGGCGGGAACCTCCTCTTTTCGGGTCCCCCGTCGGCGTTCCTGGCCCCTCCTGTCTGGCCATTGCCCCCACAGGAAGCCGCGCCCCATGGGGGCACTCATGCGTACTCACACCCAAGTCCCTCTGCTGCGTCCCGCTTCCTCGTCACTGGCTTTGACTGACAGCATTGGGAGCCAATGGCTCCTGGTGCCCCAGCCAAGCCAGCAAGACCCGAAAATGGGGGAAGAAGAGATCTGCAGACAGGGGTGGCCCATGCATTGTGGGCGCACGGGCGCAGCCACCCTCCTTATCCATGCGCCCAGCCCCTTTTCAGGACGCCGGGCGCATGAATTCCTATGGCGGGGATGGGCGGGGGGGTGTATTTTGAAGCACCTGATTAGTGCCGGGGGCTCTAATAGGCTTCAAAATGGGGTGGGCTTGGGGCGCAGAGCATTGCGTCTGGAGCCCACCCAGGTGTGTTGCAACAGTGAATTAATATTTGTTGTTGTAACACTGATCCTCCTCACTGGCCAATCGGGAAGCGGGTCTGATATCCGTCACCCAATTGGCTGAAAGGACAGGCGAGGAGGGAGGAGGAGGGGGGAGCTGGAAGCCGCCGTGGAGAGGACTTGGAGCCGATGCACCCCGCTGCCCGGCCGCCATGGAGAGGACTCGGAGCCACTGCCCGCTGAGCCGCTGCCTGCATCACTTCATGATGGGGTAAGTGCGCCACCATCCTCCTTATCCATGCTCCCGGCCCCTTTTCAGGACGCCGGGCGCATGAATTCCTATGGTGGGGATGGGCAGGGGGGGTGTATTTTGAAGCACCTGATTAGTGCCGGAGGCTCTAATAGGCTTCAAAGAAGGGTGGGCTCGGGGCACAGAGCATTGCGTCTGGAGCCCACCCAGGTGTGTTGCAACAGCGAATGAATATTCGCTATTGAAACTCTGATCCTCCTCCCGGCCAATCGGGAAGTGGGTTTATACCTGTCACCCGATTGGCTGAAACTCTTAGGCGATCCTACTGGACACCTAGGAGAGGAAGAGAGGAGTCGCCCGCCGTCCATAGAAGCTGGAGCCTGCAACTCACGAAGCCCGCTGCTGCCACTGGAGCCTTAAGCCCGCCGATGCCACTGGAGCCCGAAGCCTGCTGCTGCCACTGGAGTCCGAAGCCAGCCAATGCCACTGGAGCCTGAAGCCCACAGATGCCACTGGAGCCCCAAGCCTGCTGCTGCCACTGGAGCCCGAAGCCAGCTGATGCCACTGGAGCCTGAAGCCTGCCGATGCCACTGGAGCCTGAAGCCCACCGATGCCACTGGAGCCTGAAGCCCACCGATGCCACTGGAGCACGAAGCCTGCTGCTGCCACTGGAGCCTGAAGCCCGCCGATGCCACTGGAGCCCGAAGCCCGCTGCTGCCACTGGAGCCCAAAACCCGCTGCTGCCACTGGAGTCCGAAACCAGCCGATGCCACTGGAGCCTGTAGCCCGCCAATGCCACTGGAGCTTGAAGCCCACCGATGCCACTGAAGCCTGCTGCTGCCACTGGAGCCCGAAGCCAGCTGATGCCACTGGAGCCCGAAGCCCACTGCTGCCACTGGAGTCCGAAGCCAGCCAATGCCACTGGAGCCTGTTGCCCGCCGATGCCACTGGAGCTTGAAGCCCACCGATGCCACTGGAGCCCGAAACCTGCTGCTGCCACTGGAGCCCGAAGCCAGCTGATGCCACTGGAGCCTGAAGCCCGCCGATGCCACTGGAACCCCGAAGCCCGCCGCTGCCACCGGAGCTCACAACACTGCTGCGGTAAGTGAGGGGCGAGGGGGGTTGCTGATGCCACTGACCAACGGGGGGTTGTTTGCCGCCCCCCCAAAAAAAAACACTGGCACGGTCTGCAGATGTGAGCAGCGCTGGATTGAATGAGGTCTCAGGTAAGAAAGGGGGGCTGAGGGGGCGAGGCTGACACCTAAACATTTTTTACTTTAATGCAAGGAATGCATTAAGGTAAGAAACGTTTAGACTTTACCACCAAGGCCAATTCACTGGGCATCGAAAAACCAAATGTAAAGAAACGCAGCACTGCAACGTTTGTATGAACAATCCCTGTGCTGATTATGAAATCAATAAGCCTGTGAAATGTGACAGTAAAAATTCTTTGGCTAATAGACAGCCCCACCCATGTGTCACCGACGTATGCGACTTACCATGGCACTATCGCCCCGAGCTCATTGTACAATGATTTGTAGCTCTAAATAGGTTACAATTCATGGAGATGGCATCTGTTCTAAATAGTTTTTCTTATGCAATGTGCGGGTGGATACATTTATATAAATGACTCATAGAAAAGTAACTTTGCATTATAAAGTGTTGCCATTTAAGAGTTCTACACTTCACCGTATTAAATTGATACTAAAGTCTCGTTTTTTTGTGTTTAAGGCCACAGGGGCGACTTGCGATCCGACTTGAGTCGCCTCAAGTCGCCCCAGGTCGCTTGACACAAGAAATCCCATTGAAGTGAATGGGAGCCGTCTTTATGTACGCTACTGAAGTCACTCCGACTTCAAGGCGACTTCAGAAGAGATTCCTGTACTACTTGGAGGCGACTTCTATCCGACTTGTGCCCATAGAATTCAATGGAAGTCGCCTCCAAGTCGGATCCCCCATCTAAACAGAAGCAACTTCACAGTGAAAAGAATAGAATTTATTTAGGGCAACCCCCTCCCTCCCTTCTCTGATTGGCCACAGCAAAGTCGCCTGGCATGAAGTCGCGTTGTAAGTCGCCTCAAGTCGCGCTATAAGTTGCCCAAGGTCGCGCTGAAGTTGCTTTTAGGCCCCATTCACACAGGGGCGACTTGCGCTCCGACTTGAGTCTCCTCAAGTCGCCCCAAGTTGCTTGACATCTGAAATCCCATTGAAATGAATGGGAGCCGTCTTAATGTACGCTACTAAGTTGCTCAGACTTCAGAAAAAAGTTCCTGCGCGACTCAAGGCAAATTCTATCCGACTTGTGCCCATAGAAATGAATAGAAGTCGCCTCCAAGTCGGATCCCCATGTTAATGCAAGCGACTTTACAGTGAAAAAAATTGAATTTATGTTTGGGGCAAGCCCCTCCCTCCCTTCCCTGACTGGCCACAGGCAAAGTCGCCTGGCATAAGTCGTGTTGTAAGTCGCGCTGAAAGTCGCGCTGCAATTGCCTAGCAAATTCACGCCAAGTCGGATCGGCCCTGTGCCCATTCACATAGGGAAGACTTGCGCTCCGACTTGAGTCGCCTCAAGTCGCCCCAAGTCGCTTGACATTTGAAATCCCATTGAAATGAATGGGAGCCGTCTTAATGTACACTACTGACGTCGGAGCGACTTCAGAAAAGGTTCCTGTACTACTTCTAGGCGACTTGTGGCCATAGAATTCAATAGATGTCGGATCCCCCATCTAAATGGAAGCGACTTTACACTTAAAAGAAAATAATTTATCCAAGGCAACCCCCTCCCTCCCTTCTCTGATTGGCCGCAGGCAAAGTCGCCTGTCATAGTCAAGCTTGAAGTTGCCTGCAAGTTGCCTTAAAGTTGCCTGGCAAAGTGGTGCCTGCAGTCGGATTGCCCCTGTGTGAATGCAGCCTTATACGTACATGCTCTGTGTAATGGTTTTGCACAGAGCAGCCAGGACAATTTTTTTTTTTCTTATTTATGACTTTTTATTTTTACATTGTGCTTTAAAAAAAAAATCTGGTCACTTTTATTACAAGGAATGTAAACATCCCCTGTAATAGAAAAAAAAGCATGCCAGGACCTCTTTAACCACTTGCTTACTGGGCACTTAAACCCCCCTCCTGCCCAGTGTCCAGACCAATTTTTTTAGCTTTCAGCGCTGTCACATTTTGAATGACAATTGCGCGGTCATGAAAAACTGCACCCATATGAAATTTTTATCTTTTTCTCCCCCACAAATAGAGCTTTCTTTATTTATTTGTTGCTAACAAAAATGAAAAAGACCCAAATTTTCGAAAACATTTTTTTATAGTTTTAACATTTTGAAAACAGGTAATTTTTCTTTTTCATTGATGTGCGCTGATGAGGCGGCACTGATAGGCGGCACTGGTGGGCACTGATGAGGCGGCACTGATGGGTGGCGCTGAAGGGTACTGATGGGTGGTACTGATAAATGGCAATGATAGTTGGTACTGATGGGTGGCACTGATATTGAGGCACTGGCTCGCAGAACTGATGGGCATTGATAGGTGGCACTGCTGGGCACTGATAGGTAGCACTGCTGGGCACTGATAGGTGCCACTGATGTGCACCTGCAGGTGCACCTTTCAGCGTGAGGGAAAAAAGAAAGCAGAATACCGATCTTTTGTTTACATCACGTGATCATCTGTCATTGGTTGACAACTGATCATGTGGTAAGGGGCCGGGACCGGCCCCTTACTCCGATCTGAGAACAGCCGAGTCTCGCTGACTCAGTGATCACAGGGGGCGCGCAGGCGGCTCGTGCATGGGAAGATGTCCACGGACATTGTCCGAGCAATTCAAGGCTGTAGCCGTCTTTCGGTTATAGCGCGGACGCGAAGAGGTTAATGTGAGAGCTGGGGGTCAAAAAGACCTCAGATCTCACATTTACACTAAAATGCAATGGAAAATAAATAAATAAATGTCATTTGAGAAAAAAAATTCCCCTTTAAGAGCATTGGGCGGCGGAAGTGACGATTGACCTTGCTGCCGCCATCCAATGTTATGGAGCCGAGTGGGGGGCCATCTTTCCCTCACTCTGCTCCAGGCCTGTCAGGGCAAAGGACGCGATCATCTCCGCCGCTACCGATGGTGTGTGTGTACTCAATCCTTATAGGTCCGGGTATCTGACATACAGTGGGTATAGAAAAGAATCAGCCCCCCCCCTTTTAAAATAATCACATTATGTTGCTTTGCAGTCTGAAATTAAGACAGACACAGTTTTTGTTTTATCCGGCTGCATTTACTCGACTTATAACATCCAGGTGAAAATAGAACGCCAACATGGCAGAAAAGAAAAGAAAGGAAATTCAAAAACAGAATCACTGAGTTGGAAAAAGGATCACCCCCCCCCCCCCCTCCTAAAAATGACTTTTAAACTCACTCGGATGTAGCTAATCACCTTCTCAATGGCAAACAAAACCATTTGACTTCCAACTGCGATCAGCTGTTGTCATTGTGATTAGCTCAGCATGAAAAGAGCTTTCCTGGAGCATTTCAGTTCCTGGTAGTGCAACTGAAGCAAACAATCACTGTCACCGGGATCTCCGGGATAAAATTGTGGACAGGCACAAGTCAGGAGGTGGATACAAAAACTTTATCAATGCCTAGAAGCACAGTGAAGTCTATAGATAAGAAGTGGAAGGTGTTTAGTACAACACAGACACTCCCTGGATCAGGACCTCGCTCCAAACTGGATGAAAGAGCCAGGAGGAAACTGGTCTGAGAGGAGACCAAGAGGCCTACAGAAACTCTGACAAAAAATGGTCATTGGGTAAATGTGACACCAATATCACACATTCTCCACAAATGTGGCGTGTGTGGGGGGAAGGGTGCAAGAAAAAAGCCCCTCCTCAAGAAAGGCCACATGCAGTCATTCACCACTGAGCTTTGCCAAAACGCACCGCAAAGATTCTGAGGCCACATGGAAAAAGGTGTTCTGGTCAGATGAGACTAAAATTGAATGATTTGGCCTCAACACCAAACGATATGTCTGTCAGAGATCCATCCAAATAACACCATTTCTACAGTAAAACATGAAGGTGGTAATATCCTGTTATGGGGGTTGGTAATATCCTGTTATGGGGGGGGCAGGGTTATATACTGTTATGGGGGTGTTTCTCTGCAGCAGGGACTGGAGCACTTATCAGGATAGAAAGAAAAATGGATGGGGCCAAATACCGTCAAATTCTTGAGGAAAATCTGCCACCCTCTGCTGGCAGAAAGTTGTCAATGGGAAGGTTTCCCTTCCAACATGACAATGAGACAAAGCACACAGCAACAATGAGCACACAGTGGTTGGAGGAGAAGGCAGGGAATGTCCACCAATGGGCACACAGAAGTTGGGGGAGAAGGCGAGGAATGTCCACCAATGGGCACACAGTGGTTGGGGGAAGAGGCGAGGAATGTCCAACAATGGGCACACAGAGGTTGGGGGAGAAGGCGAGGAATGTCCACCAATGGGCACACAGTGGTTGGAGGAGAAGGCGGGGAATGTCCACCAATGGGCACACAATGTAAGGAAGAAAACGGCAGCACATCCAGGATACTTCACAATGCTTTATTGAACACCACAGGTACCAGCAAACAACCATGCTCGTTACAAGCGTGGTTGTTTGCTGGTACCTGTGGTGTCACCGTGGTATTCAATAAAGCATTGTGAAGTATCCTGGATGTGCTGCCTTTTTCTTCCTTACACTTGAATATAGCGGAGGGAGTTATGCTAGGCACTCCGGGTTTTACTTCCATTTACAATTAGCACCTGGAGTGGTGGTTTGCTCTTTGCCTTTGGAATGAGCACACAGTGGTTGGAGGAGAATACGGAGAATGTCCACCAATGAGCACACAGTGGTTAGAGGAGAAGGCGGGGAATGTCCACCAATGAGCACACAGTGGTTGGAAGAGAAGGCGGGGAATGTCCACCAATGGGCACACAGTGGTTGGAGGAGAAGGCGGGGAAAGTCCACCAATGAGCACACAGTGGTTAGAGTAGAAGGTGCAGAATGTCCACTAATGAACACACAGTGCTTGGAGTAGAAGACGGGCAATGTCCACCAATGGGCGCACAGTGGTTGGGGGAGAAGGCAGGGAATGTCCACCAATGAGCACACAGTGGCTGGAGGAGAAGGCGGGGAATGTCCACCAATGAGCACACAGTGGTTAGAGTAGAAGGCGCGGAATGTCCACAATGAGCACACAGTGTAACGAAGAAAACGGCAGCACATCCAGGATACTTCACGATGCTTTATTGAACACCACAGTGACACCACAGATATTAGCAAACAACCACGCTCGTTAGGAGTGTGGTTGTTTGCTGGTACCTGTGGTGTCACCGTGGTATTCAATAAAGCATCGTGAAGTATCCTGGATGTGCTGCCGTTTTCTTCCTTACACTTGAATACAGCAGAGCGAGTCATGGTAGGCACTCTGTGTTTTACTTCCATTTACAATTAGCACCTGGAGTGGTAGTTTGTTCTTTGCCTTTGGAATGAGCACACAGTGGTTGGAGGAGAAGGCGAAGAATGTCCACCAATGTGCACACAGTGGTTGGAAGAGAAGACGGGGAATGTCCACCAATGAGCACACAGTGGTTGGAGGAGAAGGCAGGGAATGTCCACCAATGGGCACACAGTGGTTGGGGGAGAAGGCGAGGAATGTGCAACAATGGGCACACAGTGGTTGGAGGAGAAGGCGGGGAATGTCCAACAATGGACACAAAGTGGTTGGGGGAGAAGGCGAGGAATGTCCAACAATGGGCACAGAGTGGTTGGAGGAGAAGGCGAGGAATGTCCACCAATGAGCACACAGTGGTTGGAGGAGAAGGCGGGGAATGTCCAACAATGTGCACACAGTGGTTGGAGAAGGCGGGGAATGTCCACCAATGAGCACACAGAGGTTGGAGGAGAAGGCGGGGAATGTCCAACAATGGGCACACAGTGGTTGGAGGAGAAGGCGGGGAAAGTCCACCAATGAGCACACAGTGGTTAGAGTAGAAGGTGCAGAATGTCCACTAATGAGCACACAGTGCTTGGAGTAGAAGACGGGCAATGTCCACCAATGGGCGCACAGTGGTTGGGGGAGAAGGCGGGGAATGTCCACCAATGAGCACACAGTGGCTGGAGGAGAAGGCGGGGAATGTCCACCAATGAGCACACAATGGTTAGAGTAGAAGGCACGGAATGTCCACAATGAGCACACAGTGTAACGAAGAAAACGGCAGCACATCCAGGATACTTCACGATGCTTTATTGAACACCACAGTGACACCACAGATATTAGCAAACAACCATGCTCGTTAGGAGCGTGGTTGTTTGCTGGTACCTGTGGTGTCACCGTGGTATTCAATAAAGCATCGTGAAGTATCCTGGATGTGCTGCCGTTTTCTTCCTTACACTTGAATACAGCAGAGCGAGTCATGGTAGGCACTCTATGTTTTACTTCCATTTACAATTAGCACCTGGAGTGGTGGTTTGCTCTTTGCCTTTGGAATGAGCACACAGTGGTTGGAGGAGAAGGCGAAGAATGTCCACCAATGTGCACACAGTGGTTGGAAGAGAAGACGGGGAATGTCCACCAATGAGCACACAGTGGTTGGAGGAGAAGGCAGGGAATGTCCACCAATGGGCACACAGTGGTTGGGGGAGAAGGTGAGGAATGTCCAATAATGGGCACACAGTGGTTGGAGGAGAAGGCGAGGAATGTCCAACAATGGGCACAAAGTGGTTGGGGGAGAAGGCGAGGAATGTCCAACAATGGGCACACAGTGGTTGGAGGAGAAGGCGAGGAATGTCCACCAATGAGCACACAGTGGTTGGAGGAGAAGGCGGGGAATGTCCAACAATGTGCACACAGTGGTTGGAGAAGGCGGGGAATGTCCACCAATGAGCACACAGTGGTTGGAGGAGAAGGCGAGGAATGTCCACCAATGGGCACACAGAGGTTGGAGGAGAAGGCGGGGAATGTCCAACAATGGGCACACAGTGGTTGGGGGAGAAGGCGGGGAATGTCCAACAATGTGCACACAGTGGTTGGGGGAGAAGGCGGGGAATGTCCAACAATATGCACACAGTGGTTGGGGGAGAAGGCAGGGAATGTCCACCAATGAGCACACAGCGGTTGGAGGAGAAGGCGGGGAATGTCCAACAATATGCACACAGTGGTTGGGGGAGAAGGCGGGGAATGTCCAACAATGAGCACACAGTGGTTGGAGGAGAAGGCGAGGAATGTCCAACAATGGGCACACAGTGGTTGGAGAAGGCGGGGAATGTCCAACAATGGGCACAAAGTGGTTGGGGGAGAAGGCGGGGAATGTCCAACAATGGGCACACAGTGGTTGGAGGAGAAAGCAAGGAATGTCCACCAATGAGCACACAGTGGTTGGAGGAGAAGGCGGGGAATGTCCAACAATGTGCACACAGTGGTTGGAGGAGAAGGCGGGGAATGTCCACCAATGAGCACACAGTGGTTGGAGAAGAAGGCGGGGAATGTCCAACAATGTGCACACAGTGGTTGGAGGAGAAGGCGGGGAATGTCCACCAATGAGCACACAGTGGTTGGAGGAGAAGGCGGAGAATGTCCACCAATGAGCACACAGTGGTTAGAGGAGAAGGCGGGGAATGTCCACCAATGAGCACACAGTGGTGGGAGGAGAAGGCGGGGAATGTCCACCAATAAGCACACAGTGGTTAGAGGAGAAGGCGGGGAATGTCCACCAATGAGCACACAGTGGTTGGAGAAGAAGGCGGGGAATGTCCACCAATGAGCACACAGTGGTTGGAGGAGAAGGCGGGGAATGTCCACCAATGAGCACACAGTGGTTTAGGAGAAGGCGGGGAATTTCCACCAATGGGCACACAGTGGTTGGAGGAGAAGGCGGGAAATGTCCACCAATGAGCACAGTGGTTGGAGAAGGTGGAGAATGTCCACCAATGAGCACACAGTGGTTACAGTAGAAGGCGGGGAATGTCCACCAATAGGCAGACAGTGGTTGGAGTCGAAGGTGGGGAATGGCCTTGCATGGCCTAGTCAGAGCCCAGACTTGAACCCCATTGAAAATCTGTGGAATGATTGCAGTCCACAAATGGTCACCATCAAATGTAACTGGACGTGAGCAGTTCTGCAAAGAAGATCGGGCAAATATTGCAAAATCTAGATGAGCAAAGTTAGTAGAGACAAATCCCAAAAGACTAAACTCGGTGTCAAACTGGCGGCCCTCCAGCTGTTGCAGAACTACAACTCCCATCATGCCTCTGCCTGTGGGAGTCATGCTTGTAACTGTCAGCCTTGCAAAGCCTCATGGGACTTGTAGTTCCACAACAGCTGGAGGGCCGCAAGCTTTGCACCTGTGATTGCTGGAATTAAAGCTAAAGGCGGTCCAACAAAATACTGACACAAGGGGGGGGGTCCTTTTTCCAACTCCATGATTCTGTTTTTGATTTTTTTTTTTTTCATTTTTTCTAACATGTTGATGTTATCTCTTTCACTTGGCTAAGAGTAAATACAGCCGGATAAAACAAAAGCTGTGTCTGTCTTCATTTCAACAAAATGTGATTATTTTGGGGGGGGGGGGGTCTTAATAAGTAACCCTGAAATGGGTATAGAAATGTCTGACCAATCAGAAATCACTTTATTTTGCTCTCATGTAAGATGTAGGGTTTTTGTTGATGGCATAATTCTGCCCTATCCGATTCCTTCGTAAGATTCCTCTGGCATCTTCTTCCCTGAGTCCCTATAAAGGGGAAGTGTGTGATGCCCCCCAAAACACGCTGGCCGTCCTGTGAATCATTAAAGTATAATTAAATGAGAGGGATTAGAACCCCTGTCAGGTTTTTATTGCCGTTTGTGTCCCACATTAGGAAGATTCGCCCTCTCTATTTGTCCTGTTTACCATTATCACTGAGAATAAAAAATCATCCCAAATTTTGGGTTGTCACTAAAACAGGGATAGAGGGGAAATCTTGTGGTGGGGACACGAATTCTGGTGACACCTAGGGATTCCCTTACTTTGCAGGGATTTCCTTTCACTTCCTGTTTTGTCTATGTCACAGGATGCTCAGGAAAATCTCCCCAATGGGGACACAGATGACAATAATAAAAGTGACGGGGCTTGGAACCCTCCTTTACTCTATCGAAAATAAAAAAAAAAAGGTTCTATACTTTAAAATTGTTTTGAACTTTTTTATGGAGTGGGACTGGTGCTCCTTTTGGGTCTAAGCTCTGAGTGCTGATATGGAATGGGGGGGCACACGTGGGTATTGGGTAACAATCCCACGGAGAATGAGAAGTGGATGGCATTTGCCTGCCCTTAAATAAGCCCTACAATAAAATACTGTACAATTTCAGTTTCAACATTAACCAGTGAAAGGACCTCCCTCCACAATCCAATCCATTTCTATCCAATTAGGTGTGTCGCACAGTTGTATGAATCTCTATATATATCTTTTTGGATGGGAACGGGAGGGTCCAATATGGCAGCGATGGCTTCGGCGGTGGCTCCCGCGCCGCGTCATGTCATCGCGCTGCGATCCCGAACTTCCGCCCGCGCCCAGCCGGTGACGTCAGACGCAAGGAGGATAAGAAGGCGCCGTGCGCCTCTATCCTCTGTTAGAGGATTGTAAGAGAAGGACCGTCGAGGGTAGCGTTGCCATCTGTCCAGGATTCACCCGGACAGTTCGGGTTCGGACCCATGCGTCCGGGTCTCAGACCTCCTGAAACCCGGACACATTATTCAGACCGCACTATGGCTTCCCAGCAGGGTTGCTGGCTGCAGTTGTGTAAGCCGAGAGTTTCTGTTACACTCTCACACTGCCCAAAGCCAGCACTAACAGTCCCCCCACACCCAGACGGGAGATGAGATCTACTCCTCTTCCTCTGTGTCTGCCCACACTCCAATCCCCGGTGCTGTGCCTCAGAAGAGGGAAGTGGGGGCCAGAAATTTGAAGTCCAGCAGTCTCAGATAGATCTGGATGAGAGGTGCTGACTGCCAAGGGGTGAGTGAGCTCAGCATCCATCCCTGTCTGTGACTGAATTCTCCCCCCCACCCCTATTCTCTCTCCTGGCTCTGAGTGAGTACACGGAGGTAAATCAGGGTTCTCAGAGCACCCCTTACATCAGAGTTCCCCTTTACACTAAAGGCCACAATGTCCCCCCTCACATCGGAGTCCTCTTTGTGCATCAACAGTCTCAGTGTTCCCCCCTTAAATCAGGGTTCCCAGAGGATCCCTTATGTTAGAGTCCCCAGAGTTCTCCCCTACATCAGAGTCTGCAGAGCCCCCCCCCCTACAGTGTAAGGGAACTCTGAGAGTTCAGATGTAAAAGGGGACTCTTGTGATTAACTTCTATCTATGCTATTTAATTGCAATATATATGTATAGTTTATACTATAAAAAAAATAGCTGTGCACTGCTAAAGTGTTCGGGTTTGACTTGAAGAAAAGGTGGCAACCCTAGTCAAGGGTCTTGTTCTCCCCTCTCTCCAACGACATTTCGTATTTCCAGTTTGGAAGGTAATTTCACGAGTGTTCTTGGGAGTTTCTCCCACATAATACTCTTACTCGCTTTCTTTATTGTTTAGGGAGTAGATGTGCTGGCCCATTGCTGGTTGTCAACACACTAGCTGAGGACCCGGTTTTCCGGTCCCGATTGTCCAAACCAGGGGTTCCAATCCATCTTTCTCCCCACACAAATGGAGTAATCTTTATTGATCCATATCTTCATTTCTCTGTTTAGACCAGGGTTTCTCAACCCGTGGTACGCGTACCCCTGGGGGTACGTGCACCACGGGCAGGGGGTACATGCAGTGCTCTGTCCCCAAGTCTCTCCTCCCGCACACACACCGTCCCTGGTGGCTTTCTGTAGCGTGTTGCGTGGGACTGTACCACGAACGGGGGAAGCGGTCCGCCCCTTGTGTGTGTGGGGGGGAGAGTGTCAGGCCGACTGCAAAGTCCTGCTATCAATGCAGCCCCTCACGGAAGATGTTTCCCACAGGGCTGACTGACGGGGCAGGCACCATGTTCTCCCACCTCCCGGCTCCTCCTGCTGTCCAGCGCGCCTTGGATGTCCCTGCCTGCCACATGTGAAGATGATCGCTGAGGCTCTGCAAAAAAGTGAGTCCTGCCTGCACATGCCAGTATGCCCAGCCATCAGTGCCGCCTCTCAGTGCCTCTCCTCAGTGCCTCCTCAGTGCAGACTATCAGTGCATCCACTCAGTGCCTCCTCTCAGTGCAGTCTATCAGTGCCTCCTCTCAGGGCAGTCTATTAGTGCCTCCTCTCAGGCCAGTCTATCAGTGCCTCCACTCAGTGCCTCCTCGGTGCAGTCTATCAGTGCCTCCTCTCAGTGCAGTCTATCAGTGCCTCCTCAGTGCAGTCTATCAGTGCCTCCTCTCAGTGCAGTCTATCAGTGCCTCCTCTCAGTGCCCATCACTTTTTCGAGACGGGGGTACTTAGGACATTTTTTAGACTTGCAGGGGTACTTTGCCGTAAAAGGTTGAGAAACACTGGTTTAGATCACTTTCACTGTTATATAACCTATATAGGTCAATCAACATCCTTCCTTCTATGGGGGCCAAGGTTTTCTGAGCTGGAACATTGTGAGACAGGGGAAGGCACTCCTATACCTATTAATTGCATTACTCTACTTTAATTGGTAGGTTGGCACAAAGAGTGACGTATTTCAATTTAAAATATGTTATCATATTTATATACTGTATTGTTCAATTTCCTCAGTATTTTCATTCATAATGTATGTTTCTTACAAATCTCCTATACTTTTCTGTTATAGTACTTGGTACAGTCCCCAGGAGTCTCCTGAAGAAGCCCCACCCAGGGCGAAACATGTTGAGCAGGGACAGCTGAGTGTACATAAAGTGACTCTATGCTTGTTTTTATATAAAATTGTAATATCGCTTCTCGGCCTTTTGGCTAAGATCAAGTGTAGTATCTGTTCTTATCAGTTGCCAAAGGAGGCGCTGTGCTACTGTCCTGGCTACGGACCAAGCCGGGATAGCAGTGGCTATGCGATCTCTAGGCGTGAAAGAGACTGAAAGGCAAGTACTAAGGAGCTAGAGCCATTTGAGGGGATGGCAAAGGCTTCTGGGAAAGCTGGACGGTCTCTCCCTGACTGAACAAGGTGCTATGCTGGTCTGGCTGAGGGGCTGGGGAAGCCTGGCCTTTTGGCCGGGCCGGTGTTGAACTGTGCCGGAGAGTTGTGGATGGATGCGCCGAGTTGTTGCCAAGGCAAAAAGTGGCCAGGGGCTCTTCTTGGCAAATCCTGAAGCGTAATTGGATTCTGGAAGGCGGATCCGGAAAAGACCTGGACTGTTTCGCCCAGCGGGTAAGCTGGGGGCGGTTGACGGGGTGACTGGTGAAACCGGAAAGGTCCTTCTTGCTGGTACAGGGAGACGCTGGTCTGGCTGGAATGGCCGGGCTGAAAGAAGCCCGTGGTGTATGTGCCCCTGGAGTGGCAGTCCAGGGGTGCCGCAAACCTCACAGTGGGTGGCAACACTTTGAGTTTGATGGCACCAAGGTCACTGCACCATATACACACTTTTTTTGCACCTGCCTCCTGGGCCGGGCCTTTTGGCCAGGACCGGAGGAATTTTTGATTCCTGGCCGCAAGGCCGGCCTTTGTTTCTCACAAAGGCACCATTCTGCACCTTCTTCACTATCCCTTTCCTCACTTTTTATTGTTGTGTTTGTTTGATGTGTTGTTTGTAGTGTTGTGTCACCTGATTGTTTTGGGTACACGAAGCACCGTGTGAATAGTAGGGTGTACGGTCTCTCGGGGCCTGCCCGAAAGTCTTGGTTGGCGGTGGGTATGGCCTTTTGGCTTGATCCACCGCCTCTCATGGGGTCTCCCTTCGGGGGAGTCCCACAGTAGTATCGGGGCGGCCGGTTCCGGCTGGTCGCCAAACGAGAACTGGGGGTTGCCCGGCCTTTTGGCTAAGCAATCCTTGGTGCACGATACCTCAGTCCCCTAGGAGCTTCGGCCACCGGGGGACTAGGGTAAGAGGCCCTTCCTCTTCGGAGGGGGGCTATTGTGTACACCCATGTGCACTTTTTGTGTCTTCACTTTTGTGTTGTGCACTTTTTTATGCACCGGGTAAGTCTGGGTGTGTCTCACACCACCACGGGCTTCAAAAAAAAAAAAAATTGTAATATTTGTATAAAATAAAATCTTTATTCTTTTATAATTATCTCATATGTTGTTATTGGCACCTTTAAAGTCCTGGAAGACATTCTGTTTCCACTCTTTATATTCAGCGCTCTATATATAAAAGTACAATTAGATTGTAACATGTAGGGATACCTAAATCCTTTCGGAGATGTCCAGATTTAGACACCAGATGTTAGCTGCTCGGGAAAGTTTTGTTCAATTTCAGCCACTGAAAGGCAGACTGGCTATTGCTTGCTAAAACATTTTAACACTACTGAGCACTTTTACCCCCCCTTCCCTTCCTGCCTAGGCCAATTTTCAGCTTTCAGCGCCGTCACACTTTAAATGAAAATTGCGTGGTCGTGTGACGCTGTACCCATAATTGTTATTTTTTTCCTCCACAAATAGAGTTTTTCTTATGGTTGGTATTTGATCACCACTGGCTTTTTTATTTTTTGCTCTACAAATAAAAAAGGACTGAACATTTTGGAAAATAAAAACTTATTTCTGTTTCTCTTTTGTAAATAAGTACATTTTCTCCTTTACTGATGAGGTGGCACTAATATGCAGCACTAATGGGCACTGATATGCAGCACAGATGGGCACTGATAGGCAGCACTGATGGGCACCAATAATGGGCACTGATGGGTGGCACGGATATGCAGCACTGATGGGCACTGATATGCTGCACTGATGGGCATCACTGGCAGGCACCGCTGATGGGTCTGCACTGATAATCAATGCGCTGATTACCAGCGCAGACCCTCCCTGTCAAGAGAGCCGCTGATTGGCTCTCCTCCACCCATGCCTTGTCATCGCGAATAAAGGAAAGTGATTGGGCACAGCTGATGTCGTGGCTCTTCACCTAGATCGGAGATGCAACATGTCAGAGCGACACACCGCACCACCGATCGCCACGCTGCGCAACCCCCCCCTCCCCTCGGGCACGCATGGGTGGCTTATCCTGCTGGACGTTACATGACACCCAGTCAGGATAACTGATCCCCCGCTGCGGGCGTCATTCTACTATTGGCTGGGCGGGATGTGGTTAAAGTGGTTGTCAACTCTTGACAACCACTTTAAACTACAGGTAGGCCTGTAATTAGGCTCACCTGTAGGTTCCCTGTCTATCTCCTAAACCTGTACGGTTTAGGAGATAAACACGCTATACTGGTATGTGCTGACGTCATTCGTCACATGCGTAGTGAAGAAATGGCCTCCGTGCCGTTTCTTCACTGACATTGTGCCTCAATTGGCGGCTCCGGCGCGCATGCGCGGGAGTGACTTCACGCGACTCCGACCAGTCACAGCACCGGAATTTGCGGCCCCGGAAGGAAGAGGAGCTGAAGATGGACGTTTCCTACTGTGGGCGCAGCACGGTAGTCGATGGCAGGTAAGTGGCACATAATAGGCTAGTATGCGATTAATACTAGCCTATTATGCTTCTACATTGCAGGTGAATAAGAGGAAGTAAACCCATCAGGGTTTACAGCAGGGTTTACTTCCTCTTTAAAGGACAATGATGCTTCTGCACAGTTATCCTTTCAGTTAGGCTGGATTCACACCATTGCGGTGCGAATTCCAGCCTGTCTGCTGCTGAGAAGGGGCGGAGCCACCATTCGGCGGCTCATGTCCGTTCTCGCAACGCATCGGCTGCTCGGGGAGGGAGGGGGGGTGCAGCGAGGAGGGGAAAAAATCCCTGCAAAATCGCTGTTCAATGCGGAGCACATCTGCGGGTTAGATGCGCTCCCATTGAACTCAACAGGCTGGGAATTCGCACCGCATTGCACAAAAAACGTGTGCGTTTTTTGTGCAATGCGGAGTGCGAATGCACCGCACATATGTGAACCGGACACATTGAAAACAATGTGTTTTCAAGTGTCCTGCGAATTGGATGCGGTTTAAGCCGCATCCAATTCGCATAGGTGTGAACCCAGCCTTAGAGCTCATCCATGGTTACTATTACCAATCATCATCACATGGGAATAGGAGAACCCAAGAGGGAGGTGTCAGAATTCTGCTGGGGGCTTCCCTCACTTATAGGCTCAGGCACGGAATGCTGTAGAGAAATACAGAAGATTCAGCATTAAATATCTGCTTAACCCCTGCACTTTCATTTTAATCTCTAGGGTCTCTGCTAAAAAAAAAAATATACAGTATCTCACAAAAGTGAGTACACCCCTCACATTTTTGTAAATCTTTTATTCTATCTTTTCATGTGACAACACTGAAGAGCTGACACTTTGCTACAATGTAAAGTAGTGAGTGTACAGCTTGTATAACAGTGTAAATTTACTGTCCCCTCAAAATAACTCAACACACAGCCATTAATGTCTAAACCACTGGCAACAAAAGTGAGTACACCCCTAAGTGAAAATGTCCAAATTGGGCCCAAAGTGTCAATATTTTGTGTGGCCACCATTATTTTCCAGCACTGCCTTAACCCTCTTGGGCATGGAGTTCACCAGAGCTTCACAGGTTGCCACTGGAGTCCTCTTCCCCTCCTCCATGATGACATCACGGAGCTGGTGGATGTTAGAGACCTTGCGCTCCTCCACCTTCCGTTTGAGGAGCCCCACAGATGCTCAATAGGGTTTAGGTCTGGAGATGCTTGGCCAGTCCATCACCTTTACCCTCAGCTTCTTTAGCAAGGCAGTGGTCGTCTTGGTGTTGTGTTTGGGGTCGTTATGTTGGAATACTGCCCTGCGGCCCAGTCTCTGAAGGGAGGGGAAGCTCTGCTTCAGTATGTCACAGTACATGTTGGCATTCATGGTTCCCTCAATGAACTGTAGCTCCCCAGTGCCGGCAGCACTCATGCAGCCCCAGACCATGACACTCCCACCACCATGCTTGACTGTAGGCAAGACACACTTGTCTTTGTACTCCTTATCTGGTTGCCGTCACACATGCTTGGCACCATCTGAACCAAATAAGTTTATCTTGGTCTCATCAGACCACAGGGCATGGTTCCAGTAATCCATGTCCCTAGTCTGCTTGTCTTCAGCAAACTGTTTGCAGGCTTTCTTGTGCACCATCTTTAGAAGAGGCTTCCTTCTGGGATGACAGCCATGCAGACCATTTTGATGCAGTGTGTGGCGTATGGTCTGAGCACTGACAGGCTGACCCCCCACCCCTTCAACCTCTGCAGCAATGCTGGCAGCACTCATACGTCTATTTCCCAAAGACAACCTCTGGATATGACGCTGAGCACGGCACTCAACTTCTTTGGTCGACCATGGGGAGGCGCTGTTCTGAGTGGAACCTCTCCTGTTACACCGCTGTATGGTCTTGGCCACTGTGCTGCAGCTCAGTTTCAGGGTCTTGGCAATCTTCTTATAGCCTAGGCCATCTTTATGTAGAGCAACAATTCTTTTTTTTTCAGATCCTCAGAGAGTTCTTTGCCACGAGGGGCCATGTTTAACTTCCAGTGACCAGTATGAGAGAGTGAGAGCGATAACACCAAATTTAACACACCTGCTCCCCATTCACACCTGAGACCTTGTAACACTAACGACTCACATGACACCGGGGAGGGAAAATGGCTAATTGGGCCCAATGTGGACATTTTCACTTAGGGGTGTACTCACTTTTGTTGCCAGCGGTTTAGACATTAATGGCTGTGTGTTGAGTTATTTTGAGGGGACAGCAAATTTACACTGTTATACAAGCTGTACACTCACTACTTTACATTGTAGCAAAGTGTCAGCTCTTCAGTGTTGTCACATGAAAAGGTAGAATAAAATGGGAGGGGTGTACTTACTTTTGTGAGATACTGTGTGTATATATAAAATGTTTGGGTCTATAAGTAATTTTCTAGCAAAAAAACACTGATTTAAACTGCCAGGAAACGCCGGGTCAGCAAGGGGTTAAAGCTTTCGTGTTTTGGCCTCATTCACACCGGCATCGTCAGACCGGCGTCATGATTGTTCAATGGTGCCGGGCACAAACGTGCGTTTACCTGCGTTTTCGTTTTGCTGAAGAATAACCTGGCTTTTATGCCCCCTATGGATATAATCAGTCACGTTTTAGAATGTCTGATCGCGTTCCGGACGCACGGAATCCTCTAAACGCACCTTGACACCGCGCCATTGAACAATCATTACCTGAACGGAGAAACGTCCGCTAAACGCACAGGAATGATGATGCCGGCGTGAATGGGGCCTGAACCCTGCGCTTTGGGCACCGGTGTGACTGAGCCCACGCCAGGAAGTGAGAGGAAATCGCCCCGAAGTGAGGAAATTTCCCCTCACTTCCTGTTCCGGTGACCACTGTAAGGTTTTGGTGACACCAGAAGGGGTGAATCCCCCCCCCCCCCAGCGGGCAGACCGGCAGCAGCAAAAACCTGACAGGGGTTCTAACCCCTCGCTGCTCTGCCCAAAACTGCCTTTCTCTACACTTTAATGTAAATACAGATAAACACTGGGGGTTGCTATGGGTTACTGAGAGCCGTTTCTCTCTGTAGGATTATTTATTTCTATTATTGGTGATTGTAGATGTAATATATGTATATTTATATTGTTACAGGAAGGTGTAATGTGCATCTGAGGCCTCTCATAGCGCTGCTCTATACAGGAGCGCGCCATGTAAATCTTCTAGGAACTTTATTTCCTGACTTCATTTTCCGGCCGGAACACCTTTCCCGGTGCACAAGTTATACGCCGAGCTGCGCCAGCCGCTATTCTCCAAGAAGGTTACGTCAGAAGCTGGCGCACGGCGCTCGCTG
>BLSH010029112.1:516716-529302 GCA_018402905.1 Glandirana rugosa
TATGATTTTTTTATATGAAGTTTTCTGGATCTTCTGTCTGGGTACACGGAAACCTGTAGGGCTCAACCATGAATGGGATGTGTCACATTTGTATGAATGAATTTTTTTTTTTCTAACTTTTTCACAAATTGGGTTCCATTTTTATTTAGTATTCAGCCTGTTCTTTATATGATTTTTTTATATGAAGTTTTCTGGATCTTCCGTCTGGGTACACGGAAACCTGCAGGGCTCAACCACGAATGGGCTGTGTCACATTTGTATGAATGAATAAAGTGCATCCTAAGTTTTTGCTACTGGTGACCCCGATTTTTTTTTCTAACTTTTTCAAAAAATTGTGTTCCATTTTTATTTAGTATTCAGCCTGTTCTTTATATGATTTTTTTTATATGAAGTTTTCTGGATCTTCCGTCTGGGTACACGGAAACCTGTAGGGCTCAACCATGAATGGGACATGTCACATTTGTATGAATGAATAAAGTGCATCCTAAGTTTTTGCTACTGGTGACCCCGATTTTTTTTCTAACTGTTTCAAAAAATTGTGTTCCATTTTTATTTAGTATTCAGCCTGTTCTTTATATGATTTTTTTATATGAAGTTTTCTGGATCTTCTGTCTGGGTACACGGAAACCTGTAGGGCTCAACCATGAATGGGATGTGTCACATTTGTATGAATGAATTTTTTTTTTCCTAACTTTTTCACAAATTGTGTTCCATTTTTATTTAGTATTCAGCCTGTTCTTTATATGATTTTTTAATATGAAATTTTCTGGATCTTCCATCGGTACACGGAAACCTGCAGGGCTCAACCACGAATGGGCTGTGTCACATTTGTATGAATGAATAAAGTGCATCCTAAGTTTTTGCTACTGGTGACCCCTATTTTTTTTCTAACTTTTGGGTTCCATTTTTATTTAGTATTCAGCCTGTTCTTTATATGATTCTTAAGATGTTTTATACCTGTTATGTATATGTTTGAGTTTCCGCATTTGCATCCATAAACGGGGCGGTTGTCTGCCAATCATTGGCAGCCCCAAACCAATTGTTTCACGCAGATTGTTCCAATCACAAGCTATTGTTTTATATATATATATACTTTATATATCTTTGTAGTGGACATTTGTATGTGAGCTATGCGCGAAGGAAGCGTGAAACGCGTTAGCTGGTGATGCTGTTCCCCTCTATTTGTGTTTTTATGGACTTGCTGAAATAAAGGTGATTTTACTGGACGTGTGGCCAACCAGAATTCTTGTTTTGCTCATTGGAATCCGTGATGGGCGGGGCCGGCGCCTGGCCTGTGTGTTAGTGGAGGTGGAGACGGGAGACTGACCTAGAGCGGTGTTCACACAGATCTATACATATATGTATTCTAAATGTGTCACTTCTATGTTTTAAGTATCACTTAAACTTAGACGATATACTTTATGATCAATACAGTATATGTGTGACATAAAAGTGATACATAAACGTAGAATATATGACACACACAGAATATATTTGATATATATCATTCTAAATGTATATATCACTTGTATACTATGTGTGTTCTAAATGTATGTATTAAAACGGTTGTCTGCCCAGTAAAAAAAAAAAAAACCTGCAAGATAATAGCATAATGTGCTAGTATGCACCGCATACTAGCTCATTATGGAATACTTACCTTGAAACGAAGATCGGTCCGGGCTGCTCGGTCCCCTCTGAGGGAGCAGACGTCTTCCCTTAGATGAGTGGTTCTCAACTCCGGTCCTCGGGACCCACCAACAGGCCAGATTTTAAGTATTACCTTTGTGAGATGCAGACTAAAATACTGCAATCACTGAGCAGCAAATGATATCACCTGTCATGTATTTCAGTTATCCTGCAAACCTGGCCTGTTAGTGGGTCCCGAGGCCCGGAGTTGAGAACCACTGCCTTAGATGTTGCTTCCGGGTACTCGGCTCCGGCGCTGTGACTGGCCGGAGCCACGAGACGTCACTCCCGCGCATGCGGGGGCCCATCTTTCCGGCAAGGTCCAGGCCTTTGCCAGGACATCACGGCGCATGTGCAAGGACATACGCCGTGACGCCGCAGCTGCTCGGAGGGGGAATATCTCCTAAACTGTACAGGTTTAGGAGATATTCATTTTACCTACAGGTAAGCCGCATTATAGGCCGCATTATAGGCGTTTAAAGGGTAGACAACCGCTTTAATTATATAGTATATGTATTCTAAATTTGTCACTTGGGCTACTTTCACATTGAAACGTTTTTCAAAAATAGCGCCTGTGCAGCGCCATTGTCCCCAGTGTGAAATCCGGAGGGCTTGGGCCGGTGCGCTTGCAGGACAGCAAGAAAAATCCTGCAAGCCGCATCTTTGGGGCGGTGAGCGGTGTGTACAACGCTCCTACACAGCCCCCTCCATTGAAAGCAATGGATGGTGCTCCCGAAGCGGCTGTACGCTGCCTCGGTCGCGCCGTGCGGCGTCGCTTTTAACCCCTTGTTAACCTCTTCATGGGGGTTGAAAGCTACCCGCTCCCGCCTGCATAGTGGCGCAGTAGTGCCGCTATAATAGGGGTAAATCTCCGATAATTAGTGGCGATTTACCGCTACCGCCCCTCCCCGCCCCAGTGTGAAAGTAGCCTTATATATATATCATATATTTTAAGCATCGTTAAACTTAGAATATATAGTGTATGATCAATGTGACATAAAAGTGATACATAAACCTAGAATATATTATATAGATCACTTGGGCTCCATGCACACTGGACGCTCTCTGGGCGTCGGATAATGTGGCAGGAGACGCCGCTTAGAAAACGCGCTTTTAGCAGCGTTTTTGCGCGTTTATCGGCGTCTGCGTTTTTGAGCTTTTTTTTAAAAACTTCATTAGCTTCCATTGACTAGAAAAAAAAAAGCGATGGACGCCGATAATAGGCCGTTTAGCGGCGTTTATGAGCGTTTATCTGCGTCTGCTTTTTTTTAAACTCCATTAGCTTCCATTGACTACAAAAAGGCGCTGGGCGCCGATAAACGGCCGTTTAGCTGTATTTATGAGCGTTTATTGGTGTCTGCATTTTTGAAATTTTTTTTTTTTTTTTTTAAACTCCATTAGCTTCCATTGACTACAAAAAGCACTGGACGCCGATAATCGGCCGTTTAGCGGCGTTTATCGACGTCTGCGTTTTTGAGCTTTTTTAAAAAAAAACCTTCGGCCGTTTAGCGGCATTTATGAACGTTTATCGGCGTCTGTGTTTTTGCACTTTTTTTAAAACCTCATTAGCATTGACTACAAAAAGCTCTAGAAGGCAATAATCGGGCGCTTAGCGGCATTCATGAGCGTTTATCGGCGTCTGCATTTTTGAGCTTTTTTTTTTTTAAACTTCATTAGCTTCCATTGACTACAAAAAGCGCTGGACGCCGATTAAACGGCCGTTTGGCGGCGTTTAAGAGCGTTGATCGACGTCCAGCGTTTTTTGTGGTCAGAAGAACGACTCCGGAACGCCATTTCAGGGCGTTCAGGTAACAGCCCATAAACTCCGCTGCTGTTAACCGGTTCCACACCACGCGCAGTATATTTACTGCGGCAGTGTGGACGGCTACCGCGAATCGCCGTAAAAAGGCGGCGATCTGCGGGTGGCCGCTAGGGGGCGCGCCCGCCACACTCCGGAGGAGTGTGCCCGCTGCTCGGGCGGACCCGATGTCCACCGGCGAGCCGCTATGAGCGGCCACAGCCAAAGAGCGGGGAACCGCGATGTAAACACGGCGGTTCCCCGCTCTGTCAGTGGGGCATGGGTGATCTACTGATCCCTGTCACTGGGATCAGTTAGATCTCTTATGTCCATGTTAGCCCAACCCCCCCACAGTAAGAACACCCAGGGAACACAGTTAACCCCTAGCT
Source organism: Glandirana rugosa (assembly GCA_018402905.1). NCBI lineage: Eukaryota > Metazoa > Chordata > Amphibia > Anura > Ranidae > Glandirana > Glandirana rugosa. Next base: position 520,590 of record BLSH010029112.1, read on the forward strand.
CTCCCCCTGCAGGTTAACCCCTTCACTGCCAATGACATTTATACAGTAATCAGTGGACATTTAAATTTCTGATCGCTGAATAAATGTCATTGGTCCCAAAAAAGTGTCAAAAATGTCCGACATGTCCGCTGAAATATCGCAGTACTGCTAAAAATTGCAGATTGCCGCCATTACTAGTAAAAAATAAAAATAAATAAAAACCCCAGAAATGAATTCTCATCATCCGTAAACATGGCCACTTTTGCGCAAACCAATCAATAAACGCCGATTGCGATTTTTTTTTTCATCACAAATATGAAGCAGAATATAAATCGGCCAAAACCGATGAAAAAAAATGTTTTTTATATATTTTTTTTTTGATTTATATTTTAGCAAAAAGTAAGAAAAACTGTTTTTTTTTTGCAAAATTGTCGCTCTTTTTTTTTTGTTTATAGCGGCGATCAGAAATGACGCAGAGGGGATCAAACACCACCAAAAGAAAGCTCTATTTGTGGGGAAAAAAAAGGCGCAAATTTTAGTTTGGGTGCAACGTCGCACGACCGCGCAATTGTCAGTTAAAGCGACGCAGCGCCGAATCGCAAAAAGTGCTCTGGTCAGGAAGGGGGTAAAACTTTCCGGGGCTGAAGTGGTTAAACGACAATAAGCGTCCATGTGGGCATGGATAACCTAAAGGGGCGTTTTTGGGGCTGTTTAAAAAAAAATGCCCAAACGACCATAAACGGTCGTTTATCAGCTTCAGTGTGCATGGAGCCTTGTATATTGTATTTATCATATATAATCGCTGCTTATGTATCGCAGAGAAAATACCAAGGAAGTGATTTTTGTTAGCTGCAGGCAGATGTGGAAAAAGTGAAACTTTCCGAATGCACCGTATATACTGTATACTGTATTTATCAGATATATTCTCAATGTATGCATGGCTGAGGAAGTGATCTGTGTTGTCTGCAGGTAGATGGGGTGAGTTGCAGGCCCAGGCAGGTTCCCTCGTCTCATAGTGTAGTGGTTACCGTCTCTGCCTTTCATCCGGGAGTCTGAGGGTTCGAATCCCCCCTCCTCCGTCTCTGCAAGTGGTCCTAAACATTGCGGCCTGCCCCATGCCTGCTGTGTAATTACAAGCTTGCTAGAGCAACATTGGATCAAGTGCCCCGTTTCCCCCTTCTGTGAAATTGGCGGTTCCACCGGTCCATTGACAATTTTTTTTTTTACCACGATCTGCGATTTGTCGCCAAATTTCAAAGCAAATAAAGCTGTGTGAAATGTGTTGGGTTTATTTTCAGGTTGGCTTGATCTTTGTAATCTCAGGCTGGAGATCATCAATGCTCACCCTATAGGGAAAGGGAAGGGTAAACAATGTGAGTTACATCCAATTATTAAACCATAGCTAAAAAAAAAAGTTTAGGCATATTATATATAATATACAGTATCTAACAAAAGTAAGTACACCCCTCACATCATGTGACAACACTGAAGAGCTGACACTTTGCTGCAATGTAAAGTAGTGAGTGTACAGCTTGTATAACAGTGTAAATTTACTGTCCCCTCAAAATAACTCCACACACAGCCATTAATGTCTAAACATCATACCTCTGGAATGGTGTCCCAGCATTGGTGTCGTGGGAGGAATAGTGCCCCATCATTGGTGTCAGTGGGAGGAATAGTGTCCCAGCATTGGTGTCAGTGGAAGGAATGGTGCCCCATCATTGGTGTCAGTGGAAGGAATGATGCCCCAGTATTGGTGTCAGTGGAAGGAATGGTGCCCCATCATTGGTGTCAGTGGAAGGAATGGTGCCCCATCATTGGTGTCAGTGGGAGGAATAGTGTCCCAGCATTGGTGTCAGTGGGAGGAATAGTGCCCCATCATTGGTGTCAGTGGAAGGAATGGTGGCCCAGCATTGGTGTCAGTGGAAGAAATGGTGCCCCAGCATTGGTGTCGGTGGAAGGAATGGTGCCCCAGCATTGGTGTCAGTGCAAGGAATGGTGCCCCATCATTGGTATCAGTGGGAGGAATAGTGCCCCATCATTGGTGTCATTGGGAGGAATGGTGTCCCAGCATTGGTGTCAGTGGGAGGAATAGTGCCCCATGATTGCTGTCAGTGGAAGGAATGGTGGCCCAGCATTGGTGTCAGTGGAAGAAATGGTGCCCCAGCATTGGTGTCGGTGGAAGGAACGGTGCCCCAGCATTGGGGTCAGTGGAAGGAATGGTGCCCCATCATTGGTATCAGTGGGAGGAATATTGCCCCATCATTGGTGTCAGTGGGAGGAATGGTGTCCCAGCATTGGTGTCAGTGGAAGGAATGGTGCCCCAGCATTGGTGTCAGTGGGAGGAATGGTGCCCCTGCATTGGTGTCAATGGGAAGGAATGGTGCCCTATCAACAGTGCCAATAGAAAGAAATAGTGCCCCATTGATGGTGTCACAGGGAAAAATAGTGCCCCTTCGTTGGTGACAGTGCAAGGAATGGTGCCCCATGTGAAGGCAAGCAAAGGGTCAAATCCAGCCCATAAACCACCATTTGGAGACCACTACTAGAATAAACCACTTTCCAACCACCTAACTGTAAACTGGGCGGTTGGCTTTTTCATAAAAGTGATCCCAGCGGCGAATCAAGACCACTTTTAGAACATAAAGAGGACCTGTCCTGCTGTATCACCGCAAGGGATGTTTACATTCCTTGTGATAGCAATAAAAGTGATCACAAATTTTTTTAAAGGGACAGTTTAAAAATTGAAGAAATATAATAAATAAAATTGATTTTTTTTTTGTTAACGTGCCCCTTTGCTTGCACGCAGTAGTGAACGCCTACGTAGGTCACGCCCACATATGTAAATGGTGTTTGCACCACACATGTGAGGTATCGCCGTGATCGTCTGAGCAAGAGCAATAATTCTATCACTAGACCTCCTCTGTAACGCTAAACTGGTAACCTGCAGAAATTTTTAAAGTGTTGCCTGTGGAGATTTAAGTAATGTAGCTTGGCACTATTCCACGAGTGCATGCAATTTTAAAGCGTGACATGTTGGGTATCTATTTACTCGGCACAGCATCTTTAGTTTTGTCCCAAAAAATGGGGTATATATTTATTTTTAAATTTATTAACCCCTTCAATACCCGGCATTTTTACCCCCTTCCTGCCCAGGCCAACTTTTAGATTGCGCGGTCATGTGACACTGTACCCATATGACATTTTTATAATTTTTTTCCTACAAATAAAGCTTTCTTTTTTTGGTATTTGATCACCTCTGTGTTTTTTATTTTTTGCTTTGTTTCTGTTAAAAATTTTTGTAAAAAAGTAAGTTTTCACCTTCACTGGCGGGCACTGATGAAGTGCCACTGACAGGGCGGCACTGATTGGTATTTGTAATGGGCACCTCTAATCAATGCGCTGATTATCAGTGCAAACCCCCCCCCCCCGTCGGGAGAATCATTGATCGGCTCTCCTCTGCCCACGCCTTGTCAGTGCAAAAACTGAGGAAAGCCGATTACCAGCACTTCCTAGTTACCGCTCTGATCAGCTGTGATCCGTCACAGCTGATCACATGGTAAAGAGCATCCGTCAGGGGCTCTTTACCAAGATTGGAGATGCGGTGACACACCGCACCACCAATTGTCGCCGTGCGCGCCTCCCGAGTGGCTTATCCTGCTGGACGTCGTATGACTCAGGATAACTGATCCCCCGCTCGGCCGTCATTCTGCTATGAGCCGGTGCGGCATGTGTTTAACCCCTACAGATCCGCGCTATTGCCGAAGTACGGCTCCAGCGCGGATCTGAAATGCCGGGACGATGTCCATGGACGACGTCCCTTGTGCACGCTCCCAGCGCGCCCCCTGGCGACAGCGTGCCCGAGGGTCGGGCGGACTTGATGTCCGCTCGAGACCCACGATCGCCTGACAGAGCAGCAGAACGGGAAACCGCCGATGTAAACACGGCGGTTCTCCGTTCTGTGACAGGGGACATACCAGATCTACTGATCCCTGTCACTGGGATCAGTTAGATCTGTTATGTCCCGCACAGTGGCGCCCCCCCCCCCCCCACAGTTAGAACACACTTAACCCCTTCACTACACCCTGCAGGTTAACCCCTTCAATGCCAATGACATTTATACAGTAATCAGTGGATATTTAAATTTCTGATCGCTGTATAAATGTCATTGGTCTCAAAAAAGTGTCAAAATGGTCCGACATGTCCGCTGCAATATCGCAGTACTGCTAAAAATCGCAGATCGCCGCCATTACTAGTAAAAAAAAAATAATAAAAATGCCATAAATCAATTCCCAGTTTGTAGACGCAATAACTTTTGCACAAACCAATCAATATACGCCGATTGCGATTTTTTTTTTACCAAAAGTATGTAGAGGAATATAAATCGGCCAAAACCGATGTAAAATATTTTTTAATGGATTTGTACTTTAGCAAAAAGTAAAAAATATTGTTCTTTTTTGCAAAATTGTCGCTCATTTTTTGTTTATAGCGGCGATCAGAAATGACGCAGAGGGGATCAAATACCACCAAAAGAAAGCTCTATTTGTGGGGAAAAAAGGACGCAAATTTTATTTGGGTACAACGTCGCACGACCGCGCAATTGTCATTCAAAATGCGACAGCGCTGAAAGCCAAAAATTGGTCTGGGCAGGAGGGGGGTTTAAGTGTCCAGTAAGGAAGGGGTTAAAGTGCGATTTTTTTCTAAAACAATTGCTTTTGAAAAACCGCTGCAGACAAACCGTGTGACAAAAAGTGTCAACAACTGCCATTTTATTCTCCAAGGTCTCTGCTAAAAAAATATATATATAATGTTTGGGGGCTCTAAGTAATTGTCTAGCAAAAAAATACAGATCTTTAACTTGTAAGTGTAGCACCCTCTAGGTAGGTAGGTGCTAGAGCAGTGATTCTCAACCAGGGTTCTGTGGAAGTGGAACCCTAGGGCTCCTCCAGAGGTTGCTAGGGGTTCCTTGAGCAATTTTTGCCTCTCGGATAATTTCCCAATGACATCATTGATCTTTTTAGCTATCTGTAAGGGGGAATTCTTCCAAATGACCACAAGTGTAAGGAGCATTCTTCCCATTGACCATCACACTAAGGTATCATGAGTTGTAGATTTTTAAATTTTAGCATTGGTTCCCCGAGACTGGAGAATTATTTCAAGGGTTCCTCCGTGTTGAAAAGTTTGAGAAAGGCTGTGGTAGAATGAGGATTTTTCTAGCAGAGTAGGGAAATTTAGGCAGGCCTAGCTGGTGTCTAGGTCTGTTTTCATTCTGGGCTGGCAGTGGCTCAGGGTAGGGCTGGGTGACTCACAGGTGGTGTCATCAGGACCTCCCACTTCTTTCCAGAAGCTTCTGGACTTCTCTGGAATGAGAGGTGGAGAGGGGAGGTGTAGCCACCTGGGGTAATGTAGGGAGCCTTGACCAATCCCCAACCTGGATTGGTAGGGCGCAGGCCTCCTTAAATACTCAGGGTCAGAGAATGGAAGAGATGGAGTAAAGAGAGTGTGGAGGCTGTCGGGGCCTACAGGGAGCTCCCCAGTCTGTGTGGTGAGGGGGAGTGACCTTGGGCCTGGGCTTGGGTGCATCCAGGAGGTGTGAAGAGATCCTAGAACAGAGGCAGAAGAGAGAGCAGGTGGGAGAGGACACTGCTAAGAGTCTCCAGGGGGGACAACTGGTCTCAGCAAGTGAAGTGCTGGTGAGTAAAGCACAGTAAGGAGGACTAGTAAGGCACGCCAAAGAGAGCTGGGAGTTTGCAGCAGGAGATGGGTGCAGAAACCAGAAGAGAGGACTGTGGAAAGGGCAGTGGAGAGATTTCATTCCAACCAGGCTGGTTGGCAGGGCCTGAAAAGAGCTTTCTGGGAGTGATGGCTGAGCAGAGGACAGCTAGCGCCTGAACTACTTCTACACCACAGGGGACCAAGGTCCCTGCCTGCAAAAGGCAGTCCACTAAGGCCTGGCTGAGTTTGTGTCAGGCCTAACCATACCGTGCTAGCTAATCTGCAGGAGTAAGAGTCTGCAGCAAGAGAAATGCTGGAGGAGGAACGTTGTGCAGAAAGTGAAGTGCTGGAGGAAGGAATTGTAAGAGGTCTTAAGATATAACAAAAGGTCTCGAGTTTTTGGCCTCTTATTTACTCTATTCCACCTCCCTATACAAAGAGAAGCCAAGTTTGCCCTATTACATTGCCCAATTCCGGGCTTGTTCGCTTAACCAGCGGAAACTCGCTTCCTATCTATTTTTGCCAGCCAAGAGAACATTTGCCCAAGCTTGGAGGAAACCAACAGTTCCCTTCCAGGGACCACGTTGATGCTCCACCAACAGATGTCTAGCACCCGCAATGATACCCATGCTAAGTTCCTGAAAGTCTGGGAACCATGGCTATCTTATGCCTTTCCTACCCTCCCCCCTACCAGCTTGGATCGCCTGTGACGGACGGCCTCAATGTTTCCAGGTCCCCTCCCCTCACCCGGCCTCCAAACCGGACCCCTTTCCTTGCTAATTTTTCTCATTCTCTCCCTGGTTCCCTACCCTTCAGGTGCGCCACCCTCTCTTTTCTTAAGGCTACCCTATCTTCCTCCTGGTTTCTGCCTTATTTCTTCTTCTTAACCACTTCCCGACCAGCGCCGTAAATAGGCGGCGGTCGGGTTTGAGCGGCTCTGCCGGGACATAGCCTGCACCTGCAGCCTATATCCCGGTATCATTTTTTAGAGCTGGCGGTCGGCTATCCAGGGGTAACGACCGATCTGGCTCAGGAGCCGCTCGGTCGTTACCCCAGGGGGCGGGAGGGGGGGTTCCTTCCGCCGCTCTTCTTCGGCCTCCCGTCCCACTGGGAGACCGGAGCGACGATCCGGCGCGTCCGCCGGCTGGAAGGAGACCTGACAGAAGCTGTAATCGGCTCCGATCGGGTCTCCTTCTGCAAATTTCGGAAGCGACGTCACAATGTCACTTCCGGTTTACACGGCACCAATTTTAAAAAAGTGACAGTATTCAGAATTGCCGTTTTTGGCGATCTGGATACTGTGAAGTGCAAAGGAGGGATGGGGGGGTCTTTTAGACCCCCCGGCCCTCCAAAAAGAGTACCTGTCACCATCTATTACTATCACAAGGGATGTTTACATTCCTTGTGATAGCAATAAAAGTCATCAGATTTTTTTTTTTTTTAAAGGAACAGTGCTAAAAATAAATAAATAAATAATAATAAAAAAAAAGATTTAAATCGCCACCGTCCCCGCGAGCTCGCGCAGCAAAGTAAACGCATCCCTAAGTCGCGCCCACATATGAAAACGGTGTTCAAACCACTCATGTGAGGTATCGCCGCGATCGCCAGAGTGTGAGCAATAATTCTAGCAAAAGACCTCCTCTAACCTGGTAACCATTAAAAATTTTTAAAGCGTCGCCTATGGAACTTTTTAAATACCGGACTTTGTCGCCATTCCGCGAGTGCGCGCAATATTCAACCGTGTCATGTATGGTATCTATTTACTCGGCATAACATCCTCTTTCACAATATGGAAAAAAATTGGGCTAACTTTACTGTTGTCTTATTTTTTTAACTCAAAAAAGTAAAATTGTTCCAAAAAAATCGTGCTTGAAAGACCGCTGCGCAAATACCGTGTGACAAAAAGTATTGAAACAATCGCCATTTTATTCTCTAGGGCAGGGGTGTCAAACTTGATTTCATTGTGGGCCGTATCAGCACTATGGTCACCCTGAAAGGGCCGGTTGTGTATGCAAGACTAGATGTCTTGAGCACCACCCCCCTTACATCAGATGCCAAGAGGCCCCCCCCCCCACCTTACCATCAGAAGTCAAGGGTCCTTCACCCTTCCTTACATCACAGTGGGGGCAGAGCTGGGAAGCAGAAAGTGAAGGGTCTGGAGGAGGTCCAGAGCAGAGCTGGAGTCTTCTGAAGACCAAAGGAGGTGAAGAGGAGGGGGTGCTGCAGCTGCACAGAGAGGAGCAGGATCTGAAGGAGTTCTGTCCTCAACTCTGTGGCAGACAGGGGGTGGTGGAGATGAGGGGTTGCTGCAGCTGCAGGAAAGGTGTGAGGGCCGCATTAAATGACCTGGAGGGCCGGATTTGGCCCCCGGGCCTTGTGTTTGACACCTGTGCTCTAGGGTGTTTGAAAAAAAATATATAATGTTTGGGGGTTCTAAGTAATTCTCTAGCAAAAAAAAATGTTTTTAGCTTGTGACCACCAAATGTAAATAAGTGGCCCGGTAGGTAAGTAGTTAAATAGGTATAGGGTACAAATGGCTCCACTATATGGACTTTGATGGGCCTCATGCATACCCCGCTGTAGGGAACCTCCCCAGGATCCCTGGGCCCTCCTGGCATGATGAAATGGCCTATCTTCTGTCCTTACATCACTTTGCTTTTTCACACTGCTGCGTTTGCTTATTTTTGGATGCTGACTTCACTCTCAATGGCAGACATGTTAGCTACTTGTTTTATCGAATAAAAATGATTGAAACAGAAAATATAACTAAAGGCATAACTTTTTTTTTTTTTTAGGTTTGGATGGAGTGGAGAGGGATTAGAGCCCCTGTCAATTTGTATTGCTGTCTGCGCCCCCTGTTAAAGAGAGGAGAGTCACCCTCTCTGTTTGTCCTGTTTACCATTATCATTGAAAGTAAAAAGTAAACCCTAAATTTTGGGTTGTCCCCAGAAAAGTCATAGAGGAGAAATCTTCCAATGGGGACACAAGTTCTGGTGATCTGGGGGGGGGGGGGGGGGGG
>BLSH010029112.1:549346-569949 GCA_018402905.1 Glandirana rugosa
AAAGAGTGTTGACTCTATGGCCTTGGAGGACTGAAGAGACATCATGACGTCACTTCCGGTCCAGTCTGTGTTCCCTAGACGTGTTCTAACTGTGAGGGGGCTGGGCTGCCAGGGGCACCAGAGATCTAACTGATGCCAGAGACAGGAATAAGTAGATCTCTGACATGCCGCCTGGCAGAACAGGGAACCGCCGTGTTTACATCGGCGGTTCCCCATTCTGGCTCTGTCACAGGCAATCGCGGGTCGCCGCCGGACATCGAGTGTGCCCGACCCGTGGCCCCGCTCAGGGAGTGTGTGCGGCGGGCACGCGCTCGCCCCCTAGTCATTGTGCACGCGAGTGACGACTATAAGCGGCATTTCGCAGGACAGAGCCACGCTGTCGCCGCTTATAGTCTCTGCGCGGTCGGCAAGTAATTAAAAGCCAGCAGCTACATTATTTGTACAGCATTTGTATCTGCTGACTTTCCTGACCCCCCCCCCCCCAGACTGGAACTCCGCTTTAATACGTTTCAGGCTCTTTTTTTTTTTTTGGTTTTCCTTTCAGCATTTGACTTTTCCTGTTTGTCACTTCAATCCATGGAGTGTATAAAATGATTTCTATGCAGGCTCGACGCGTTTTAGATGCTAGGGAGATCTTTTTCAAAGTGATTTCTCAACAAAACGCATAGAAACATGGATGAATAGGGAAGCTTGCTGTGAATATAAATTCGTTTTGTTTTTGTTTTTTTGGTGCTTCGCAGTGAAGATCTGCTTTTAATGCCCTCTGAACAGCAATCTGAGCACAGATTGCTGTTCAGAGGGCACCACACTACACATGTAAAAGAGCCCTTGGGGGGTGGGGAGGCTTTGCCTTGTCACTTTCAGCAGGCCACTCAGCAAGTGCCTCGCAACCACATAGAAAGCGTAGAAGAGGAAGGAAGAATTTGAACTGTTAGGTGTGTGGTCAGTCTCTGTGCCATGTGATCTCTGTAATGATTGGTCACAGATGTAAACAGTGTAGTGTTTACATCTGAGATCCTGCCCCTTTCTCCTAAACAGGGAAGGGGAGGTACTAATGAATGAATCATTTGCTACTTCCAGATCGCAGGCTGACGCAGATTCGGGGGGGGGGGGGTATTTATGGGATTGTTTTTAACCCTTTTTGTTCTAATTTCTGTTTCCCCCCCAGTACCGCCCCTGATGTCACAGCTTATAATCCCAGAGCTGAACTCAGCTGGTGAAAAGATGGTTGCTGTGTGTAATATAAGCGGGTTCCGGCCTAGAACAATCGACGTTCGCTGGTATATTGATAAGTCTATGGAAGCCGGAGCTGAGAGTTCAGGGAAGGAGCCATTGCTGGCCGCTGCAGATATCTCAGGACAGGCGTCTCATTCTGTTAGCAAGCAGGGCAGCGTGTTCAACATGACGTCTGAGCTTTCCTACACCCCCTCCATCCAGGATCATGGCGCCAAGATGGTGTGCGAGGTGAAGCACAAAGCCCTCCGCGGTGCGAAGAGACTGGAGAGACCCATTCATGTAATAGGTGCGTGACCCATGGTCCGGTTCTCATTGCCAATCCCTATTTTTTTTCCCGGGCTCATTGGGGTATTGGGATATTAAGTAATGCATTTCCAGCCCCTAGCCTGCTCTGTAGCCCACCTAAATGGCCCTGGCCTCCTTTGTAGCTCACCTCAAAGGCCGCCGGCCTGCTCTGTAGCCCACCTAGGGGGCCCCGGCCTGCTCTGTAGCCCACCTCAAGGGCCCGGCCTGCACTGTAGCCCACCTTAATGGCCCTGGCCTGCTTTGTAGCCCACCCCAAAGGCCCTGGCCTGCTCTGTAGCGCACCTAGGGGGCACAGGCCTACTCTGTAGCCCACCTCAAGGGCCTCGGCCTGCTCTGTAGCCCACCTCCAGGGCCCCGGCCTGCTTTGTAGCCCACCTCAAGGGCCTTTGTCTGCTCTGGAGCCCGCCTCAAGGGCCCCAGCCTGCTCTGTAGCCCACCTCCAGGGCCCCGGCCTGCTCTGTAGCCCACCTCAAGAGCCCCGACCTGCTCTGTAACCCACCTCAAGGGCCTTGGCCTGCTCTGTAGCCCACCTCAATGGCCCTGGCCTGCTTTGCAGCCCACCTCCAGTAATAGATGCGTGTTTATATATTCTAACCTTGGATAAATGTAGTCTTGGATGGCGTGACCCATGGTCCGGTTCTCATTGCCGATCCCTATTTTTTTCCCGGGCTCATTCGGGTATTGGGATATTAAGTAATGCATTTCCAGACCCTAGCCTGCTCTGTAGCCCATCTCAAGGGCCCGGCCTGCTCTTTAGCCCACCTCAAGGGCCCGGCCTGCTCTTTAGCCCACCTCAAGGGCCCCGGCCTGCTCTGTAGCCCACCTTAAGGGCCTCGGCCTGCTCTGCAGCCCACCTAAATGGCCCTGGCCTGCTTTGTAGCTCACCTCAAAGGCCGCCGGCCTGCTCTGTAGCCCACCTAGGGGGCCCCGGCCTGCTCTGTAGCCCACCTCAAGGGCCCCGGCCTGCTCTGTAACCCACCTCAATGGCCCTGGCCTGCTTTGTCGCCCATCTTAAGGGCCTTGGCCTGTTCTGTAGCCCACCTCAATGGCCCTGGCCTGCTTTGTAGCCCACCTCAAAGGCCGCCGGCCTGCTCTGTAGCCCACCTAGGGGGCCCCGGCCTGCTCTGTAGCCCACCTCAAGGGCCCCGGCCTGCTCTGTAGCCCACCTTAAGGGCCTCGGCCTGCTCTGTAGCCCACCTCAATGGCCCTGGCCTGCTTTGTAGCCCACCTCAAAGGCCCCGGCCTGCTCTGTAGCCCACCTAGGGGGCCCCGGCCTGCTCTGTAGCCCACCTAGGGGGCCCCGGCCTGCTCTGTAGACCACCTCAAGGGCCCCGGCCTTCTCTGTAGCCCACCTCAAGGGCCCCGGCCTTCTCTGTAGCCCACCTCAAGGGCCCCGGCCTGCTCTGTAGCCCACCTTCAGGGCCCCGACCTGCTTTGTAGCCCACCTTCAGGGTCTTGGCTTGCTCTGTAGCCCACCTCAAGGTCCTTGGTCTGCTCTGTAGCCCACCTCAAGGGCCCTGGCCTGCTCTGTAGCCCACCTCAAGTGCCTTGGTCTGCTCTGTAGCCCACCTCAATGGCCCTGGCCTGCTTTGCAGCCCACCTCCAGGGCCCCAGCCTTCTCTGTAGCCCACCTCAAGGGCCCCTGGCCTGCCCTGTAGCCCAGCCCTTTGCCCCCCGACCTGCTCTGTAGCCCAGCCCGAGGGCCCCCCGGCCTGCGATAGAGATGGGTCTTTATTATAATTTATATTGCTAACCTTTAACCTTACTTAATCTTTATTTTGCAGCCCGTCCTAACAAAATGTACATTACAAACTCACCGCTGGTCCCGCGGGCAGGAGAAAAGCTGGCTCTGAGTTGCATCGTGGAAAAGTTTTATCCAAAGCCGATAGCGCTGAGCTGGGTGAAGAACAGAGATGCACTGACCAACATCACTCAGTACGGCCCCTTTCCCTGTGATAATGATTATTACAGCGTTTGGAGCCAGGTGGAGTTTATACTGAGCGAGAAGGACGACGGAGCAATCTTCATCTGTCAGATCGCTCATAACAGCTTGGGGAGTCCGGAGGAAGTCTCATTTGAGATCAACTTAAAAGGTGAGATTCAGCTTGGTGGGAGACTTATAGATAAAACACCAGCCGAAATGTATTGGAGAGCGTGGAAGTGTTACAGCTAAACTCTGGGATAGACAAATATTGTCTACATACAAGTGGGATGTGTATTATCTTAGTGTGCTTTGTGTATTTCTTCCAGATCTGTGCAGTAATCCAGTGTGAGACTTCCTGTAATAAAGACCGCTCACTGCTGCCCTCTCTCCTTGTGCAGGATGACTGGTCTTGTCTCCGCCCCCCCTCCTGTCATTTTCTGCAGGCAGCCTGTAGTGGGTGGGATCAGCTGGGCCCCTCCCACAGCTCTGCTCTCTCTCCTTGTGCAGGGTGACTGGTCTTGTCTCCGCCCCCTCCTGTAGTTTTCTGTAGTGAGTGGAGCCTGCTGGGCCCCTCCCACAGATCTGCTCTCTCTCCTTGTGCAGGGGGACTGGTCTTGTCTCCGCCCCCCTCCTGTCATTTTCTGCAGGCAGCCTGTAGTGGGTGGGACCATCCGGGCCCCGCCCACAGATCTGCTCTCTCTCCTTGTGCAGGGGGGACTGGTCTTGTCTCCGCCCCCCCCTCCTGTCATTTTCTGCAGGCAGCCTGTAGTGGGTGGGACCATCCGGGCCCCGCCCACAGATCTGCTCTCTCTCCTTGTGCAGGGGGGACTCGTCTTGTCTCCGCCCCCTCCTGTATTTTTTTTTGTGGTGATCTTCTAGTGGGTGGATCCTGCTGGGCCCCTCCTATTGCTGTCTGCACGGGCCATGTACTCAGTGATGTCTCTGTTAACTTTTACAAAGTAATATCTGGTTTTTGCATTTGGTGCAAAAATTAGATTTATACCCTTTGCGTCTAATAAAGACCATTTTAAATGTGACTGTGACCTATCAGATTTCCTTTCTTCTGTCCCTGTGATGGCCATGCAAGACATGGGCAGATCGCACAGGACAGGAATATATACCGTCATACTGTCAGAACTTCTAACCCTTCTACATTATTTGTTTCGTGTTGGGGAAATCCCCCCTACTAAGGACACTGATCGCAAAAAAAAAAATCTCAAGTCAGCAGTATGTCTAATACCCTTTTTCACACGGGTGATCCGATCCGGTCCGCCAGTCAGTTTTTCCAGTGGACTTGATTGGATGGTCCATTTATCCCCATGGACCAGGGGATGTAAACGAATTGGTGTCTGTTTATACCCGCCTACCTCCAATCCAGTCCACTAAAAAGGAACGGAAGGGGAGCTGTCCCCCTCCATTTGATCGGAGGGCAGTCGGGTGTAAATGCCCGTTTTTCGCAATTAGCCGCGTTTTTGTGCGTTTTCTCCCTCTTTTTTGGTGTCATCGTTTTTGGGCGTCTTACACTAACCGCTTGCCGACCAACCGCCGTCAATCAGATGACGGCGGCAGCATTGCTCCGCTGCCCGAATCGCCGCTATCTGACGGCGGGCGCGCTCACTGGCTAGCGGGGGAGCCAATCAGCGGGTGGGGCAGACTCTGTGTCCGCCGGCCACCCGCAATCGCGCCTCCGCAGTGACAGAACGGGGATCTGCGAATGTAAACAAGCGGATCCCCATTCTGACAGGGGAGAAGAGAGTGATTGTCTGTTCCCAGTATATGGGAGCAGTGATCTCTCTCCTCCCCCAGTCATCCCAGCCCCCACACAGTTAGTAACACATCCCAGGGAACACATTTAACCCCTTGATCGCCCCCTACAGTTTAACCCCCATTTATACAGTAATCAATGGCTATATTTAGATCAGATCGCTGTATAAATATCAGTGGTCCCAAAAAAAGTGTCAAATGTGTCAGATATGTCCGCCGCAATAATGCAGCCCTGCTAAAAATCGCAGATCGCCGCCATTACTAGTAAAAAAATAATAATAGAAATGCGATAAATCAATTCTCATAGTTTGTAAACGCTATAATGTTTGCGCAAACCAATCAATATACGTTTTTTTTACCAAAAATATGTAGAAGAATATATATCGGTCTAAACTGATGAAGAAATTTGTGAAGTGTTGCACTATAAAAGAATTAATTTGTGAACAAAAGTGAACTACCAATATCAAAGAACATAAATTAATATAAAACAAGTGATACTTTGAAAATTCTGCTGTAAAAAAAAAAAATATATATAAAAAGTGAAATAAAGCCCAAAATAGTCCAAATGACGTGATCTCAATGGACACCAAAAATCTCCACTCTCAATGGACAAAAGGGATCAGTCCAAATCAAGGGTGGCTATCTCTTCAATCACACAAAGAATAAGATGGGTCCTTACCGGAATAGATGGGTACACATGGTCGTATGACCAGTGCACCAATTAGGCTTATGTGGAATCGCCCACGATTGACAACGTTTGGATCCTCCACAGTAAGGATGGTGGACTCCTCTTTCACTGGACAGCCGATTCAACGCACTCCGGATCAGAGAGGCTCTTAGCGTAGGTTTTCAGATGACGTCCATGCGGACGAAACGCGTCGGCTGAGGACCCGCATGCCTATCGCAGTTACCCATATTTTATTGCCGGCTTTTTTACTTGTTCCTGTGCACCTGCTTTTAAAATAAAACTGTGTTTTTATTACTACACTATGCAGGGAGTGTCCCTTTTTTCACATGCACCCCTCTGAAAACATACGCTAAGAGCCTCTCTGATCTGGAGTGTGGTGAATTGGCCGTCCAGTGAAAGAGGAGTCTGCCATCGTTACTGTTGAGGATCCCAACATCGTCAATCGTGGACGAGTCCACGTAAGCCTAATTGGTTCACTGGTCGTACGACCATGTGTACCCATCTATTCCGCTAAGGACCCACCTTATTCTTTGTGTGATTGAAGAGATAGCCACCCTTGATTTGGACTGATCCCTTTTGTCCATTGAGATTGGAGATTTTGGGTGTCCACTGTGATTGTGATCACGTTACTTGGACTATTTTGGACTTTATTTCACTTTTATATATTTTTGTTACAGCAGAATTTTAAAAGTATCACTTGTTTTATATTAATATATGTTCTTTGATATTGGTAGTTCACGATTGACAATGTTGGGGTCCTCCACAGTAACGATGGTGGACTCCTCTTTCACTGGACGGCCAATTCACCACACTCCGGATCAGAGAGGCTCTTAGCATAGTTTTTCAGAGGGGTACATGTGAAAAAAGGGACACTCCCCGCATAGTGTAGTAATATAAAAAAACACAGTTTTATTTTAAAAGCAGGTGCACAGGAACAAGTAAAAAAAGCAGGCAATAAAATATGGGTAACTGCGAAAGGCACACGGTCCTCATCCGACGCGTTTCGTCAGCATGGACGTCATCTGAAAAACTACGCTAAGAGCCTCTCTGATCCGGAGTGCGGTGAATCGCCCCCCAGTTAGAGGAGTCCACATTAGCCTTGTTGGTTCACTGGTCGTGTGACCATTTGTAACCATCTATTCCGCTAAGGACCTACCTTATTCTTTGTGTGATTGAAGAGATAGCCACCCTTGATTTGGACTGATCCCTTTTGTCCATTGTAATTGGAGATTTTGGGTGTCTACTGTGATTGTGATCACGTCATTTGGACTATTTTGGCCTTCATTTCACTTTTATATATATATATATTTTTTACAGCAGAATTTTCAAAGTATCACTTGTTTTATATTAATTTATGTTCTTCGATATTGGTAGTTCACAAATTCATTTTTTATAGCGCAACACTTCACATATTTCTTTCTGGTTTGCATTATTTGGTCTAATGCTGTGTTTGCTGCTTTTCTTCACCATCTGCGCAATCATTTTTTGCTATTTTGATGAAGAAATTAGTTTTTTTTATATATATATTTTTTTTTTGGATATGTATTATAGCAAAAAGTAAAACATTTTGATTTATTATTATTTTAATTGTCACTCTTTTTGTTTATAGCTTAACCACTTGCCGACCACCGACCGGCATCTGACGGCGACAAAGTGGTTGGATATCACAAACCGCCGTCATATGAGATCCAGTACTGTGAGCGCACGCCCCCGGAGGCGCGCTTGCGCGCTCACTGTGTTCCGGGGGGGGGGGCCAGGGAGCGGGTAGGGCAGACTCGATCGGCGCCGGCTACCCGCGATGGCCCCCCCGCAGTGAAAGAACGGAGGTCCGTGTAAGTAAACACGGATCTCCGGTATATGGAATCCGTGATCACTCCTCTCCCCCGCCAGCCCAGCCCCCATACAGTTAGAACACACAGAGGGAACACCGGTAACCCTTAGAACGCCCCCTCCAGGTTAACCCGTTCCCTGCCAATGGCATGTACACAGTAATCAGTGCATTTTTATAGCACTGATCGCTGTATAAATGCTAATGGTCTCAAAAAAGTGTCAAAATGGTCTGATATGTCCGCCGCAATGTCGCAGTACCGCTAAAAATCGCAGATCACCTCCATTACTAGTAAAAAATAAAAAAAAAAACCAGAAATTAATTCTCATCATCCGTAAACGCTGCAACTTTTGCGCAAACCAATCAATAAACGGCGATTGCGATTTTTTTTTTTACCAAAAATATGAGGAACAATATTAAATCGGCCAAAACCGATGAAAAAAACATTTTTTTCATATTTTTTTTTTTTGGATTTGTATTTTAGCAGAAAGTAAGAAATTTGGTTTTCTTTGCAAAATTGTCGCTCTTTTTTTTGTATATAGCGGCGATCCGAAATGACGCAGAGGTGATCAAATACCACCAAAAGAAAGCTCTATTTGTGGGAAAAAAAGGACGCAAATTTAGTTTGGGTACAACGTCGCACGACTGCGCAATTGTCAGTTACAACGATGTAGTACCAATTAGCAAAAAGTGCTCTGGTCCTAAAGTGTGAAATCCTTCCGGGGCTGAAGTGGTTAAAAAATAAAAACCCCAGAGGGAATCAAATACCACCAAAAGAAATCTCTATTTGTGGGGAAAAAGGACGTCAATTTAGTTTGGGTACAATGTCGCACGACCGTGCAATTGTCAGTTAAATCTACGCAGTGCTGAATCGCAAAAAGTGTTCTGGTCAGGAAGGGGGGCAAAAAGTGGTTAAAAACACTCCCTATAATGTAAAAACTTCAAAAGTGGCTTGCTGCGTTTATCCGCGTTTCGTCACGTTTTTTCCCTTTTTTCGCTTTTACAGCTCCTGGAAGCAAAGGCTGACTTTTTTTTTTTTTTTTTTTACTGCTCCTAAACTCTTATGCCTCCAAACGCCTCTGACAGTTTATGTGTGCATGGACACAAAGGGGTAACATAGAGGGGCTTTTAGAGGCAGTTAATAAAAAACGTCCAACGCCCCTAACAGCAGCTGTAAAACCGTCCTGTGTGCACGAGTCCTAAGTGATTTGCACGGACTTTGTTAATTACAAGAAAGACCGTAAAATAGATTTGTTTCAAAGTGAATGGTCTCAGGCAGCGCTACTTCACTGGTCAAGCCCACTGATGCGTTTTTGGCCAGCTGAGCGTGACGAAACGTGTCAGTGGGCGGCATGGCTGGTGGAGCAGCATTGGCTAAGGCCTTTCACTAGCACTCAAACATCAGGTCGGTAAAATGACGTCTTGTCCTTCTTATGGGGCCTTATGCTGTCATGAAATGGATTTAATCGAATCCGCCATGTAATCTGACATTAACCACTTAAGGACCGGAAGGATTTCCCCCTTTAGGACCAGAGCCCTTTTTGCGATTCAGCACTGCGTCGCTTTAACTGACAATTGCGCGGTCGTGCGACGTTGTACCCAAACGAAATTTGGGTCCTTTTTTTCCCACAAATAGAGCTTTCTTTTGGTGGTATTTGATCACCGCTGCGTCATTTCTGATCGCCGCTATAAACAAAAGAAGAGCGACAATTTTGCAAAAAAAAACTAATTTCTTACTTTTTGCTAACATACAAATCCAAAAAAAAATATAAAAAAACATTTTTTTTCATCGGTTTTGGCCGATTTATATTCTTCCTCATATTTGTGATAAAAAAAATCGCAATCCCCGTTTATTGATTGGTTTGCGCAAAAGTGGTCGCGTTTACAGATGATGAGAATTCATTTCTGGGGGTTTTATTTCTTTTTATTTCTTACTAGTAATGGCGGCGATCTGCAATTTTTAGCGGTACTGCGATATTTCAGCGGACATGTCGGACCACTTTGACACTTTTTTGGGACCATTGGCATTTATACAGCGATCAGTGCTATAAAAATGCACTGATTACTGTGTAAATGTCATTGGCAGTGAAGGGGTTAACCTGCAGGGGGCGCTCTAAGGGTTAACTATGTTCCCTGGGCGTTCTAACTGTGGGGGGACTGCCCTAGCTGGGGAAGGGAAGTGATCACAGCTTCCATGTAGAGGAAGGCTGTGATCACAGCCCTTCCCCCTCTCACAGAACGGAGGTCCGTGGGGGGGCATCGCGGGTGGCTGGCGGAGATCCAATCCGCCGCACCCGCTCCCTGGCCCTCCCCGGACACAGTGAGCGCGCGGGCACGCCTCCAGCGGCGCGCGCTCACTAGGCACGATCTCGCAGCCGCCGTCATATGACGGCGGTTTGCGCAATAGAGCCACCTTGTCGCCGTCAAATGCCGTTCAGCGGTCAGCAAGTGGTTAATCCATCAAATATCTGAGGAAGACCTTCCAAGGTAGCACGGATGTTGGATTTGACACCATCAAACAATCCATTTAGTTCCAACTCTGTTGGAAACTATACATTTGGCTTAAACCAGGGGTAGGCAACCTGCAGCCCTATAGCTGTTGCAGAACTACAAGTCCCATCATGCTTCTGGGAGTAATTGTAACTGCCAGCCTTGTAATGCCTCATGGGAAATGTAGTTCCACAACAGCTGGAGGGCCACAGGTTGTCTACCCCTGGTATGAGATAAATTATATAAGGGGTTTGGGACTTTAAATGACACACGTGGTGGGGAGCAAATGTAAGATGGTAGCAAAACTTATTTTATTAAAGGTTAAAGGTAACATAATCGTAATAGGGTATGAATTGTATATAGGTAATCAAACACAGAAAAAAACCACAACATGATTGGTACAATAAATAAGTAACAGTATAGGTAAATTCATTTATGTACACTAACATATAAATTATTAAAAATATATAAATACATATATGTACACAAATAAAGATTCCCCGATCAATTGCATATGTAAGCCGTTTTACTACACAGATAATGATCTGTATATTCCATGGTCTCTCAGTGCCCCCTGAAGCGGGGTGGTTACTTTAAGGCTCATTGTCCTGGTCCACATGTATCACTGCCCCTCTTTATAGTCAGGGTCTTTTCCCTGGGCCAATACCTATACAATTAACAGTCCTCTCATATCATGCCTTATCCGTAACCATTTATATACAATTTATGACTCCATCTTTCTGTATCCATGCGTGGCAGACTCTCGCCGCTGGGGTGCACTTCCGCCCGGGATGATAGGTCCGGGGGCTGCGACGCTCACCGTGGTTGGTCCCCCTTTCCCCCCCCCCTTCGGGGGGCGGGCCTTTCCTCGCTGCGTGTCGGCGCCACGCCACCAATCCCTTACGCTGCCTCCATTTGAGTGCAGTGTCGGTTGGGTATCCACGCTCGCGGGCGCAATTAGGGGGCGGACCGCCGCCTCTGGTTCCTAGGTGACCGGGGCGGGCGTCTCCTCCCCCTCCATGCTCCCGCGTGCGTGGCGTTGGCGGGAGTGGGAGTGGCGGCGCCTATATCAGGCATCATCCGGCGCCGGTCTAGACACTTCCGGCCTTTCAATACACAGCACATCCGCCATGGTTTTTGGCACTCCACAATTTCACAGGTATCATATACATATACATGCAGATCTGTATCATCTCTTGACTCTATCTCACCGGGCCATTCGGCCCTTTGTTCACCCCTCTGGTTTCACATCTATCATTCACTCACTACCTCCCCTTCTGTCCCTTGTCATGTCCTTCTCTTCTCTTTGTGGTAGGCACTCCTGTCAACAAGTTTACCTAACTGTCCTTAGTCTTTCATTCTCTCCCCTTTTCCATTCTCTACTTCACCTTTCTATTCTCATTCCTCCAATCTCCTTACTTCCTTCCTTACACTAATCAATATTCATCCTTTCCAGCACACTTCATGACGCTATTCACATTTTCACACCAGTTCCTTTACACATCCCTTTCACTTCACAGGCAACATGGGCTGGGGGTGCCCACTCCGTGTGCTGGATGTTTGTCTGTCGGGGGCCCTGGCTCCTGCCCCTGCCTCAGCCCCTGGACCTGTCGTTCCCGGGCGCTTTTTGCGCCCTTGTGGTGCCCTGCCGCTGCGTGGACATGGTAGGTGGAGTCATTAATGTCCATCCTCGGGATGGCGGGGTGTCTAATTTCTGTTTGACCCCTACAACATCTACAAGTAATTATTTTTCATTTATTTTAGATTAACCCTTGCTTGCTCCTGATGAGTGATGAAAATATCACGAAACGCGTAGAGCTGTCAATTATCTATCAACAATCATTCAAATATTATTATTTTTATCAATATAATCAGGGTTCTCCCCGCTTCAGGGGGCACTGAGAGACCATGGAATATACAGATCATTATCTGTGTAGTAAAACTGCTTACATATGCAATTGATCGGGGAATCTTTATTTGTGTACATGTATATGAATTTATTTATATATTTTTAATAATTTATATGTTAGTGTACATAAATGAATTTACCTATACTGTTACTTGTTTATTGTACCAATCATGTTGTGGTTTTTTTCTGTGTTTGATTACCTATATACAATTCATACCCTATTACGATTATGTTACCTTTAACCTTTAATAAAATAAGTTTTGCTACCATCTTACATTTGCTCCCCACCACGTGTGTCATTTAAAGTCCCAAACCCCTTATATAATTTATCTAGTACCAGGGATGGAGGCGCATGACTCTACCACATCATGGCCTCATATAAAGTCCCATTCCCCTCAAACCTCCCTCCTTCTACCCCTGGTATGAGGCTTTTCAACCCAAAACTAGTCAAAGAGAAAGTTAAAATTTTAGCAGGACATCCAAAGGGTTGGATTGGCACTTGTATGGCCAAGTTCGGGCCGGTTCACACCATAGAAACGCAGTCCAGATGGGTTCCAGATGCTTTTCTGCATGCGTGTTTTTGATGCGTTCCAGTGCGTTTTGAATGCGTGTTTGGTGCATTTTTGTTGCAGTCCAGTGCACTTTTTCCCCCCTCTTTCTTAACCTTAAATAAGGATATGTGTGTTCCATTGCATTTTTGGTGCATTCCGGTGCATTTTTTATGCGTTTTACAGCGTTCCAGTACAGTCCAGTGCAGGAAAAATGCAGCATTTTCTACTTTTTTTTCTGGAACTGCAAGCGCTGGTGTGAACTATGCCATTGGAAACCATATATCCTGCTTTCTCAATGCGTTTTTGATGCAGAAAGAAAAACGCACTGGACTGCATATGGTGTGAACCGGCCCTGAGTGAGTGCATAAAGTGGAGAGTATTTGTGCAGATTGACCAATGTGCAAACATGAAATAAGCAAAACAATTTCTGCCCTCAGGGATGCCTCCAGAAGTGCAGTACATATCAGCCGACCCTCCAGACCCCGGTGTTGGAGCGGAGACCCGACTCAGCTGCATGCTTCAGAACTTCTTCCCCATGGATATAGAGGTGGCCTGGTTCAAGAATGGAGTTCAGCAAGACTTGGGGGTCTACAACTCTCCCTGTGTGCAAAGCTCCCGAGGTCTTTACTCGATGTGCACAATGCTAAAGTTTATTGCTCAGGCCGAGGATCATGAGAGCGTTTTCACGTGTCGGGTTCAGCATGTGGCTCTGAAATCCTGCCAAGAGAGAACTTACACACTGACTCTGACTGGCTCGTCTGATTTATCATCGTCTTCCAACAGAATTTAATAAAGTTTGTATTTTTTTTATTTTTTTTTTAACTTTGTATACATAACCAATGTATGTCTGCGTCCTGTATCTACAATGGTACAATTGTTGCCAGGACATCGTTAAGCAGGGCTGTCTTAATGAATGGGCACTGCCTAGGAGCCCCATGATCAGGGCTAGGACAAAAGGGGGGGGGGCGTACTGGCGATTTGGTCGCTCGTGCCACACTTTGACAGGAGCAGTGGCTGGCTTCTGCTCGAGAGAGAGGGTTCAGCTTTCTCTTCCCTCCTGCAGGGGGCAGAAGAGAGCTTGTACTGAGACTGAGAACTGACCTCAGAGTGGTTGAGAAAGGTAGGAACAACATTTGTGATCTAAGAGTAGAAGGGGGGTGGCAAGGGTACAACTCTGATGCAAAGGTGCACTGTGATGGTGGGACCTTGTGTATGGGGACACCTTATGTATGGGGACACCTGGTGTATGGGGACACCTGATGTATGGGGACACCTGATGTATGGGGACACCTGATGTATGGGGACACCTGATGTAAGTGGACACCTGATGTAAGTGGACACCTGATGTAAGTGGACACCTGATGTAAGTGGACACCTGATGTATGGGGACACCTGATGTATGAGGACACCTGATGTAAGTGGAGATTGGATGTATGGGGACCCCTGATGTAAGTGGACACCGGATGTATGGGGACCCCTGACCTAAGTGGACATCGGCTGTATGGGGGCACCTGATGTATGGGGACACCTGATGTAAGTGGTCACTATTGTATGTGCCCTAATTTAGAATCACTATTTATATTCAGGTAATTATTCATACTTCCTTGAACCCACATTGACAAGCCCCATTCTTGCCGACCAGGAGCACATTTGCGCTTGGGCCCTTTGTGGCCCCCTTGGATAGCTGGGTAATTTCAGCCACACTGATTTCTCAAAAAATCTCCCCTTGTATATATCCTTCTCTTGTTGTACCTATGTAAAAATGTTTACAATGAGTGTTGTCATATATTGTCACAATGTCTGACCCTATTAATTTTCACTGGATATCCCTCCTGAAGAAGCACCTTTTTGCGAAACATGTAGAGGAAATATGATATCTGTATCTTGACACCAATTGAATGCTCCTCTTCTTCCCTGCTCATTATGTGGGGGGTATGATGTGCTATAGGTGCCACGAATGTTGTATGATTCTTATCTGACCACTACTACTTGTTTTTACTATGTACTCAGAATAAAATTTGTATATTATTATTTTTTAACTAAATTCCAGTGTTACTGTGTATACATGTTTGGTGTTGTGACAGTCCAAATTACATCCCTTAGTAAGGGTACTGAATGGGGACATTTACCCTGACTTCTTATCTCATGACACTTTATGGACGAGACACCCCTTACCTACCTTAATGATTAGATGGTCCTTAGAGGTACTATATTGATTAAACGTTAGGGTGGATAACACGCCCATTTTGCATTGAGGGGTACCGGATAGGCCACCCATAGTTGCTGTACACGGCACTGGGAGCCCAGTGGGGTCCCCCCCATTCCCCCTCCCCCCTCTTTTGCTCACAAATCCTCGTGACCAATACCTTGTTTATAATTAATTTTGTGTGCTATACCTTTTCTTTTCTGACTAATTTCCTAGAGTCCACCTGGAAAGGACGTCCTTGGTGCATCATGGACGGGCTTTATGTCCGACATTCAAGCTGCTTGCCTTACGACGAGCAAAAAAACTGATGAGGAAGTGAAACTCTTCCTGGACCGTATGTTTAATCTACGCAAGTCTAACCTTTATTGCCATCTTGAGTACTTTAAACAATCCATTGCTGAGGGAATTTGCCCTATGGGGCTACTTGTTCAGGTCTTCCCCACCATTAAAGAACCTTCCCCTACATTCAAGACATCTTGGGAAAAAGTACTAACCCAATGTAGTATAGACTTAACCACTTGCCGACCGCCGATCGGCATTTGACAGCGGCAAAGTGGCTCTGTAACGCGGATCGCCGTCATATGATAGCGGCCGCGAGATCGCGCCTAGTGAGCGCGCACGCGCCGCCGGAGGTGCGCCCGCGCGCTCACTGTGTCCGGGGAGGGCCAGGGAGCGGGTGCGGCGGAGTCGATCTCCGCCGGCCACCCGCGATGCCCCCCCCCCCCCCCCGGAGTGAAAGAACGGAGGTCCTTGTAAGTAAACACGGACCTCCGTTCTGTGAGGGGGGAAGGGCTGTGATCACAGCCTTTCTCTACGTGGAAACTGTGATCACTTCCCTTCCCCTGCCAGGACAGTCCCCACACAGTTAGTAACACGCCTAGGGAACACAGTTAACCCTTAGAGCGCCCCCTGCAGGTTAACCCCTTCACTGCCAATGGCATTTACACAGTAATCAGTGCATTTTTATAGCACTGATCGCTGTATAAATGCCAATGGTCTCAAAAAAGTGTCAAAATGTTCCAACATGTCCGCCCCAATATCGCAGTACCGCTAAAAATCACAGATCGCCGCCATTACTAGTAAAAAATAAAAACCCCAGAAATGAATTCTCATCATCCGTAAACGCGACCACTTTTGCGCAAACCAATCAATAAACGCCGATTGCGATTTTTTTTATCACAAATATGAGGAAGAATATAAATCGGCCAAAACCGATGAAAAAAAATGTTTTTTTATATATTTTTTTTGGATTTGTATTTTAGCAAAAAGTAAGAAATTTGTTTTTTTTTTGCAAAATTGTCGCTCTTCTTTTGTTTATAGCGGCGATCAAATACCACCAAAAGAAAGCTCTGTGGGAAAAAAAGGACACAAATTTCGTTTGGGTACAACGTCGCACGACCACGCAATTGTCAGTTAAAGAGACGCGGCGCGGAATCGCAAAAAGGGCTCCGGTCCTAAAGTGTGAAATCCTTCCGGGGCTGAAGTGGTTAATAAGGATTCTAACCTCTCAATACACCTCTGATCTAGACGCATTGGATGGGGAGATAGAGAGAATGAACGGAAAAAATCAACACCTGTTTGAACTTCCCACTTTCATTGCTAAGTGTAAAGAAATACGAGAATCACTTGAAACCCTTAATAGGGACATTATTCTTAAAAAAACAAACCAAATTTATGAAGGATAGGCTGGCATTTGTTGAGGGCTTTGCCTATAGGTGGACCGGTGGTCGGATGGGCTGGGGGGAGGAGGGGACCTCCCCCCCCTCGCGTGGATATCCCCCCGACCCATCCGAATCTGACTCCTCGGCATCATCCGTATTTTCCCGACAAATAGGATCTAGACTTACGGGCCCTCTAGCACATGAATCCACACGTAAACGTTCTAGACGCAGCGGAGGACTCTCTCCAGCTGCCTCTGAAAAGGGCAAGAAGACTCCCAAGCGTAATACTACACAGGCACCCAACATCTCGCTTATAGATCACACTAATCCCCCATCACTACACAATGTCATCCCCAGAGTACTGGGATCCCCTTTACTTAACACCAAAACTCACAAGACTGACTCCGAGTCCATCGACTCGGCTTCACAAGTATCTCACAAGCAACAAAGCAAATTAGACACATTTGTGCGCAAACCCACACATGCACCCCAACAATCCCCTAACCTTGCGATGCCGACGTACCAGACGGTCGCCGGCACATCCCAAGGACCTTCCACCTGACAATTGGACATTATTAATCTCACACCTTTCACCTTTACACCTGACGAAATTTCTGTCCTTCAATTGGGTTTGGGCTTTTGTCCACTAGAATCTATGCAAGTAAGAGAGACTATTAAGGACTTATACCTTTTTGCCCGCAACTTAACCTTCCGTTATATTTTTGATCGAGATCAACGGAATACCCACTTGGAGCGTGAGCTAACTGAGCGGACCCGACACTTCACAATGGAGGAGTGTCAGGCGCTCAGGGACCTCATGCTCCTGTATGACGAGGGATCGGGAGGTGGTGAGATAGATCCGGGCTTGGATCTGGCCCTCCACAGGCCTGCGCTACCCCTGGAGGGATTCTGCTCATATCCTCCCCCCGCCCACAATCACTCCGGCCCCTCTTCGACTCTTCCCCTTCCAGCCAGGCCTCCATCCAAATTCAAAAATATCTAATGACATGCCCAACCATCTGGGCATTCCTTCAGAACGTAGTGAAGGACCTCAAGCGCCAGAAATGGGACCCTTTCAAACCGAACCTAACAGCATCACAGCTACAATCGTTAAAAACACTCCAAACCCGTAAAGACATAGTCATTAAGTCCTCGGACAAGGGTGGAAATATAGTGATAATGACCCATGAACAGTACCAATCAATGTGCAGGGAAGTCTTAAAAAATTCCAGATGGTACCAACCTATCCTATTAACGACTACTGGACACTTCACCCAGGAATTCCGGGAACTATGCACCCGGGCTTTTTGGGATGGATTGATCAGGATACGCTGCAATATCTTCTGACCAAACATCCTCGTACTCCAACTTTTTACACCTTACCCAAAACTCACAAAAATTTACAAAATCCCCCTGGCAGACCAATTGTTTCGGGCATTGGATCCCTGACGGACAATGCTAGCAAGTTCGTTGACAAATATCTGATGCCCCACGTATTGGCACTTCTGTCATACATACGTGACACCACAGATTTACTTAAACACATCGAGGGGATTCAGGTCCCTCGGGACTCCCTCCTCGTGGTGGTGGACATAGAGGCTTTGTACTCTAGAATCCCCCACGAGCAGGGAGTCTCGATGGCAGAATCCTTTCTGATGGAGCAGGACCACAACACCTGGCCCTTTAACAAATTTATCTTGGATCTATTGCGGTTTATCTTGACCCATAATTACTTTGTATTCAATGAACAATGCAAGGGGTTGCCATGGGGACCTCATGCGCACCATCATACGCTAATTTATACCTGGGGGGCTGGGAGAGGAGTGTGTTCTCGGACGAAAGGCTAACTGAATTCTTGTCCTTCATTTTAATTTGGTATCGATTCATTGACCTATTTCTTGTGTGGACGGGGCCCCGAGGTCTTCTGTTGGAGTTTATTCACGTCCTGAACTCCAATGGACTGAATCTACACTGTACCTACCATGTTAGTGAAATCCAAATTCCATTCTTGGATCTCTTGATCAACAAGGATGGTTCTGGATACCTAAGCACTAACTTATATCGCAAGCCGACGTCCGGGAACACACTCCTCCATGCCTCTAGTGGACACCCCAGGCCTCTTGTGCATAGCATCCCCTATGCACAATACCTCAGTCTCCGGAGAAATTGCGAAAGAGAGGAAGACTTCCGGATACAGGCGGACCTGCTACGGGACCGCCTACTCCAGAGGGGATACTCTCGCTCAAACCTCAGGAAGGCATTTAACCGAGCATATTAAACCGAGCATACTAAACAAGCACATCAAACCCACCCCGGAATTAGTGTTCCGACGGGCCAGATCCCTACGTGACCGTCTTACCTCTAGCCACTATCGCACACCAAACCACACTCCCCGTGGCCGATGGGGCACATCACCCTGCGGGTCATGCACCAGATGCCCCTGGGTTGCTAACGTTCAAACATGTACATACTACCCAATGGGGAGAGATTCTCACCCCAATTTTCTGCTAACTGCAATACAACGGGGGTGGTGTATCTCATGATCTGCAAGTGCCAGGCTTTCTACGTTGGCAAGACGATTAGGGAATTGCAGCAACGCATAGGAGACCACGTGTATTATTCTAGTAATGGCAGACTGACGACCATTGGTCGCCATATTGGCTTGTATCATAGGTTTGATCCACATGCAGTGCAATTTTTCGCGCTGGATGTGATACCGGTCGATCCCAGGGGTGGAGACCGCGACAAGATCCTCCTCCAACGTGAGACCTTGTGGATCGAGCGTCATGGCGCGGTCTCCCTCCCGGGACTTAATGAGGTCAACTCATATAGACCATTTTTATAACTTCTTGCACACAGGTTAAAATACTATCTCTGTGCGCATCGAGTTGTGGGTCTTGCTGAGGTTATTGAGCCCCCCTTTGTTGAAAGCACATTTGACCATCTTGACTGTTTCTATTTTCGTTCCCCCCCCCCCTTTGTCTTTACATGGGTTTTCATGTCCGACTGTGTCCCCTCCTTAGATTTCACCCAGACCTCCTTACCTGGATAGGATTACTCTAGGGGTTATATTAATATTTGTATTATGATGCTTTGCATTGTCTATGGCACACAATGTTATGTATTAATTGTATTATCACCCTTATTCCTTGAGATTGTATTTTAAATAATTATTGTATATGTGTTAGTGTGGCCGACCTGCACAGCTGCCCACCGGGCGCGGGGGGGCGCTGGCGTATTACTAGCTCCAGTCGGCAGGAATGTGACGTCCCTGGAGCATATTAATTGCCACTTGGTCGGCATGTTTGCTTTTGCACGGCCCTCTGTCTCGGGCGGTCCTGCCCTTTAGACATGACAGTGAGCAGTGCGCGTGCAACTCTCGTGTGCGCGCGCACTGTGGGACGCCGGATCAGGTGAGGTTCCACCCGGCGCCGGCGGCGCGGATGTGCGTCACCTGATTGGGCTATAAGCAGGATGCCCCAGCTGTATAGTCATTGCGGTTCATGATCCCAGGGACGCCAGATGCCACTCGAACACACGGTAAGCATGGGTATACACGGCTAACCTTGCGCCACCATGCCGCCCCACTATATAAGCACCATATTATTGGCTCTTCATTTTTATATTCATTTTTACCTTTTTCTAGCATGTGAATTACCACTTGGCCCGGCAAGACTTTGGGTACCTTTCTGAGACCCCTTGCCACATACACTTATGCATATATACGCAGTGGCCTCCACCTTGTGACGTTCTCACCCTGGGATCCCTATAGACCTCCCTACATAGTGGTACCAGGTAAACTACTCTCCTTACTCGTACAATCTACACATGGGGTGTACCACTTTATTCCTGCCTTGGCACGGTGGATCTCTGGTTCTCTCCTCCCTCTCCTTCCCCATCTCCCTTGTTTCCCTCCTTTCCTTCCCCCCTCCCCTCCCCATCGTCTTTCTCCCCCCCCTGCCCCCTTGCGCCCTCCCCTCCCCCCTCTCTTCCCTTACCACCCTCCCTTCCCCCCCTTTCCCCCCCTTTCCTTCCCCAAC
>BLSH010029112.1:594921-605171 GCA_018402905.1 Glandirana rugosa
CACACCTCCCATACTGTCACCCGTCATACATGTCCTCCTCTCCTGTACATACTGCCCACTGTCATACCCTCCACACTCCCCTCCTGTACATACTGCCCACTGTCATGCCCTGCACACTCCTCTTCTGTACATACTGCCCACTGTCATACCCTCCACACTCCTCTCCTGTACATACTGCCCAATGTCATACCCTACACACTCCTCTCCTGTACATACCGCCCACTGTCATACCCTCCACACTCCTCTCCTGTACATACTGCCCACTATCATACTATCCACACTTCTCTCCTGTGCATACTGCCCACTGTCATGCCCTCCACACCCCATCTCCTGTACACACTGCCCACTGCCATACCATCCACACTCCTCTCCTGTACATACTGCCCACTGTCATACCCTCCACACCCCTCTCCTGTACATACTGTCACTGTCACACTGTCCCTCCTCTCCTGTATATAGTGCTCACTCTCATTTTCTGTAATGGTCCTCTCATGACAGCTCAGCAAAATCAACAGGAAATGAGAGCGGGGGAGGCGACGATACAAATATGACATCTGCACTGGTGGGGTTCAGACACATACATATATGGAACAGATCTAGAGGTGCCACTCCATCAGAACCAATTAAACATCAGCTTGTACTTCCTGCCTGGGCCTGGGGGCAGGTGATTGGCTCTTTTTTTTTCTTATTCTCTGTTGTATTTGGGCATTAAGCCAATTTCCTTTTTAGTTTTGGATGGATTAGATTCCTTCTCAGGTTATTGTTTTTTGCCCCCACTGGGGAGATTTACCCCCTATATTTATCCTGGTGCCCATTATCTCTGGGATACAAAGTGGCAGGAAAATCCAAAATTTAGAGTTTTTACCAGAACAGGAAAATATGGGGACACCTGTTATAGTGAGGACAATTTGAGTGATTTCCTGTTGTGTCTTATAGTGAAAGTGAACAGAAATCTCCCCTAGGCCCAGATGGAAATAAAAGAGGAACTGACGGGTTTAACTTGACTCCTCCACCCAACACATCTCCATGTATTACGTGAAGAATAAGAAACTGTGCTGGAGCGCCACCTACTGGACTACACAGCCACCCGGTCCAATGAGGATGCAGAACACAGTAAGCTCCGGTTGAAGTTGCCAGATCTTTTCGGGGTCGGGGTTGTCTATTCATAGACGGGATTGTGTTCTCATTGTTGGTGTTTGTTTCAGAAATGTTGCACTTTGGGTTCATCGGCGAAGGTCTGGTGGGGACGATGGATTCCGGAGACGTCCCGTGGATTCAGAATTGCGCCTCTCTGCTGGTGGCGCTGTATACCTATAGACAGTATCCCACCCCCCAAGGGACGGAGATTATAAATAAACTGAGGTGAGTATATATGAGGAGTGACAACTCTACAATTCCCAACAATGAAATCCAATAAAGTGCATAGCTTTGGCCTTAAAACGTCTGCGTTTGTTTCTGTGTTTCTGATTGGAAGTTCATTATTTTCGTGGGTTCTCTTCCTATTGGAAAAACATTGGTATTAAAATACAAGAGAAGTAGAATTTTATGATTGGTTGAAAATGAAAATCTTCGTTGAAGAATTAGCTTTTCTTTAAATACAATGTACCCCTCTTCCATTGTGTGGATTTTCATTATATAGTCATCACTTGAAATATGGAACAAGACTTATGACAACCTGCCATGCGGTCTGTTGGCAACAGCACCTGAAAGACCCACATCCTAGAACAAGGTGGACTTCTCCTTGTTCCTCACCTATGACCTCAACCCCTACTATACCTCCAGTACTCTCAAAAGCCTGCACTGAGAGGAATGACGGTCTAGCAATGGGTGCCACAAGTACTTGCAGCCAATCTGCTAGCAGTACACCACCAGTTGATGTCAGCAGGCAAATTTCCCTACCCCAGTTACTGAACCGTAAAAAATAAAATGCTGTCCCAGCCAACCACATGCTCGGCGTTTAAATGTAAGCTTGGCCAAATTGCTAGCACTCCAACTGCTGCCTTTTCAGCTGGTAAACAATGCCCCCTTTCATGAATTTGTGGAATGTGCTGTACCACAGTGGCAGGTTCCCAAAAGATATTTATTTTCACGTAAGGCCATTCCAGTGCTCTACTGTCATGTGGAAGGCAATGTTTTGGCCTCCTTGGACAGGGCGGTCAGCAACAAAGTACATATTACCGCTGACTCATGGTCCAGCAGATACGGGCATGGACATTACCTTTCCTTTATGGAGCACTGGGTAACTCTGCTGGCAGCTGGGGAGGATGCAGGATAGGGTTTGGTGTTGGAGCTAGTTCTGCCACCATGCCTCCAAAAAAATGGTACTGTTTCTGACACATCTGCTCCCACCCCCTCCTCTTCCTTTGTGGCCTCTTCTGCAGCCGTGTCCTCTGAACCAGCAGTGCTCGCAAAGCATTCTAGGGGCTATGCAAGCAGTCTGGCTAAAAGTTGCCATGCGGTGCTTGGTTTGGTCTGCCTAGGGGACAGGAGACAGGCAGGGGTAGAGATTCTGTCAGCTCTGCAGGGGCAGGCTCAGAGGTGGTTGACGCCACATCCGCTTGAGCCAGGAATGGTTGTATATGACACTGGCACCAACTTTCTCTCTGCCCTCCGACAGGGACACTTCCCACATGTTCCATGCTTGCCACACATTCTGAATTTGGTGGTTCAGCGTTTCTTGACCAGGCTCCCATGCTTACCAGATATTCTGAGGCAGGCCAGAAAAGTCTGTGGTCATTTCCGCCGGTCATACAATGCCAGTGCTCAGCTGACTGACATTCAATGGGAATGGAACCTGCCCGCCAGTGGCTACTGATCAAGGATGCATGCACTGTCCTGTCACCATTTGAAGAGGCCACAAGGATGGTGAGCAGCGACAATGCATGCATCAGTAAGACTGTCCCTCTAGTCAACCTGCTGGAGCACATGCTTTGTGGAATCATGGACAGGGCACTTGAGGCAGAACAGAGGGAGGAAGAGGAG
Source organism: Glandirana rugosa (assembly GCA_018402905.1). Classification (NCBI taxonomy): domain Eukaryota; kingdom Metazoa; phylum Chordata; class Amphibia; order Anura; family Ranidae; genus Glandirana; species Glandirana rugosa. The sequence goes on from BLSH010029112.1 coordinate 597,904, forward strand.
GACTTCCTTTCCTCTCAAAGCCCCCTTTATGCAGATAGCATTCCTGCAGGGCCACCAAACACACAGGAAGAAGAAGAGGAGAAGGAGGATGATTGTGTCAGCATGGATGTACAGGATAACATGCAGCAGGCTTCAAGGAATGCTTTTCAGTCCCCAGAAACCCAAGGAGTTGTACGTGGCTGGGAGGTGGTAATTCCTGACAATGTCATCCTCAGTCACCCAGAGGACTCTCATGTCTGCTCAAACTTACGCTGCATGGCCTCCCTGATTCTGCAAAGCCTGCAAAAAGACCCCAGGGTTTGTGGTAGCAAGGAGAGGGATCATTACTGGGTGCCAACCCTTCTTGGTCCACGTTACAAGGGTAAAGTTGCATAGTTCATCCTGCCTTTGCAGAGGGAGCAGAGGATGAAACCTCTTCAGGATGGCTTGAAAAAAAAGTTTGTACAAGGCCTTTCCAGACCCTAGGAGGCTACCATGTCCTGCTGCTACACAAAGTGTTTCTGAGGCTTCCTGCAGTCAGAGGAAAGGCGGTGGAGAAGGTGGCCAGCTGACCGATGCCTTTAAACTATTTTTCAGTCCTCAGGGCCCAGGGCTGATAGATTCAAGCGTCTGCATTATATAGTGCAGGAATATCTAGGGGCAAGAGCAGACTTGGAGACCTTTCCAACTGAGCATCCACTGAGTTACAGGGTCTTGAGGATGGACCAATGGCCGGAATTTTCTCAATATGCAATTGAGCTACTGGCCTGTCCTGCATCCAGCGTGCTTTCTGAATGGACATTCAGTGCTGCTGGAGGGTTCGTAACCAATCAAAGAGTGCGCATGTCCACAGACTCCGTTGACCGGCTAACATTTATAAAACTGCATCAGTCCTGGATCAGCAGCTATCAAGCCCCTGATGCTGATGCAACTGATTGAATTTGCTAGGGATCTGGGATTCCTTGAAGACTGTCTATGCTGCCTATCCTGTTCCTCCTGTCCTGAATCCTGATGATGCTAGCTTCCAACAATATTTTGTGTTTAGGGCACACCAACATCCAAGGCCCAATTTTTCTGCACTTGTTTTACAGGACCATGTCATAACAATTAAAAAAAAAAAATTAAAAGCAGGGCCCGTTCCTGCACCCAACAAGAGTACCTGCAAGGGGTTACAGTGTCCTGCCACCACCAACACCCAAGGCCCAATGTTTCTGCACCTGTTTTACAGGGGCATGTCCTTACATTTTTTTTTTTTTCAATTTAACTGCAGGGGCTGTTCCTGCGCCCAACAAGAGTAACTGCAAGGGGTTACAGTGTTCTGCCACCACCAACACCCAAGGCCCAATTTTCTGTACCTGTTTGACTGGGGCATGTCATTACAATGGTTTAAGTAAATTACAACTGCAGGGTCTGTTCCTGCTTCCAATGAGAGTAACTGCTAGGTGTTACAGTGTTCTGCCAACACCCAAGGCCCAATTTTTCTGCACCTGTTTTATTGGGGCATGTCATTACAATTTTATAGAGTGCAGTCCCCGTAATATATAATTCAGACTATATGGCGCAGTATATATAACACAGTTTACTGATGTCGTTAAGGGCGGGGTGGCACAGTGGTTAGCACTTTTGTCTAGCAGTAAAAGGATTGCTAGTTCGTATCCCAAACACGAAACTACCTGCCTGGAGTTTGCATGTTCTCACTTTACCTGCGTGGGTTTCCTCTGGGTACTCCGGTTTCTTCACACACCACATGCTGGTAGGTTAATTGGATACTGTCTGATTTGACAATAGTATGTGTATGTATGAATGTGAGTTAAGCCTCGTACACACGGGACGACGATCGTACGTACGATCGTCGCAAATCGTATGTTGCATAATGTAACTTGCATACTGACTGCACTACACGATCGTACGACCACAGAAGAACATTCAGGTGCATGTAATTAGCATCCGGCCGTTCCTGACTTCTGAGCATGCGTCTTTAGCACAATACAACTTGTTGTACCAATTGCTCTGTACACACGATACAACGGTCGTATGAGCGCTTGTTGGTACGACCAAGTTTTCTAGTCTGCTCATACAACTCCCTTGTACGACCGTCGTATGTTCGACTGTTCTAATCGCGCATACGAACAATCGATATCGCATACAACGGTTGTTAGTACGACCTGTTGTATACGATCGTCGGCCCGTGTGTACGAGGCTTTAGGGACCTTGGATTGTAAGGTCCTTGAGGATACGGACTGATGACAATGTATATGTAAAAGTGCTGCGTAAATTCACTGCACTATATAAGTACCTCAAATAAATACATAAACTCCGCGCCAAAAATTTTTTGTAAAAGAGGGCCTGGTTTGAATTTTGGGGGGGACCCCCTTGCAAATTTTTCCAGTGATTTTTAAACTATATTGCCGGGAGCCGTCAATACATTACAGCCGTGAGTGGTTTTTAAATGACAATTTTTCCTTTACAAATGTTGTTTTTCTGTGGCACTGTTGTAAACATCACCCAGATGCGCCACTTTACAGGCAGACCAAGGGGACTCCCCCAGGTATGATATTTCAATTTCAATTTTTTTTTCACTTTAATCATCATTAATAAAATCACTGCTCTTGAAAAAACGATCTTTTTTAAAACATTTTTTGGCATTGATACATGTCCCCCTAGGGCAGTACCCGGGTCCCCATACACTTTTTTATGGCATATAAGCCTTTAAAATTAGCATTTTTGATTTTTCCTGTGCGAGTCCCATTCATTTTAATATATTTGATAAACATGCTTATCTCTTAAGGGATGTGTGGAGGAAATGCCCACATCCCTAAATGGCATCCTAACAGAAAAAACCCTCTAGTTGGGACTTTCTAGGGCATTAACTCCACAGAAAAAGTCTCATTTTTTTTTGACAAAGAATTAAAAGGGTACATAGACCCAAAAGACATAGTACAATGATGCATTGGTTTATAAAATGTGAGACCTTTTTATGTAATTTGTCCTTTTTCTGTGGAATTAATGCCCTAGAACAGGGGTGTCAAACTTGATTTCATCATGGGCCGTATCAGCATTATGGTCACCCTGAAAGGGCCGGTTGTATATATAAGATTAGATGTTCAGAGCACCACCTCCCTTACATCAGATGCCAAGAGCTCCCCCCCTACCATCAGAAGTCAAGGGTTCCACATCTTCCCTTACATCAAAGTGGGGTCAGAGCTGGGAAGTAGAAAGTGCAGGGTCTAGAGGAGGACCACAGGAGAGGTGTGAGGGCCACATGAAATAACCTGGAGGGCCGGATTCGGCCCCCGGGCCTTGTGTTTGAAACCTATGCCCTAGAAAGTCCCAACTAGAGGATATTTTTCTGTTAGCATTGATTTTAATAGGGTTCGATTATTCAAACAAACGTATTGCCTGTTTGCAGTGTTCCGGTGCGAGCTGAACTGGGGGGGTGTTTGGTTCATCCCTACTGAGAACCATCTGAATGAGACTTCTTCTCCAGCCAGGTAGGTGGCTGTGAGGGTTGGTATTTTCTCACTGACCCACCAGAGATTTAGGAGTTGCAGGTTCAAGGCTCGGTGGCTCTTTATGTATCTGCAGCAGATTAATACCTGAACTATCAGAATGGACAGCTTAGTGTCTGAGTGTAGGTCTTGGCTCGGAGAGTAAGGCTTCAGACTGGTGGGATTGGTTCAAAACCCTTCTGGTGAAGATTTGTTCCAGGTGCTATGCATTGCCTGAGCCCCCTGTTGCTGGAAGAGGATAGTGGGGAGTAGTTCAAGCCCACCAGCAGGGGGTTTAGTACCTGGGGTATGTGTATATTGATTTGGTGGGGAGAGAGTACTAAACATGTTTATTTTTTTTAATAGTTTATATTGTAAAGAATGGGACTTTGGCTGGTGCCCAATGTAGAGGAATTAGGATTATGAGATAAAACCTCAAGGAGAGCCTTGGCTTTGATGGTTTAGGTAGTTGGTGCGCCTCTATTCCTCTGAAGCTTTTTGAGATGGGTGATCGAATCCCACTGGTAGTTGTTTACCTTGTTTTTTTTGCTGAGAGGTTGATGTCTCTTTTAATCAAGAAATATTACTACCCTGGTAGGTGGCTCAGTTAGTAGTCAGCTAGTGATACAACTTGAATATTAGGAGCTGCAGGTTCAAGGCTTGGTGTCTCTTTGTTTGTTTGCAGCAGATTCCAACCTGAACTAAGAGAACGGACAGCCAAGTATCTGAGTGCAGGTGGTGGAATGCTCAGACTGGTCTGCTGGAGACTTGAGTTCAAAGCCCTCTGATGGTGGGTTGGTGTCACAGGTGCTGTTCCTAACCTATCTGTTGTTGAACATGGTAGTGGGGAATATTTCAAACTTCACTACCATGTCTCACCAGCAGGGGGTTCAGGTAGTGGTGTACATATTGGTTTTGGGAAGGAGAGCAGGAGGGTAGCAGGAGAGCAGGAGAGGACAGCAGGAGAAAAGTACTTCCAGCAGGGTCTCCATCCAAGTTTAACCCCCTAATAAAAACGACAAAAAACAAAGAACCAGCCTGTTTCCTGACTCCAGATGCAAGCCAGGAGTGTGATTGAGGACAGAATGAGCAGGTGAACCGCATCTTTCAGCAACCCTGAAAGGGGGCATTGGCTATGTATATAAATAATGGTGAGGCCATGAAAAAATTAAGTCCCTGCTTTTGGAATGGGCTTTGGAAAGTTCTGGAGATGTGTGATGGAATCCTGGGGCTGGAAGCTCATTATTTCCTTTATATTGTGCCGAGTGGTTGATGATCATCTAAATCAGCCTTCTCCTCCAGCCAGGTCGGTGGCCCTGAGGGTTAGTAGTCAGTCAATGACCCAGCAGAGATTTTGGAGTTGCAGGTTCAAGGCTTGTTGTCTCCTTTATTTCTTTGCAGCAGATTAATACCTGAACTATGAGAACGAAGACCTTGATGCCTGAGTGCAGGTGATGGCTCACAGAGTAAGGACTCAGACTGGTGTGATGGAGACCTGGGTTCAAATCCCCTCTGGTGAAGGTTGGTGAGTCCCAGGTGCTGTACAGTGCCTGACCCCTCTGTTGGTGGAGGAGGGTAGTGGGTAATGTTTCAAGCCTACTACCAAAGCCCACCAGAAGGGGTTCTAGGCTCTGTATATATATATATATATATTGATTTAGGGGGAGGCAGCAAAAAAAGTTGAAAATTTTTGCTAAGTGTTGTTTTATGAAATGGGCTGCCCCAGTAAGACAGCCCATTCTATTTATATATGTTGCAGTGATGTCACAGACTGTGGACGGAAGAAGCGTGATGTCCACAACCTAATGTGATGCCCACACATGTTACAGGCCTGTGGGGACCTGGGACCGGAGCAGACTGGTGGGTTGTCCATGGCCTCCAAGCTTTCACTCAGGGATTCAAGCATGGGGTCTGCAGGATTTCAGCATGGGTCTACGATCCTTCCATCACTGAGTGATTCACATCTGCCCAACTCACTCAGAGATATGAACTCAAGCCAATGCTGCCTCTGTCAGTGAGCGATTCCTTCTGCCCAATTCACTCACAGACCTGACCTGGGGACTTGGGATGGGATTTGAACTTGAGTCCATGGCGCCCTGGTTACTGCTCTTATCCACTGAGCTATTCGCCTCTGCTCAATGACTTTTGTGTTCGTTTTACTATTTCAAGAATAAAATAAGTCATGAAGGAGTAAATAATTCAAAAAGTAATAACTGAGATTTGAACCTGAAACGCCAAGGTTATTGATGGGATGCTAGTTGGCAACTAAACCCCTATGCCAGAGTGAAGCTTGGAGTTTAGCAGGCAACACCTTAAATCTTGGTTTTCCAAGCCTTGATGTTGCTTTAAAAAAAAAATGTGATCCCCGACTTCTACCAATGAAAATGGTCTGCAATATACATGCCAATCATTTTAACAGCCATCTAACGCAGGTGAACGAAAAGTGTGACTTAGAATATTTTTTCTTCTAGATCAGGTTCTGGGCCAGAGGTCACCAGCCAGCTTTACAGCAATTTATCGCTGATTCCTTATAGTCAAGGCTGATGGTGTGCGAAGACATGGAGTGGCCTTCAATGGAGGTCTTGGATCCACGGGAGATCATCATACCAGGATTGAGAAGAATGGATGAGACTCATCGTTCTCAGGCTAATCGGATATATATGCCAGGGCAGTGTATTGCTGTGGCTTTGGGGACCTAACATAGAAAAGTGACGGCAGAAAAAGACTGAGTAGTCCATCGAGTCTGCCCCCTTTTTATTTTTTTTCCACATTAACCTCGTTGTCTGACTATAGATTTATGTTTATCCCAAGCGTGTTTGAAGACCTGGGTTCGAATCCCAATGCCAGACATAGTTTATGACTCATATTGTCAGTGGAGTGTATGATGACTTTCAATGCAGCAGTCTTGTTTCTTATATTGGGTGATGGCTCTGTGCAGGTGGTAGATGGTCTGTAGAGCTCCAGTTTTTGCACATGAGGTCATAAAAACCCATATTTGAACATTTGGAAGAGAAGACACTTAGGATTTTTTTTTCTACATTGAGGCAGATTTGATGAAAGGTTAAAAATGCTCACTTCAATTATCCAATCATGTACAACAAATTCCTAATAATTGAATTAGCACCTGGTTGGGTATTTAGAGTCAATAAATGTACAATGTGCAATCTGAAGACTCAGCTCAGTGAGTTAATTATCCTCAGTTTGTTGTTAGGAATAGCGGACTTTATTATCTAGATGAGTCTCCAAACTGTAGCCCTTTGTTAGGATTTATCCAGTCCTTGGGGCATTATTCCTCCCACTGACACCAACAATAGGGTAAAATTCCTGCCACAGATACCATTGATGGGGCACCATTCCTCCCACTGCCCTCAATGATGGGGCACCATTCCTCCCACTGACCTCAATGATGGGGCACCATTCCTCCCACTGACCTCAATGATGGGGCACCATTCCTCCCACTGACACCCAATGATGGGGCACTATTCCTCCCACTGATACCAATGATGTGGCAGTATTCCTCCCACTGATACCAATGATGGGGCACTGTTCCTCCCACTGATAGCAATGATGGGACACTGTTCCTCCCACTGATACCCAATGATGGGGCACTATTCCTCCCACTGACACCAATGATGGGGCACTATTCCTCCCACTGACACCAATGTCACCTTCCTTATCACGGGGTAGTAACCACAGTCACCCTCCTTATCACAGGGTAGTAACCACAGTCACCCTCCTTATCACGGGGTAGTAACCACAGTCACCCTCCTTATCACGGGGTAGTAACCCATAGTCACCCTC